>CM034004.1:15465343-15501337 GCA_019603395.1 Cyrtorhinus lividipennis
CCATGTCGTAGACAACAGGTTAAAGCTCATCAATCTTTGAGCTTTGATTTTGGTTTACTTATTGAGAGGATAATTATTAGGTATTTGCTTGGTTTTACTATAGAGGAAGCATCCATCTTACCTAACAAATTTGGTACAGTACTTTTTTTGCTTCACAGGCTAAAAAGTATTCAGGTATCACTTGACTGTGATGTAAACTCCGCTTCACGTTTCTTCCAGCTATTCTGATATGAATTTGTGTGTTCTAACATCACTTGCGCTTGTTTGAAGATTCGAGCTGTGATCACGTTCGAGCGGTTGAGGTGTTTGCCGAGTCCATTTCGAGTGAAGAGGGATTTTGGGGGGTCCCGTGTCGAGTCCAAGCCGCCGAATTTCTCATCGGTTTTGTCTCTGAGGCGTGCACTCTCTCCATGTCCAGAGCATCCGAGGACAGCTTGGTGTTGATGGGGGAACACACAAATACAAGGTGAGAAAAACGAGCCGACGCCGATTATATTTTGGGGCGAAAGGTTTCCAGAAAAGGCAACATTTAGACAATATGCTCTACATTTCCATGAAAAACTTAGTGAGTGGTACGTATAAAACTTCTCTTTTCCACCATATTTTTGGTGGAAACAGACTATCGTTAAATACCTCCGTTTTTTATTAACTAGTGTGTGGTTTGAATTTATAACCTAACTGCTTCATAAAAATGGCTGTGGTTAATAATGCCTTTCCAAAAACAGAAAAATTTGCCTATTTTTGGCAAAAGTGGCTTATTATTGTAACTATTGGAGCTATGGATTTCAACAAGGTCTCATTTCGCTGAAAGATTATTTTAATTTGAAAACTGCAAACAAATTGGTTCACAAAAACTGACGAAATTCCGAAAATTCAGCTTATCTGACCATTCAACTTAGCAATCTAAATTACTTATTACTATCGGACCTCAACGTATCAAAAAGGGCCCTGAAGAATTCTAGCTCACAATGTACATCTTTACTATTTCTATAGTTTTATCATTTCACTTTCAGGTTCAACGGTACGTAGCTGGTGAGGACGAAGGACAAACCGCCATATGCCAAGGGAAAAGTCTTCTACTAGCTTTTCAAAACTCGTTCATAAATAAAGTAAGTACAAAAGGTACTTCGCCTGCTACTGGGAACAATACCATGTCCACCTTGTCCATAATTATGATGTCACTCGAGGAAAAAATATAAACACTGAACAGGCAATTAAAAATTATATTTGAACAGTCTAATCATTGTAGCACCTGTTTGTGAAAGGTTCTTTTTACATATAAAAAATGAACAAATTGTATTATTTATGTACAGTAATACTTATTCAGTTCATTTTTTCAACTCTTGAAACACGATTGTAACGGGAACCATCATTAAGTGTTCATAAAATATTTATTTTTGATTATTAATTGTCCAAAAAACCCTATTAGAACATACGTATTTCCCGAGTAAGGTTTTTCAATGAAATGCATTTGGTATGCAATTTAGCTCTCTTTATTTGTATCTTCATCGGAATTATTCTAGGGGTGGATAATGTTCAAAGAATTTATACATGGGAGAAGTAGTGTAAAATAAGTGGCCTTCCTTAGGGAATGACACCCGAATATTTACTAGTTTCTACTGCTTACGTACTGCGTTAAGTTTTTGTAATTGTAGTGGAATTCGCCAAAATGCATTGATGATCTAATGCTGAAGAAATGTTTTTAGTGAAACTTGATGCTCCCTTTGTAGAGTAGAACTATTTCAGTAGCTTACAGAGGTGGTTTACGTTCAGAATAATGCATCCTGATTTCGTTACAGTAAGATAGAAGTAAAGAAAATAAAATTTGAAGCGAGCTGCACTCGTCCAGTTTCCAGGTGGGTTTTTCATCGTAGATGTCTCACTTTAAGTTTAGATTTAAGGCCTAAATCGTCACTATTGCGCTACCCACTACTAAGCAGTTGACATTCTCACTCATTCCATCATAAATTAATTCAATAAAATAAATAATACTGCAGTCGTAAAGGAATCCCATTTGTTTTATCAATAATGATAAAGGTAATCTTTGATTGATCGGTAAAAACGCCGGTTGTCGCACGTAAATCGTGATTGTGTACCTTCCGCTGTAATTAGGATCTTGGGTCCATGTACACGGTAATCGATAATACCAGCAACAGATAAGAAATCTCAGGGGCAGTTCTGAGCCGGGTGTACCTACAGAAACATATATACAAAGTAGATTAAATTATTATTAATACAAATGCGTGTGTCCGTGCCCACGTCACCGGCAGAAGTTCCATTCGTTGCGTGGTTGAGGAAATCGGCCGCCCAATGAGAATGCCATGAGGTGTGAAGAAGACTCCATGAGAAGAAATTGTCAGTTTGCGGAATGAGATGATAAAGAGTAGGAGTGAATTGGTTTAGCCAGGGGAATATACCCAATTGTGGACATCACGGATTCATTTTTCGTGCTCGGTTTTGACCGGTTCTCATAAATTACATGAAAAACTCAGCATCTATTCTGAACTATAGACTTTTCTATAATGCCATTCACTACCTATCTAAGCCCAACAAAAATTACTCGATTCATTATTAACTTTAGAATCAACTGATTTCAGATCAAATTCAGAAAAAAAAAAGAAAATGTAATGGGAGAGTTAGAAAAGCAGGTAAAAGTAAAAGGTCTACACTTTATATAACCAACAAAACCATAATCAAGAGGGTGAATTTGGCCAATAAGTTTACAAAATTTCCTCGTGCCTCTGTTGTATATTTAGATCCCCCTCATATTTTCATCAACCAGTTATGAAATAGAGGAAAAATCATTATCGTGACTAATAATTTTCAGTACCTTGGCCTAAAATGGATTTATTGGCAAAAAATTTTGAAAACGCTGTACAAGGTATTTTATCCAAAAGCAGGCGCATATCAAAACTCAAGCCAGATTCGCCTGTTTACAATTTATATTAACGTTTTAATGTGATGTTGATAACAAATTCCTTTGGTCTCAAACCGGGTCTAGGAACGTGAGCAAGTGATGTCCACCATTGGGGTGCTGTTCCCTGTTCCTTACCTGAAATACTACTTCAAAATACATTGGTTAGTGGCGATCAAACATGCAAACCCAACGTGCATGACCTTTCGTGGCGAGAGCATTGCCATGCGAGGCAGTGCGGCCTTGTTCCCATTGCCAGGGATAATTCGGCTGCGCATGCGCATGCACAACGCCTAGTAGACGTCTGTCAGAAAGAATGAACCATTGTAATCACGCGGACTCTGTTTACAAATAAGTTCGATAAGGGCCTGAATAATAATATTCGCCAACAGTATATTTTTGATTATTTACAATTTACGTTACCATTGATTCATTCCGTGCGACAGACAACTTCATCAACGTAAATTAACATTACAATTAACGATAACATGTAAAAAATTATTGATTACCACTTATATTATATATTCTTGAAGAGGTTCTCGTTAATAAGAGGAATGGGGTAAGAAACAAGTTTGGTATAGCGGCTAATCTACCCATTTCAATCAAAATATAATTTGGTTTGATGGTAATTGAACCCTCAAATGAAAGTAGAAAGTTGGTAAGTAGTTAATATTCTCAAAATGGGTTAATACCTACCATTCAAAAGAACCGTACGGTGGGATTTGTATTTGGCTGCAAAACATTTTTAAGTATAACTCAGAAAAGTTCTGGCATTTTTTTTCTTTTTTATCTATTGCAGTGTGTTGGTTGGCGAATTAGCGCAGCCTCGAAGAGCAAAAAATGCATTTATTATTGTAGGAACTGTGCATAATACTACAAAAAGGAAAATTCAATCAATTTGCGATTTTTTTTCAACTTGTTTGTTTTTAAAAATGATTCTAGAAATCGGCATCAGATTTTTCAGTTCAAATAGCAACCACTATATTCGATTATTTGCAAACTTTTCAGTCAAAATATCTTCCTCCATAATTTGTTTTGAAATTGTAAGCAGAATAAGAGAAATTGTTTAGCGGCTGGGGGGTATATTTTTCATCGATTTTGTCGTGGTTTTGAGCTCGGATTAGAAATAACGAAGTCGATTGCGCAAGGTTGCATCTTTTCTGACATTTTGTACTAAACCGTAATTTATGGAAAACATTTTTTTTAGCTCCAAAACTGACGATCTGAGAGGGCGTGGGACAATTGTGGGGCACCATGTACGAGGCATCCCTAATAAGCTGTGTTTCTCTTAGCTGTTTGAAGCTGTCTATGTTAGACTAGTTGGACTATAGCATTTCCAGATTAGACCAGCCTCATCCTGTTTACTTTCATGATTTTCCTTGGCTTCGGATCTAATAGGTTGAGAGATTCATCAAATCTTCTTGCTCTCTTTCTTTCATCAGTTCCCTCGGAGTCATAAAGCAACTCCACTCAATAACGTAAATGCCGTTGGTGAATTCGCTGCCCCTTTTTCTTTTAATATTAAACGCGATTATTTTCCGTAAGATTCTCATCTCGACGTGATTATCCAGACCTTTTCATTTGTACTTTCGGATCTTGTGCCTCGAACCATGACTTGTGTTGATAGAAAATTCGTGAGTTAACCTATAAAGATCAGTATTTTTGACTTGGCGAAGGCACCTTAGTGATTAGTTAGGACGGTGACTGTAATTGGAGTTTTGGTTTCACCATTAGCGCGAATGTTTCTTTTTCAGTACCAACAAGCTGATAATAAATAGAACCCCCACTATGACTACAGCAGCTATAATGATAACGGTCGTACTCGAAATGCCCGTCGACGGTTCCGCCGTTGACGCCGGAGGAGGCGGCGTTGTTTGAGGGTTCCTCAGCTCTTCCAGCATCTCAGGTGGCAGGTCCAGGTAAATTTTGTCTTTACCCACTTCGGCGATCAATTTGCGGATGTTGTCCAAATTGACTGTCTCGTTTTTGGGGCTCCATATCGTCAGAGTAGTCTTTTCTGTCGAACTGATAATGAGAGTCTTCAATTCGTCGACAGAGTTAGCGGCGATGGACGCTCGTACCGGAAAAGAAACTGGTTGGATGATGCAGTTTTTATTTAGAAGTTCGGTCATCATGTCGATGTCTTCCGACGTGTATTTATCTGCGAAAAAATTATATCATTTAATAACACTAAAAACTTCAAGAGGTGGTTCTGTGGCGATTGACGCAACTAGCTCTGTTTTTTGAAACCATCTTTCAGTGTCTCTGGCAACAAACAGCAGCTTCTGCATTGGCTGGCTGGCGTGGGATCTTCTGCTTTTTCATTCAGGCATTGAAACCATACTATTTTCAAACTTCCTCACCAATTTGCGCAGACATATAGCTTGAAAAGTTGAAGCATGTCTGAGGCTATCAAAAGAACCAAGGAGGGGCCAAATTCCTGCTGGACGACCTCTTCTGATATGAGCTGTGGTGGGTGTTTATTTAAATCAAAATATTCTCTATAATTTCAAGGTAGCTGGGTAGAACAACAGTATCCTTCCTTTCACAGTGTCTAACACATCCCTGAGACTCTGAGAGACAACTATTTTTGGAGAATGCCTGTTTGTCAACTTGTATCTATCTGGTAGCTAAGTCCTAAGCCATAGAAAAACTATGTATGTGATAAGTAAGAATGAATTCCAAACTCATAACAGGTACTTAATTCAAATTAATAGCAGCAGCAAAATATATTTAAGGAGAGAACATGGAGTGCTGAAGAAGAAGCTGGGTAAGTGATATTGTGCTGTTTGTTATCAGAGGCACAGAAAATGGTTCCAAAAATCATCGCTAGTCGCGTTAAACACCGTTACATCACCCACAGTTTCACAATTAATTTGCAACAAAAGGGTCAAAAATTGCCTACAATTTTTCCAGTTGCTTCTTTCAAGATTTTATCGTAATGTCGATCATAATGTCGAGCAATACTCACTATCGGACGAGTCGACTTTGGTGGTCCAACCAGGTGAGACGGTAACGACGGAGAATCTTTGAGGTATTGAAGATAGGAAAACTGTCGCGTTGACGCCCTTGTTGTTCCGAGCGCCTGGGCCAGCCAAGATGTCCGCATTCAGTATGACCGGGATATCACCCTGAAACAGCAATTTATGTAAATATGCAAGCAGTAGACATCGCCGACAAGTTGAACACTTATGCAAGCTTTCGACATATTCAATGCCTTCATCAGGACTCGATTTCAGGAAAAAGTTTGGGCACAGGCCAACGCCAAATGACGACCAATTTTTGATCAAAATTATCTTGGAATTTGTGTGTCTGTTGCTTCTTTCAGTAAATTTTTTAAATTTCAAGATTTTCGGTGTTCTTTACTTCTTCTAACAAAAATGCCCATTACTTCTCAATTCTCGTACAAATTCAAACACAATTTCACGTTTAATTGAATTAATTTTTCACTTTTATTTAATGTAATTTAAACGTTGTAAATACGAATCAGTTCACATTTACAGTTTAAAATATTAATAATGAGAATGAATTTGAGTTAATATATCACCTCAAACTTGGGAACGAATTAGCTCTCATTTACGCTCACCAGAAAAAAAACGAGATGAGTAAATTCTGAATACTTATTTATAAATATATTAAACTCGGCAAATTAGAACCGACAATATTCCACGGCCTTGGGCATCTTTCCTGCTGGTGGAATCGGTGTCGACGAACTTCTTATAAAATATCAGGCTAGAGACACCCAGACATGGGATGGGTATCAATTACTTTTTTCTGGGGTGTTTCTAACTTCCCTCCCAAGGTCTTCACACTTCAAGCGTCGGATAGCGAGGTTTTAGGCTGGATACGATTTGAAAATGATTTGTTCAACTCGTAAAGCTTGCGTCATAATATAACTTTGAAGAAACTAACTACTTGAATGATAGCATTTTTATGTGTTCTTAATTTTCAAGCTTTTCTCATTGGTACTATAAATAAGTAGTATAAATGCTGCCGGTGTCACTGGGCGCATTTGTTATTGACTGACTCAGACGCTGCCTGGCACGACAAGTTCCATTGTCACACTAAACTCTCATAGTGCAAATCAGTTATACGGTCGAGCGCGAGACTCTCATCAACAAATCATTTTCAATAAGATTGAAAGGGGAACTGGAATGTCGAGTGGTTTTTCCCAAAGCATCACTGGCAAAAAGCCAGAACGTTCCTCACATTGAGATGTGACAGTTGTACTTATTTCTAACTTATGCGAAATTAACTGCTCATAAACTCCAAACCTTATCACCAACTCGAAGCAGAGAAGGTTTTACATAAATAACTTATATTCTTAAAATCAGTTTTTTTTTTTTCGTTAAAAAGATTTAAATTGAGTTCTTCTTATTATTTCCTCATTATTGTTTAATGATCTATGAAAATGAGATGTATGCCTTTTAAAAAATTAGTACAAAAATGTTAGTTCAGGAAGATTTGACACATAACAGAAGAGAATAATTCAGGGGACAATAACGTGATTGTTGACTACGTTTAGGTAGGAATGATTTTGATTTCAGTAAACTGGTACCAAAATACGTCAATTTTGAAACATATACCAAAAATTAAATTAATTTTGGAACAAATTTAAAGTATTCACAAACGATGCCATGGAATTCATACTTGAATAGAAGATTTTGTTTCATTTAATTCATATTTATTCGTACTTATTGAATGTTTCATTTCGTTAAAATGTTGGTAGGTACATTTAATTTTTGAAATGTGATTTTTTTTCTCTAGTCGAGTTCACATTGGTTCATTCAAATTCATTAATGAGTAAATATTTGTATTCATTTTCTCAGTTTCTGAATTTTATTCATACTCGAATAGTATGAATGCGTTCATCTCTGCCTCCAATGAGAAATATTTCTTTCAAGTTCATTTACTTCCACTTCGTTGAAAAAGTCCGTCAAAATGTCCATGGAAGCTTCAAAGGCCTCAGTGGATTTGAAGTCGAGCTTTATCCCTCTGTCGGAAGGCAGTTCATTTTTGACGATTTCCAAATACTCTTTCAGCGAAATGTCCGACGTGTTGGCTGGCGGGTGGGCCATTATGGGCATAGGCTTGGTGTCATCGCCGTGGTCGAGTATGCCAAGCAAAATGTCGCTTTCAATGAATCGCACGCTGTCATCTGCAAATGTACACAGACGTTTGTGAGAAGAAAATTTCTTGTAAAATGGAATCAATACCTAGTTGGCCATCTTAGGCGACGTCAGGGTCGAAAAATCAATTTTTTCCGCGATTGGCTGCGACCATCTCGAGCCAGTGGGTCACGCTAACTAATACTTCCTTGGAGAGAAGCGTGCAGCGGATGAATTGACCGGAGTAACGGTCACTGCAGGTTCGTTTGTAAGCAATAATACGATAAGAGCCTGTAGGAGCCACCAGTGAATATCATATTATACTCAAGGACTAACCTCAACCTTCGTTGTGTCTCCTGTGAATATGGTTTCGCACCGAGGCGAACTAATGGCCGAATCGTTAAAATGTATTTAGCCTAATTTTAGCGTTCGGCCATTCTTCTATGTGAGACCGTGTCCGGCCCTTTGAATAATTATACTACTCGGCGTAATTTAAAAGAACACATGATAGCAGATGCCATTTTTACGACATTCCCCTTCGAGTCCAAAAATAATGTTGGCTTCATTCAGCCTTCAAATACCTTATATTCTTACGTCGTACGTATTATTAAAGAGAAACAATAGAACTGTCGCTCATAGTTGGCTTAAAAATGTACTCGTAACTCATTCGTTCAATATGGACGGAATTATAGCGCTAATAAGGAAAATGACCGCGAACGCTTATGCCTTGGATATGAGACCTCGAATGACCGTACTGATGAATTGTGAAATGTGAATAAATCAATAAAAAGTAATTGTCAATTTTACCACAATTGGAAAAAAAGTTCAAAAATGTACTCAACGTTTAAGGTTGCAAATTGGATTAAAGTCTGCAAAATGGCAACATATTAGGTTCTAAGGTACTTGTAGTAAAATAAATTTCCTGCCACTATCGTAATTGAGCCCAGTAACAAGGCTCTATGTTTGGTTTGTAATGTAAGCAACAATCTAAAAGAAAAGAACGTTGAATGTCATTACGAAACAAATAATTTTTAAAATTACTCAAAATATACAGGACGTTTGCGGACAGAACAATTCGAAGCTATGAAGCTCGGATTGAAATCGCAGCAATCTTCAAAACTGAACAAGAGGCAACTCGTGTTGCCCTTGAAATTGCAAAACGTGGAAAACCACTCAATGATGGAGAAATGATCAACGAGAATAATTGCAGGAGCATGGAAGTTGCATAGCTGCAGAAGTTTGCATTTTACATTATGTTGATTTGACAAGACAATTGAGACGATTTGAGATTGCAATGAGAAAACTAGTATCTTCCTGATTTTTTTTATAAACTAATATCAAATCATTTCGTGAAAATTGATACTTTTTCAATCTCAACTGGGAAGTAAATATTATCACACTTTGAAACTTGTGAAATATTCTCTACTGAAACTGAGTTTTCTATAAATTTTGCAATTGAAACTTTATGTTTTGATACTCGTTTCTCAGACTTTGATGCCATTGCGAATCAAATTTTGATTTTTCAGAACCATTTTGATTTGATGTTCGATCTACAGTGCAGTGAAACAATATTATGAACAAAAATCAAAACTCATCTAGTTGGAATTTTATAAGAGTCTTCCACCAATAATAACAATATGCTTATAACAACGTTATGAGTTTGCCCATGACCATATCAATGTATAATATGTCATATTAATGCCATATTCAACATGAAATTAGAATACGTCATTTTAACTAAATTTAATTAGCAATAAAAAATATTTGTTCTCCAAAAGGAGTTTTCTCTACAAGTATGCTAGCTCTCCGTGGAGATGATCTTCCGCCACTTTTTGACTACTTTGACCCCGCTATACTACATGCTTGTGTCAAAATAGGGTTACTTTAAGCATCAGGTCTCAATGGCGGATGTCGTATAACCCGAATTTTGGTAAGATTGTCCTCATTATAAGCTCTACAATTTGAGTAATTGAAATGAAACGACAGTATTTGTCAGTTGTCGATTCAATTCAATGACTGGGAGGCAAGAACGTGATTTTTTTTTGGGTCAAAGAGATTTGCTAGAGACTAGCTCAGGTAAAAGGGCATTGGATGTAATTATGCAGACACAAAGGTTAGGGTGAGGCCCAGTGAATTGTAGCTAACGAATTCCAAGCCTGCGTGGCCTCCATCAAGCTCGCGTGAAGGATCAGCCTTGTTTATTCCAAGTTGATGGAATTCCACCCCGGATTGAAGCTCTCGCGGTGAACATGTAACCCGTCGTTTTCACGTAACGGGCTAGGGATCCAAAAATAGACCTAGGCGAATAAATTAGTGGGAGACTAAAGACTTTCACTTACCGTCCGGAATGTCGGCAATGGTCGGTCATAGACGCCAAGTACACCTGAATTTACCAAGCTCTGAGGAATGGGGTTTCGTGATTGAAAGACAAGGGTTCAATATTGGCTTATAATAAACGCAATTGACAGAAATATGAAATACGGAATGTCTCGGCCGAGAAGGATATTGACTATTACGTAATCTAATTATTGAGTAGGCAGAAGTGAAGGGCTGAGGGCCAAATGAATTTACGAGGTAGCTGAAGGCTCAGGAATGTTTGATTTGAATAACGGTAAAAGTTGAAGTGATTTGTTAGCGTCCTCCCCTAATTCCTTTCTCTTTTCCTAACGCACGACAGACGACATGCTAAATAATACGGTCACAATCTACAACTCTATGATCAGCTTTCTGGTGACTAAACGTCAGGGCTTGGGCCAGATTTAGGTAGTTCGACTTTCGCGTTGCGAGGGTACGAGACAGAGTTATTTCGCCACTTACGTGTACCGACTTCTTGGGATGGAGACCACAGGGTGATGTTCTCTTCACGAGATAGAGGTATTTCGCCACTTACGTGTACCAACTCCTTCGGATGGAGACAACAGGGTGATGTTCTCGTCGCTGCTCGGCTTCGGTCAGGGGAACGCCGTCCAGGCCGGAGGAGGCGAGGCTCTTTCCGACGGAGGTCCGACGACTGGCGGTGCGTGGGGAACCTAGACTATTGGCCGTCGAATCGGGCGCGAACGGATCAACACTCGGGTCCGACGGGGGATTTTCAGTTCGTATAAGGGCCCACTGTTACGGGAGAGGAATTGGCTGATCTCCCAATTCCCGAGTTCTCACCCTGAAGGAACCACGATACACTTGTTCCCTCAGGTCACTTTCACAACACCGGCTTCACAAGGGGTTGATTTGCTACGCGTCGGTTGTTCCGCTTCGATGTTCCGCCCCGAAACAGGTTGTTCCGCCCCGGAACAGGTTGTTCCGCCCCGAAACAGGTTGTTCCGCCCCGCCCCTGCCTCGCCTCGTCCTCTCGAGATTATGGCGAGCAGGGGGGGCCAACCTCGTTTCGGAGATCCCAACTTTCCTTCACTTGAGTTCGTACACGACTGGCTGATGTTCCTTCTCCCAGTCCGCTCGTCAAGTCGCCTTCCCCTCCTACTCCTCCCTGGGTGTCTCGCGCCGCCCATCGCCTAACCAATCCAATGAGGACACGCCTTCCGCCCAGCTGGGGTCAGGCGCTTGGAGGGGAGAGGGGTCGATCCGTCCCCCGCCGCCGAAGTTTCTTGACGGGGCGCTTGGAATCTGCCGCCCCGTTACACTCCTCCGATCTTTGGAGGCCGAGGTCTACCTCGGCAATTTTCCTTCCGGTGGGGGTGACTGGTGCGATGGGCATTGCGTCAGGTCGTTTGGCTGCTATCCATGCTTGTTTGTACCGCCATCGTCTACAAGCGGCACAGGTTGGTGGGCGGTCCTTCTCGTGTTCGGCGATGGAGCAGGGCTTCGGGTAGGCGGGGTCCCTGGGCCGCAGGTTCCGGCATTTTCTCTCGCAGCGGTACGTTGTCGGCGGGTGTCGTTGCTTGGTGCAGACGGGCACAGGACGTCCCCACCCGTCGAGAGCATGATGGCGCTGGTGTTCCCAGGTGGTGCGATGGGCGAGATGTGTCTTCCGCTGGTCTTATCTTCTACTTCCCTACTATGATGTGAAACATACAAACCGGCCCTTTCTTTAGTCTCCTCTCATACTCAAACTCACACAATCGACGGCTCATTCGTCATGCAGACAACCTCTTTCACAAAGCCAGAAACTGAACAAAGAACCCCAGATTTTGCTGCCATTACAAAGGGAAAAAGAAAGAAAAAAAAAAAAGGGGGGGGGGGAGACCCAGGGAGTCCTGTCACGACTCATGAGGTACGGTCATTAGTAAAACAAGGTAAGTACTTGTGTTGTGCATTTTATTTCCAGATTGGGGTTCATCATGGCTTCGCCCTCGTCTGATGGGCTGCTGTTTTGGTGCATGGTCGCGAATTCACTTGTTAAAAAAAAAAGAATAATAAATAAAGAAAAAATTATAGAACCGATAGATCACTTTCTTGCGCACCAAGGACCGATAATTTCCCCACGAATCGAGAAAGGACTTCCCAGTTGGTAAGAGCTATGACGGGTCTGGAATCGGGATGTCAATTGGAGCTGAAGGCTCCCGGAACAGTCCCGGAACAGAGGGCCTCGGGACAAGTTTCGGAACAGTCCCGGAACAGAGGGCCCCGGAACAGTCTCGGAACAGAAGGCCTCGGGACAAGTCTCGGAACAGTCCCGGAACAGAGGGCCCCGGAACAGTCTCGGAACAGAAGGCCTCGGGACAAGTCTCGGAACAGTCCCGGAACAGAGGGCCTCGGGACAAGTTTCGGAACAGTCCCGGAACAGTCTCGGAACAGAGGGCCTCGGAACAAGCCCCGGAACAGTCCCGGAACAGTCCCGGAACAGAGGGCAGAGGGCCTCGGAACAAGCCCCGGAACAGTCCCGGAACAGTCTCGGAACAGAGGGCCCCGGAACAAGCCCCGGAACAGTCCCGGAACAGTCCCGGAACAGAGGGCCTCGGAACAAGCCCCGGAACAGTCCCGGAACAGTCTCGGAACAGAGGGCCTCGGAACAAGCCCCGGAACAGTCCCGGAACAGTCTCGGAACAGAGGGCTACAGTGAGAGTGATGCTACTAAATAAATGAGCCAGTATCTAAATTTCGATTTTTGGAAAGAAAAAATCCTAGACACGGATTTGAAGTCAATTGGCTCCTCACTCGCTTCCTCACACTCGGGCCGATTTGTTTGTTTCTTACAATTTTTAAATTTCGGAATCTACAACTAGCACAGTTTGAATTTCAAGATTATAGAACGCGACCCAATTCCTTCAGAGCTTTTTCTCACCAATATTCACCTGGTCAAGATCACTTGTTGTGGATACGACAGAAATCGAGATTTCTGAAAAATCCCACCGCTGCCACCAAAAGATGTAACCCGTCGTTTTCACGTAACGGGCTAGGGATCCAAAAATAGACCTAGGCGAATAAATTAGTGGGAGACTAAAGACTTTCACTTACCGTCCGGAATGTCGGCAATGGTCGGTCATAGACGCCAAGTACACCTGAATTTACCAAGCTCTGAGGAATGGGGTTTCGTGATTGAAAGACAAGGGTTCAATATTGGCTTATAATAAACGCAATTGACAGAAATATGAAATACGGAATGTCTCGGCCGAGAAGGATATTGACTATTACGTAATCTAATTATTGAGTAGGCAGAAGTGAAGGGCTGAGGGCCAAATGAATTTACGAGGTAGCTGAAGGCTCAGGAATGTTTGATTTGAATAACGGTAAAAGTTGAAGTGATTTGTTAGCGTCCTCCCCTAATTCCTTTCTCTTTTCCTAACGCACGACAGACGACATGCTAAATAATACGGTCACAATCTACAACTCTATGATCAGCTTTCTGGTGACTAAACGTCAGGGCTTGGGCCAGATTTAGGTAGTTCGACTTTCGCGTTGCGAGGGTACGAGACAGAGTTATTTCGCCACTTACGTGTACCGACTTCTTGGGATGGAGACCACAGGGTGATGTTCTCTTCACGAGATAGAGGTATTTCGCCACTTACGTGTACCAACTCCTTCGGATGGAGACAACAGGGTGATGTTCTCGTCGCTGCTCGGCTTCGGTCAGGGGAACGCCGTCCAGGCCGGAGGAGGCGAGGCTCTTTCCGACGGAGGTCCGACGACTGGCGGTGCGTGGAGAACCTAGACTATTGGCCGTCAAATCGGGCGCGAACGGATCAACACTCGGGTCCGACGGGGGATTTTCAGTTCGTATAAGGGCCCACTGTTACGGGAGAGGAATTGGCTGATCTCCCAATTCCCGAGTTCTCACCCTGAAGGAACCACGATACACTTGTTCCCTCAGGTCACTTTCACAACACCAGCTTCACAAGGGGTTGATTTGCTACGCGTCGGTTGTTCCGCTTCGATGTTCCGCCCCGAAACAGGTTGTTCCGCCCCGGAACAGGTTGTTCCGCCCCGAAACAGGTTGTTCCGCCCCGCCCCTGCCTCGCCTCGTCCTCTCGAGATTATGGCGAGCAGGGGGGGCCAACCTCGTTTCGGAGATCCCAACTTTCCTTCACTTGAGTTCGTACACGACTGGCTGATGTTCCTTCTCCCAGTCCGCTCGTCAAGTCGCCTTCCCCTCCTACTCCTCCCTGGGTGTCTCGCGCCGCCCATCGCCTAACCAATCCAATGAGGACACGCCTTCCGCCCAGCTGGGGTCAGGCGCTTGGAGGGGAGAGGGGTCGATCCGTCCCCCGCCGCCGAAGTTTCTTGACGGGGCGCTTGGAATCTGCCGCCCCGTTACAAACAACCTACAGAATTTGAATAGTAGGCAGCATGTTTGAAGAAAAACGTCCTCCTGTTGAAACTGTGAATAGACGGCTGACATTCGCCAGTCGTGTTTACCCGACGCCATTCAGCCGAAAGAAACCTTTTCACAAATAAAGCAAATCTGGAAAACATGGCTCACTCGATGTCGATAATTATTGCAGCTGAGTGTTTATTTTTATGCGGTCAAACCGGCCTTGAGTCCACTCAGGATGACAGTCGTCGACATTTGTTAGCGGAACAAGCATCATCGCCTTCCAGTATATGGCGCCTTGAATGGTGCTCACAGCATGGTAATTGCCTTCAGGGTCGGTTTCGCGGTCCGATAAATACTACCTTCATTTTGAAATTAGTCATATTTGTAAGTGTGTTTTACAATGACAAGGCTAATATGGGCAGTCATTTCAACAAATAATCCTGTAGATTTTCACGGAAAGAGTTTCAGCACAAGAAAAGTCGAGAAACGGCGAAGCTAATGTGGTACGTGAGGTAATGCAACATTTATCCTGCATTACCCTCCACAAAACTTGGTGATTTAAGGGGTGACGAAGGTCAGAGTATGGCACATTGTTATTTTTCAGCGCTTCTCCCCTGTTGAAATCTCGAAATGCCATGGAATTAGTTCCTTACCCCTACAAAAAGAAATCCACCCTGCCCTGGGCACATCTATTGGACGTTTTATTGTAATTCTTTAGAGTATGAGCTGTATCTTAGGTATTTCGTACGGTGGTGTTTATCTCGCCAGGTAAGTATGTTTATCGGCCATCTTTAATTTTATTATTCGATCGTCCTTGATCAGGTGGGGGGAAAAGAGGAGATTTTACGACTTCAACAGTAAACAGTGAATAATAAAGTCGACTGCCTCTTAAGAGGCGAACTCAAACGCACGGCGGCCTCGAGCATCTGTTTCTAATTAGAAATTGATATGAAAGAACCAGATGTCGCACTCAACGGACTTTGATCTGTGAACATTTCAATATTATTTTCAGTAATATTATAGCAGCTCTTCAGTGTTGGCTGTGTTGGTTGTAAATGAGACTTACTGGCTATGGTGTCAAGCAGCTGTTGTTTACTATTGACTGCGTGGGCCCACGAGACGCTGGTTAAATCTAACACAGGCTCAGTTGGTAGGTCGTTGGAAGGATCTGGTGATGAATTCATGTCTGGCGTTTGGCTTAGAACTCCTGTAAAATATAAAATAAACGTTTATGGGTTGTACAACCAGTAACAATGTTTTGTGCATGGAGAAACAATACATGATTGAAGGGTGGAATGAATGCAAGCGGATTCTTCAGGGTTTGATGAATTTTGATCAATCAAGGGGGTAATGCCTCTTGAAAATAAAAATTGAGTTTTTAATTTTCATTTTATTTAGATTCAGAAACACCTCAAGAAAATATTGCAATTTGGAAATTGAAATCGATGCTGTAGAGTTATGTACGACGTCACTAGTCAGTGAGCACCTGCTGCATAGGAAAAGTCACTCCTCCGCCAGCTTCTTCTCAATGTCCAAGTCTTCTCAGCCCAAAAAGCCTGGTAGACATTGACAAAAGACATTGGTAGATGTTGAGAGTGTACAGTAGTGACCAGACCATCAAGGGGAACGTTGGTTAACGTTGAAGGATTTTCAAATTATTTTTGGTTTCCCACCTAAACTTTCTCTCTTTTTGAAAGCCATGAAACAAGGCATTGCACAAAACCTTAACAATCTTGGATAAAAACTAAAAACGCCCGAAAACACAAGAAATATTCGCCAACTGTGCAGTGTGGAGAGTGAACCAAACGAAAAGGCCGCAAAGAATTATTATCAAATGATTTGATAATGAACTGTTTCTATTTTCAACCTCTTGAACATCATCTACTTCTTCATTTTCAAAGTTTATGAGAGAAAATGGACGAGAAAAGGGCACCAACCCCCGAAGCAGGAAGGAACACTAACTTTGCTGAGCTCTCCAGAAAAATTGTACTTTTCCACCGTTTGGTTCACATTTCTCCGGAACTACTGAACCGATTTCAGAAATTCAAAAAAATATTTATTCCTTCAACCTTCCTGGTTCTGAGCCAGGGTTGACGACAAAAAAAATTAGATAATCATGCATACAAAAAAATGATGGTAGAGGTAAAATGATGAAGGGTAAAATTTCGTACTTAGGTGACATTGTGAGAAAAACCGAAATATGAGTGTTTTTAGCTAGAAAACGGCAAATTGCATTGCCTCCTCAAGGCAAAAATTGTGATCATGCAGGGGGTTGTTAAAAATCCTCAGCAAACTGGATTCAACCAAACTTGAAACTACTGTCACAGGTATTTGCTCGGTGGCATTGAGCGTTATCATCCTTAACGTGAGTCGGCCATGATCCGGCAATTTCCCCAAGTTCGTCATTGGGAAAGAAAAAAAAACACGAATCTCCTCCACATTAAATCATCTTGGTCATGACTTCATGACTTCAAACCCTCGAACAATGGGCATGTCCCAGCATCCGCCTTCACGGTGGTGAGACGCTCACTGACCTTCCGCGAAGCGGCTTTGTGAGGCAAACCGATTAGCATTAGCACGACGAACGGATATTCGAAAGAGGATCTTCACTTGTCATCGGAACAAGGAGTAATCCAAAGAAAAAACCCATAAGTTTCGCAACATGACGTTGCACTTAGTGAACGTGTATCTACATGTTATACGTGTAGAATTTCCAAGTAAAAAACTCCCTATCTCAAACGCACTGTGTCCACGAAAACAGACGATGCTCAACTTGGCTGTAAGCACTGCTGAAATTTTGATGAAAGGAGAGTGAATTTTTCGACCCGCCCGTTTCATGATACTTACGATCACTGATACATTCACAATAGCTCAACCTATATCCTTCTTGGCACAACTTTTCATTTTTATTTTTTCTCAAGTTTTCATTCTGTTACCCGTTTGTAGCCTGAAAAGGTGATGCCATATTCTACCTTGACTCAGGGATAAGACTCTCCGGTTCACACCACAACATGTTCTTAAAGTGAACCGTAGCGGGCACTGTACGTTTGGACAGATCGAAGTGAGATTGTAATACAACAGGAACCATCACGTTTCGACAACAGCCATTCTCAAGAAAAGAGTGAGTTTTGACCAATGAACAAAACTGTGTCTATCGTTGGTTTTACAAAAATATGGACTTGACCGAAATATGTATTTTCGTTTTGGTTGATTATTCCTTGTATAATCAATCTATATTTTCATGCAAGAGGTTAACCTCTCCGATTTTCCAATGAATGTTGGGTGCTGAATCGATCGAAATAAGTCCGGGATACTCTACACCCACTGTTTTCCCCATTTTCCCATGCTCCTGGTCCGAGGAGTAACCAACCGCTGTGAAAGAATGTGCAGCGGTTTTTAATGATATTTTAAAAGGTGTCTGTCGGACTAGCTTTGTCTAAACCGCGATGTGTGAAAAATGACAACTAATCGAACAACTATACTACTGCAGTGACTACTCAATTATTGCTTGAGGAGTTGTACGTGAACTTGAAGCGAAAAGCCGCCTCCCAGGCATGATCCGGTCCGTATCAACCCGATCTTCGTCCCACAGGGAGCAAAAAAAGAGTGAATACAAAAAATTATTGGAGACTGGGACCCACATCTTTTAACGAATGTCACGAGATCGACGACCTCTCGGCGAAGGGTGTGACATCTGCGATGGGCAACGGGTTTTGTCGCAGAACGGATGACAATTTTATTATTATAATTTTTATTTGTTTGTCCACAAACAACGCACGCGAAACAAAAATTTCACGTTCAATTTCGTGTATCTGCTCCAACGCTCAGAAGAGAATGTTCACGCATCCTTCAGACATTGCGTTCTGAACGATATTATGTGCCCGTTATGCTTACTGAGCTCATTAAAAGGCGATGATTCCTCTCATGAGGCTTCAAGGATAACTTCTTGCTTTCACCGAATCCGTTAAAGAGCTTGTAAGCTCTGGTTCTTCATTATCTTAAAATCGACCAAGCGATGCAATGGTCTCATTTGGTTCTAAAGGCCACGCTAATCTTTCTTATGCAATGGCCGATTTCTCCAAGTCAGACAACAGACTCATTTTGACATCCAGGAGGTAGGTAACAAAACAACAGACGCATCTCAAATCAATTCACCTTGTCGCCCTAGTTGTGACTTGTGACCAGCCTACACAATCTCATTGTTGAGTTATCTCTTCAACTCTCACTCGGAAGTGTTCGCTCTTCTGTTTTCTCCCGTCGTTGCATAAGTCAAACCTTCAATTCTTCAGTTTACCTGTCACAAAGGAGACTAATATACATGTGAGCAGCATGTCGGCTTCACAGTCATGGCCCAGCTCGTCGCTGAATTCACTGGACCATCTCGGACGGAGAACGCCATAAGCATAAAAGTAGACATTCGATACTAAACGTACCTACATTTGACTAGTTCCTCTTCCATAGTGGTTAATTGAAGAACGTTTCGGTTGATTAGAAAGCCTTGAGAGGCAGCCGCGTAAAAACCATTTAATCGGTACCGCCCTTGAGCTGTGTCAATGTTGATAGTCGCGGGTGAAAACCATGTCAATACAGTATTCTGTACATTGATAGGTCGAACGTCAATATAAAATTGCACAGAAAACATTTAGACGTTGACGACCCGAGCCGCTCAAGTTTCCATCCCATTTCTTACGGTTCCTCTGCAACTTCTGTGATGGCATGTACGCCTGTAGCTAATTGAAATAGCTCGAGGTTGCGGCCATGAGAATGTACGCAAAAGCTGCTAATGGTTTTCTAACAGTCCACAACCAAGTAATGAAAATCATGCGTCATTGTAGCTGCTTGGTTGTAATGTTTGGCAAGGGCCTAATCAATCAGCAATTTTGGCTTATTCTTCTTCTTAGAATAAAATACCTTTAGAATCGCATTATATTTAAAAAAAACGTATAAAACATTTATTTTTTCGTTTTTGAGTGTGTACGTCTTATGGACAATATCCAAAATGTCTGCCGCCGTCTGGGCAAAAAGAATGCTCAACAATTCTGAAATTTTGCACAATATTTTTGACTCCGAGGGTACTGGTAAAAATCGGTATTTTGACAGGCGGCAATGTAATTTTAAATGTGATTCGGTCGAATGAGACTGGCCCCAGACCGCGCTTCGTGGAAGGGCAGTATCTGTACTTTGGAAACGAGGAGTTGAATCGTGAAAGAATTCCACGTTAAATATTCTACGAATTTCTTATATGGACGCCGTTTAGATTCAATAGACGTAAGTAGGACGAGCCTACAACCCTTGCCAGTTTTATCTTTAAACGACTAGTAATAATTTTTCAGAAAATATGAAACTAGTAGTCTTCTAAATTTCTTTGGGCTCATAGTAAAATAGTATGCATCTAGGTTGAATAGATTAAAATGAGAGCAATTATATGAGCAATTCTCTCGTTCTTTTGCCCCCTGTTAGTGCTTGGAGGTCGTTGTATTTTTCTACGCGTCTCATTTCATCTAAACACCATTCACCTGTGAACTCCAATTAAGGGTAGTCTTCAATTCGACCCAAAATAGTTTTATGAACGTTTCAAGGTGTCTAGATCAAAATCACAGGGGTTAGGTATTCCTCGGACCAGGACCATGGAGACTCATTCTAATCGATTCAGCGTCCAAAGTTTAGTGGAAAATGATACCCCACACGCCTAGGTACCAGAAATCTCGAAAACACACATTCGAAATGGGTAGATAGATACCCATTTTGACCGATGACCTCCTCCGGTGGGCAATAATCGTTCCGGGACCCGTCTCATTGAATTCAGCGTCCCAAATTTATTCGAAAATAATACAAAACACGCCTAGATCGCCGAAAACCTCGGAAATCTATTTTTCGAAATACACATTTTGACCCCTACCCCGCCCAAATTTGGTCCGATCGGGCTGTAAAGTTTCGAGGACAACTAAAGCCAAAAACGGGTCCCTGACCCGAATTTCAGATTTTTAGAAAATTGTCTACCACCAAATTCGGCGTGGACGGCGGACGGACATTTGACTTTTTTGATCTAGACACTTTGAAACGCACAGAAAAAATTTTGGGCCGAATCGGAGAGATTGCCTTTTTGCATGAAAACATGCAAGGACGTTTGAGGACGTTCATTCTACAAGTTCAAAAATTGCCTATTATCTACGAGAGGGAGAGCGCATTTAGCGATAGTTGGGTACCTAGTGCCTTCATTATTTTGAGCGTTGGGAGAACGTTATTATGCGGGAGTATCACGGTGTGGGTGTAATTTTGAAAATAGAGTAAGGGATTCCCCAGTAAAGGTGAGAAAAAACTCACCCAATCTGCAGTGATCCGCTTCGGAAATAGCCTTATGAAACACTGAAATGGCTTGTGAAACTCGTTCTTATAAGGCTGGAGACTGGGAGGAAACAATTTATTTTTAGGTTAGCGTCATACCCACGGCATCGATCAGAATCTTTGAGTTCAGTAGGGTCATGTGTGGTTTGTGAGGAATTAAAACAAGTTATTCTATTCGACTGTTATCGACCTTGGCTTCGGTACGATGCGCGGAAACTCGTGAATCGTGAAGCCTCCTCAGCTACTTCCTTCAGAAAGGGCCGTAAAATCCTTGGGTTGAGAGATATTCCGCGTACTTCAGCGCGGCACAATACGACGCGGTCACCAACTAAATTTTTTTTTTTTAAGAGTAGAAAACGTCGCGGCTTTTTCTTAAATTCCAACTCAACCAAAAGCACGCGGTTCGAGAAATAAAAGTAAAAAAGTCGAGTTTAAACCCGCTATCCTTGATTCGCACGTCGCCTATAGTCGCGTTGTGGGTTGTTTGAGCAGAAAAATCGCAAGTGGGGGAAGAGCTCCCGAAGGCGGAAGACGCGGAGGTAGATATGACACGAGCGGCGTCTCGTCATCGCTCCTTGAACGGTTAAAATTGACGGCATTACTAACGTATAAGGTATAATAAAAGAAAGATTGTTCCAATTAGAGGCTATCCAAGTCATCTCTACAACCCGCGAAAGGAAGACTTCGATAGCCGACCGATGGGAAATAATAGGTGTAGTAAACTATGCTCAAGTTGTCACGCTAAATGGCCGAGCATGATGCAGCCGGTGACGTTGAGGGGAAAGTCGCATGGCAGACAGACCGAAGCGATAAAACAGGGAACCTTCACGGCTCAAAGTTTCAATGTCATATCGTGACAAAAGTATTTTACAGACAACTCAGAATGTGTAGCGAACATGAAATATCAGCTCTGATTTAGGTGTTCCGTTCTTATATTGACATTCATTCACGAATTCAATCCCACTTGCCTGAGACACGTAATAAGACAAACATCGCGTTAAAAGAGTAGTTTTTCATACTATCGGGACAGCTCTTTCAAAAGTCGAGAGCGATGAGCATTCGAAAAACCATTTAACGTTTCGGTTATTTCCTTTCAACTTTTCAACCGCGCGCCTGTGAGTAAACAATGACCTTTTCGAAATTAGATAACATTTCCTATAATTTGAGTTTAACTTGAGGTTTTTACACCATTATTTTCAAAATGCAAGTCCACAAAAATTAACCCTAGACTACAAGGTTGGGGTAAGCCTGTCTTGTGGTGTCCATGGCGGCCATAATTACTCTAGGGTTCATTCTCTATCTGAAACAAACACTCGTATGCTCAGTGGTTCAACAGGTTTCAAACCGGAAGCAGTCAAAGTTGTTCAGGGGTGCCAATCACCCCATTCATGTGTTAGTGTATGCATTGTACTTTTCTGAGTGCATGTGACTGTTAATGGTGTTTCCGGGTGGTTCTACTCGCCTTGGCGGCTAGGAAACCTATTCCACCCCATAAGAGATTTTCAGGACCTATTCCGAAAATATTTTTATTTGCCCACATCAATTGGTTAATAATGTACTCGTAATATACAAATTTCAGGTGATGGGTTTTGTTTCTGTTTGTACCTACCGCTTTAGATTGAAAATAGGTACCTATTCGTATTTACCTAGTTGTTCTATGTGAGAAACAAGTCGAATTCCGAATTTTTTATCATTCCTGAAGATAAGTCAACTTCACAATGGCCCTGTGAGGACGCTAACGCAATTTTTCATGATTTTTTCTAACATTGATTCTTAATGAATTGATGAATGAATTCAGAATGTCAAGTTGACGTTTCAGAAGAGTTTATTTCAAATTATTTTATTTGATTTTTTTTTTTACGAAAATTCTGACTAAGCTGAAATAACTTGAAGAAAAATATATGAGCGGAGTGATACCCAATTGGGTATTGGGTTATCAGACACCCCACCAGTGTATCAAGGGTTGCAAAAAACACCCGTGTATTGGTTTTAAATCAAAATTTTACGTCTTGAATCTATTCTGGGTAAAACATTGTTCTAAATGGCCACTGCAGCACCAAAGGCCCCGTAGTATCAGTAGCCCTCTTATGAGCATCTGAAGCCCCCCTGAAGGGACGATATGTATTTGGAATTCTCAAATTTCAAAGACCACAATACCTGGCAGAAAATTTTAGTTTCATGCCCATCATTCATGAGAGGAACACCCGAAATAGGGAGATATCTTACAGTTTCCTCTGGACGTGACAACCCCCGTTTACCCCCTCTAACAAGGTCTTTACGGCAAGGCTAGCCAACATGTGCGAAAACAAGTCGGAAAAAACCAAGATTCTAACGCCCCAAAAGGTCTTTGAGGCCTGAAAAACACATGATGTATGTATTTCTCCAGAAACAACCTCAGAATTTACGTCTCAGGACCTCAGGACCAAAAAAGCGAGTCCTGCTGCCAAATCCACGACCTGACGCCATCTTCTAACTTATCGATTGAAAATCTATGTCATGCTCGACTTGACTTCGTGATTTCGTAAATACTTGAAATTGAGAAACTGTTGGTATTTCACGAATGAAGTGGAAAGGTAGGTTCGTGACTTATCGTTTCTTAAGAATCTGCCGTAAATAAAGAATTGCACCAAGTCCTCTTCCTAGACCAAGGTGCATTTAGATCGACTGATTCTTACATTCTAAAATGCGAGGATGGGGAAAATGGAGAATCTCATTCTCTGCTGAGCTGTCCACAAACAATCACAAAAATAATTTCCTCAGTGACCCTTTGTATATTTGGGGGTGATTTCCTCTCAAATTTCGTTTTAGTTTGTTGACAACCTTCAATTCAGAATATTTTATTTCATTTATTTGACTCACCCTGCCATTGGTCTAGGGTTTCTGAGGGGTCTCGTGCCCTCGGCCTATCTCCTGTGTTAATTAACCGCCATTTTGTTCTTCGTCCACTCGTACCTATCCTTGTTTTGAAGACGAAACATCAAAATCTGACATACTACATCTACCAGTGTCTTTTCTACGCTTTTCTCCTTCCTCTACAAAAGATTTTTTTCCTTCTGGTGGAATTGGCGATAAAGTATCACGCATAGTATCATCATCTCTTTCTTTGTTTTGTTCTCGCTTTGTTCTGTTTTGTTCAACATGGTTTTGTTGGTGAATCATCAAAATCTGACGTACGTATCTAATAAGGAAAACGCCATTTTCTCATAATTATACAAGGTTTTTCGTGTATCCACGAAGAAATAGGGCGAAAAAATTGCCAACTTTTCTTTGCGGACAAAGACACCGTAGAAGGGAACATCAATTTACTTATCTGATTCTCGCATCAAGACCCGACGTTATCTGATGTTGGGTCCAAGGAAAAGTCTAACGAGCGACATCAGGTGGAAATGAGCGAGCACGAGGCAACCTCGTATCTTCCTGTCGGGATAATCTCGAAACGAGTGATGAGATAATTGCCGAAGAGGGGTTGAGGCGGCGTTTTCACGTAAAATACGTAAAATATATTTAACCATTGTCTTTCGGTCCTTGTTTAAATGTTTTGCTCTAGGCATGTCAACAATGCGAATAACAAAAAGGATTGCCGTCGAATACCCATTATTTCGATCAGCGGACCGTAGGTATACAGTTCGTTAATTTGGTCGGCAACAAGTAAGGAGCCTATAAATTTTAGCTATCAGGCGAGTACATTTGAAAGGAAGCATTCAGTCGTGGTATCCGGCCATAAAGTTCCCGAATAAAAGGTTTCCGAAGTAAAACAAACAGTTCCCGAAGGTTAGTTCATGGGAGTATACCGTACGTATACAGGGTGTCTACAGAAGTTATGGGAAAAAATCAAGGGGTCGATTTTACAGCTCATTTTCAACAAAAAGTGCCCCATAAACTTTTGTTTACTCAGCTGAAAATCCTACTATTTTTACTTTTAATTTTTCTTCTTCGTGTTTTCGACTTTGTTACAGTAAAACGGCTCAAATTCCCTTTGACTACTATGTAAAGTAAAAGTAAAGGATACCGTTGGAAACAGGGTTAAAATGTTTACCTCTCTAATATGAATTCCTTTTTTGATTTTTTTTTTTTTTTTAAATTCTGTTCTGATTGATGGAAAAAATGGCCAAAGTTCAAAATTTGAAGATTTCCTAAAAATCAACATTTTTTTCTGTCGTTTTTGCGCTATTAAAATGGAGGTTATTCTGTGGGGAACTCCTCGTGAAAAACTTGCCCAGAATCACAGCTTTCCAACGTTATAGAGCCCCGTCAAAGCCAAGAAAGCCAAAGCCGTCAAGAAAAAAAAATTAGAAAATTGTTCCCGGAGAAAACGGCGTCTGAATGCAAAAAACTTGGATTTTTAGGTGAATTTGATAGTTTTCCAATAAAATCCGACTTTCCTCATGAATTATTTCTTAGTACTCCTAAAACAATAAAAGTGAGATGCCAAAAACTAATTCATCCCAACACAATAAAACAACCCCTAATCGGGGATGCATGGGAGTGTCAACGTTCGATTCAGCATAGAAAAAAAAACAATATTGCGATATCGAACTCATTTTTTTGAAGAGACGAGAGATTTTATTGGAAAACGATGATATAGTCACCTCAAAATCCTGGGCTGTCGTACCCAGTGTGACTTCATATTGAGTCCAATAATCGGCAAACACACCTCGTTTAACGGATTCTTGTCAATAATTTGTCCTTAAATTGAACTCCTATTTACGCTCTCAAACTAAACTGAGATTTGATTACTATTTCATTTACGAACTAAACCATGTTGCAGCGGGAAGTTCTCGACCTAAAACATGAATTGTTATTGAGAGGAGATGCTGCTCACCATATTATGTTACTTCTAGCTTGTAAGTCCCCACTGGATCCATTACTCGCCCAAGACTTCCAGCCAGGTGAATATCCGAATCAAATAACTTCTCTACGTTGTGCCAGTTAAGCAGAACAAGATATTTTGAATGAGGGAGAACAATCCAAGACGCAAATGGACCAATTTTGAGATTTTTTGTTACCCGCGCGTCTCTTTTAGGTCAAATAATGGAAGATTAGTTATGCCCGAAGCAATAATAGCGTTGTTTGTTGAAATTCAGGGCTGCATGAGTTGTGAAACGATGTTTATTTTTAGCCGCGGTGAAGTGAACGACTGATCCAATAACTATTCCGCTTTTCCTTTCAATACTCTTCCTAATAGATGTTCATCGGTTGCCGAAGTAAATTTATTACATACAAACCAATAATGATCGTTCTAACTATGTAGTTAAAAGTTGAAACATCGACCGTTATCGTCAAGTATGTACCTACTCGGGTCCACAGTTTCTACACCTTTTCCATGGCGTTTCGAACTGAAAATTTGTGGAAAATCGAGAGAATTTCGCAGTTGAAACTGAGAAACATAATTGAAGTGGATTTTTGATAAGTTTTCTGCACTCTTGCGATGTATAGAAAAAATTGTTTTGAGCCACAATTTTAGCGAAAAATGTTATTTCGCGTTTAACCAATGAGTCATGAGAGATAGCTGGACGCCCGCTCGTTCTCCTCGCCTTATGTAGAAAATTGAAAACGCATTTGGGCCCGCGGGAGTTGATTGAAAAGTAGCCTTTTGCAAGACCCTGAAGTAACCGACAAGATAACGACTATTACGGCTGGGAAGGAAGTGAATAAATACCAACCTACTTGTGTCCACTTCACTCTATTTTCCATTATACTTTGAATTTAGTTATGAATTTAACTCATTTTATGCGTCAGTGTAAACCAAACTAGCCTTATTCATATTTATGCGTACCCGAAGTAATGTTTTCCGCAATCTGGTTAAGACAGTGGAATAATCTGGTGATTTCGTTCCACAACACTCGTATTTTTGAAGATTGACGATTTGCAATGCACCAACTTAGTTTCCATTCGAGTGACAAAATTTGATTTTTCATTTAGAAATTAGTTGTCGGTTGTGTGTTGAAATTTCCAACTATATTGACCGACAAAAAATACATCCTTGGAATAAGACATAGTCAAACGCACAGCTTGGAAAAAAAGGGCTAAACCGAGTATCGATGTGATACTCGTATATTAAATTTACTTGATGGGGGATGCCGAGGTTCGGTCAAGAAAGTCTAAATTTAGCCAAAATTTCTGACAATTTATCTGTCGACTGTTAGGGCCTACAAATACGACCAAGACGGATACGAAAATCCGAAATCTAAGAGGTAAGTACTGTTTTAGTAGAAATTTTACTTATATAAAACAAACGGTGACCGAACCTTGGCATCCCCGTCAACAAATTCATCTACTGTCAACAACTTATCGCTCATAATTATTATTAGTATATTATTCTCTCGCATAGATATTGCGGCGTAAATACTACCATCATTAGTTTTATAAATTTATGTAAAAGATCAAATGTTAACGGTATTTGTGAGTAGGCCAAAACCAACGGAGGCAAGGTACGGATGAAAAGGGTTTTCAAGATTCTTGGGAACTTTGGGGTATCATTTCCTAATGAAATTTAACGCTGAACGGTTGAGATGGAACCTATATCGATTGTACCTCACTGAATGACGTCATTTATGGATCAAGAGGTTATTTTGATAATATTTGGAATTTTATTAATATACAAGTCTTCTATTTTTTTTATCTTCTTTTCCTTTTTAAATATCTTCCTAGTCTGGATAGCTAGAATAGCTAGAAGAACGAAGCGTAATGAACCATTGATAAATAAGCTTATTTTACTTTTTTTTAATGGCTTAATTATTTTGAAAAAAGATTTTATAGGTTTAAGGGGAAAGTGCCTTACTAAATCACCAAAATTTAAACAATGCAATTCCTGTAATGTACACGTATTCGTACAGTATAATTTGAGTTGATGAATACAATGACAATATTTACCAATGCATATGCGAATCGTTAAATGACTTAAATTTAAATATTCAGGATTCAGAAGCACTTTCAGATCACCATGTTTCTTGTAAATATACCCCTTCCCTTTTACAAAGAAATTTAGGAACTTTTTCCAGACAAGCCCTTCGTTTAGGACGACTTTTGAGTGGTACGAAACCGGTTTCGTTTTGTAAACAGTCTGCGCGCTAACCAATTCATACCATTTCTAAAGGGTATTCCCCGTATTTTAATTGAAGAAAACTAGATCACCAATGAAACTTACCGTAAATGACTAGAAGCAATATCGAACACGAATGAAGAGCGCGAAGTGTGAGCCTCCGCGATTGGTTGGAATACATCCCGAAGAGGCACAGGTTTGAGACTGGAGCCAGGCGCGACGAGAACGGTCACATAAAGGTGTGTTTGGGTTTTGTTCAAGGAACCAGACCAAGATAGTGGTTTGCAACTGAGCTCGTCAGAGTGCGCGAGCTACTACCGACGACGATCCACTTCTGCTACGGGTAGAGTTGCTCTCATCAGCACACAAGGAGCGAGCAGCATCGATATTTTCCTTCAATTCGGCTAATTACGTTCAGCAGAGACATTCCTCCCGTGAGGAGATTGGGAAGAGTGAACAGCAATTCAAGGTGCTTAACTCGAGCAATCACCCTTTTATCTATTCTTCGGCAGCTTCTAAGGTTGGTCAGGGCAAGCAGGGTAGTACCAATACTCTCCGATTCACGATTAAATTAGTCTAGTTTTACAGAGGAAAGAGATCCGAAGCAGCCAGGGAAAATTTGCTGAATATGGAAACAGCAGAACCGTATTTGTTTATCCGTAGAACAATCTTAGTACAAGTAAGGAACGTTATAAGTTATAACCATTCAATACTCATCTGGATTCTCACTGTGATCATAAGAACATCTAAAATCGTTTAAGAAAGTAGGTTGATCCAATGAGACGGGTCCCAGAACGATTGACATCCATTGGAAGAGGTTATAAGTCAAAAAGGGTATCTATCTGCCTATTTCGAAAGTGGTTTTCGAGATTTCTGGTACTTAGGCATGTGGGGTATCATTTTACACTAAATTTTGAACTTAAAGTGGGATAAAAGTCTCCATGCGCCTGGTCCGAGGAATAACCAACTCCTGTGTAAGAATTTGCAACGTTTTCTATCTCATTCTCGTTGGTTGTGATAGGCGATATCTATCGATACTAGAAACTCATCAAGACTCTAGTACTCGATCATGTACCTACATTCAACTCCAAGAATTGATAGTTTGATATTTTGATTTGATACAATAACAGTAATATTGACTATTTTTCCTGGTATTCGCGAAAATATTTAATGGGTTTTACCTAATTCTAATTCTTTTCACTGTTTAAGAGTTGTTTTATTGTACTAAAGATATAGGTTAGTTCAAAAGGGTGAGAAAATCCGACTATTCCTCGTATTTACGGGCTGAGTAACTTTTTTTATTCCAACTCAAACTTCATAATGTCCTTATCTACTGTTTTTATATAGTTGTAATTTTTACCTTTTCTACACGAAAGTACGTTTTATTTTACCAAATAATATTCTTTCCCATATTAAATGATTTGTTCCTTTCAGTACTACTCATTTCTATATACGAGATTAATTTGAATGTATGTAATTGGCAATTACCTACTTACTTACTTCAGTAATTTTAGAATTGAATATTTTGATTCGTTGTGAGTACTGGAGTATCAAGTACTTGAACAGAGTACACGTAAGTATCACCCATCACTGCCTCTGCCCATTATAATATCCTAATATATCCCAATATAATATCCTTCAGCTAATGGCTGATATCCAGCATTGTTTTTGAATTGAAATTAAATATTAAAATAGAGCCCTTACTTTTCATTTTTAACGTTTTTTAATTTTTGATATTGTATATTTTTTTGCTTAACCCCGCTTTGTCTAACCTATTAGTGTTGATTTTTTTAATTAACTTTTTTATTAACTCAATGACTATACATTTTTGATAGTGTTCCTTAAAGTAAATCAATTTAATTTACAGGTATTTATGTTTGGGTACAACTCAGTAGTTGTCCCTAGCCAGTTATTGAACAGTGTTATAGTTAATTTAATAGCATAACAGATAATATCATACACTAGGGAAGTATGAGAATAACGATAAACTATTACCGGAACTTTTTTTCTTTTCATTACGTACTTTGGTTTTCATATAAATATAATTATGCTAATTTAAGTTGGGTAATTTTCGATTAAATAGTTTTTCTCAGCTCAATTGAATAGTACGATGTTCTAGCTTCTTAAGGCCTTGATTTCTAGGTAGCATTGAACTAATTTATTCATGAATCCGTCGATTCATTCATTAGTTGACTCGTATTTCCGGCATCTTGAGCCTAATGATGACTTCACGACACATCCATTTGGCGAGCCTTGAATGACGCAGGTGCGATCATCGTTTACCCGTTTGCTTTTAATTGGTTAAGGCCATGCGAACGCATGCTGAATATCGGGTTTTCCACAATAGAAACAGTATAATAGTTGTTTTACAGGTTTCCAAGTCCAACAAATTATGTTTCTTTCGTTATACCTTTTTGGAATTATTTTCCATCTAACCTCCGTTACAATGGGAATTACAGAACGAAAAGAAGAAGTTCAACATCATCAAATTTGACCAAGGTAGGCTACTATAACTTTTTTTCCTTTCTTTTTTTTATTAATTTTTCTTCAATGTATGAAAATGTTACATGCGAAATCAAAAAAATACAATCATATCAATCATTTATAAAATTGAAAAAAGCAGAGTCAATAACTTCGAAAATCTCCCCCATAGAAAGAATTTATCGTGCATGGGGGAGGAGAATAAAAGTATATGCATTTTATATAAACTTGACAGTTTCCCCATTGAACTACAATGTATTTTTTCTCAATAATTTAGTTTTAAATTAAATCATAAGTTGACATGGCGGCTCAATACATTCAAAACTCAATCAAATACATTATTTGTATCAAAAGGCCAGGATAGGCCCTTAAACCCTTGTCCAACCCTTAAACATGATGCAAGATCGTTCTCGGAAAGGTAATACAGCCCAATAATCCGGGAGCCCTGGCAAGTTGGAAATCCCATTACGAGAAAGCTTCGACGAAAAAAAAAGTTCGTTCCGAAACTGGGGCATGATACTGTCATCAGTTTGGAACAAACACGAAGAATCGATTTACAAAAAATATGTAAATACTTCTGATGATTAATTATTGGCTTTTTATTTGCACTAATATCAACTTGCTCAAAATTGATGTGAGGCGCTCGTCAGCGGATCAATTTAGTGTTTATCAAGAGTTGAAGGAAATTGAACCCAAAATTAATAATAGTCGTACAGTCAACTCTTATAATGTAAAAGTAGAAATAATGGATGAAACTACTAGTATGACCACAATTTTACGTGTCACTTGTCTACTCGTTCTCATATTTTATTTATGCCTATGTAAATTGGGATTCAATTTTGTCCGACATAAAAACGGTCGTATACATACAAAGTTGAAAATATAATATACCTTCCCATATCTTCGACTTTTCACGATTCAAAATTTAAAACGTCCCGTTGTCCATCAATATGCCTTTTAAGCCAAAAGCGCCTTTACAAATTTACACATTTTTTTACCCAATCCATATAAATCATTTAGAATAATTATCAGAGTTTGTATGCTTTTCAATTTTAACACGGGATTGTAACTGATTTTATCTGTTTTGAGTTCTAATTATGCAAATGTATTTTGCGAAGGCCCAACGGTAGGTACACGACGTATTGTGTGACCTCATTCCCAGTATCATCGGACAGGCATTCATCATTGAGTCAATAAAACACTTCAACTCCACCTATACGTTTTGTATCGTCGTACTTTGGTTATCAAATACTCGTATGTCCTCTCATTCAGTCCCAAATCCAATTAGCGAATTACATCTTATGACACTTCGTTTGGTTCGTAGCGAAGATGATGCAAACGGGGACTCTGCCTCGGTTATTCGATGAGATAAACTACAAAGAAATAGGGGTGAGTGGTAGGGGTTGGCGGGCCTAATGTGGAGTGCCCGGAGCCGCCAGTCTTCCTCCAACCCTCAGACATAATTGAATCTAAGCGCCTTCAAACCGAGGTATGTACGATATGAAAAAGCCACGTTAATTCATATTTTCTATTCAGTGTGTAGGTATTTTGTATGCTTATACGAAACCAATTTTGACGATTAGCGGTCCAGCTTCTCAAATATTCTGTAAGACAAATAATTCAAAATCGCGTAATGGTGCTCCTCGTAATTTTTTTCATGAGACCAGACTCATTTCTTCAACATGGGGAAAATGGAAACAGTGGGTGTGGCGAGTCCCAGACCAATTCCAATCGATTCAGTGTCCAAAATTTAGTGGAAAATGATACCCCACACGCCTAGGTACCAGAAATCTTGAAAACACATGTACAAAATGGGTAGATATATATATCCATTTTGACCTATAACTTCTTTCGGTGGGTGCCAATCGTTCTGGGACCCATTTCATTGGATTCAGCGTCCAAAATTTAGTGGAAAATGATACCCCTTTCGCCTAGATCGCCCAAAATCTCGAAAATCAATTTTTCAAAAAACACGTTTTGACCCCTACCCAGCCCAAATTTGGTCCGATCGGGCTGAAAACTTTTGAGGTCTGACTTAGGCCGGGAACAGACCCCTGACCCAAATTTCAATTTTTTAGAAAATTTTCTACTACCAAAAAAAAAAAAAAACTGCGTACGGCGGACGGACATTTGCTAATTTTGACCTAGACACTTTGAAACGCCCAGAAAAATTGTTTGGGCCGAATCGGAGAGGTTGACCTTTTGCATGAAAACATAGGTTGATTATTCAACCATATCGTCAATATAAGGGGTATCAAACGGATGTTACTTCGAAAATCAGATGAACGTATTTGTAAATTAAGGTATCTTCTTTTCATCATCGGATACGTCCTTCACAGTCGTCGGGAGCGTTGGCAGCGAATGACAAAACAGGCTCGTTAATGCTTCCCAATATTGAGTCGAAAGTTACTCCTTGAGGCTAATTTCACCTTTTCTAGTATGAACACGATACGACACAGTCCTCGAAACTTTGCTTTTACAAACTTTTATATACTGGGGTACAAAATATTTTGTTTACTGTTCTCAAATTGGTCAACGTCGGTCGTGGAGGGAATCATTTCGAGGTCTACCCGAGCATAATCTCTTATCGATTTAATTGTCAGAAATTTAGCACTGATTTTAAAATACCCTGAAACCACCAATTTACCCTATTTTTACCAATGCTCTTCTTCGGTAAACGGCAATAGGAACATCTCAGCCATCAGATTTTTTTCTGATGGCCAATATGTGTATTAAATGAATGTGTATTGAATGAATTACCTAGCTGTTATTTATGGACTGTTCTTCACTTATAATTTTTCTTTTGATGATTTAGGAACAATTATGTAGTTGAGAATTAATATCTTCCCCTGTGGCTTGTTAAGAGTAAAAAAAATCAATTAAGGTAGTTGAGTAACTATTTGCGCGAGTAATACGATAACGTTGTTATTTTAAAAAACCTCCGACGTAATTTTCAATAATTTTCTGCAACCGAGATCAGTCCAACGATCAACAATTTAAAACAAGCAGAAAATTCACAGAATTTCGTATTGAATAACAGTATTATTTGCCTTTATCTTTCGAGATATCCTAAAATGTTTGGCTTCGCACACAGGTGAAGCCTATTGTGAATAAATGTTCTTATCATCACTGCACAATGGTGAAATCTGTCGAGTTGACGAATTCGAAAGAAGACCGAATGTCTTTTATCGGCGGGATAAACAAAATCGTCGAGGACGTAGTCAACTTGCAGTAAGAATGGCAACTCATTTTCATTCTCATCAGCATAGTAGTGAAAAAAGCACTTAGTAGAAGTAGAATGACAGATGGAACATCGACAAGACGCATATTCGTTCGCATACGTGCTTTTGTTCCGATTGCACCAACAAAAGTTTTGCTGATAGAATGTGCTCCAATTGAAGTTCCTATTGTAGTTCGGTAGTTGCTATGAACAGTACAAAATTAAAGCAGTATTACGTTAGTCATGTCCCAGTTGTTAGATGATTGGGAATAATGTTTAATACGACTCCAAAACTTCAAGCTTTGCACTGTGCGTATAATGTGCTCTGTTCTCACATCACAACTCGCAATTTCGGTACCGCAGGAAAAAGTCATGATTTGTGTCCTTGCAGAAGGAATGGCACAGGCAGAGAAAATTAACCAGTAAGAATCGAGAACTATGTTGGACTATAACTTCATGAATTCCGTAGACATAAGAAACTTAGGATTTTGTAGCCTTTCCAAAGAATAAAAAACAAATGAAGAGTACTGGGAAGAAAAGGGGCCTATCGTAGTCAAAAACGCATTTGAAGTTACTGCATACAGGGAAGAGAGGGGCCACCCCCCTCCCCTGCAGGGACTGAAATGGCTAATTACTCTGGCTGTAGGTCTGGAGACCATTATCCTCAGAAATATCAATGATTTGAATAATCTGAAGCATTTCTGCGGCTTCCTGAGATCTCGGACTTACTATGAGAGTATTTTTGATTCCTCACAAGAATCAAAAGAAGGTTGAACCAAAGACAAACGAGCCGAAGAAGGCTGGAGGAAATGAAGAGAAGAAAGTAAGGAAAAACGAGGGGAAAATGAAATTTAGTCAATGAGACTATTGGAATATCAGTTTTAAGATGGTAGGGCAGCATTTCATTATCAATAAAAACCTAAATGTACACTATTTTCTTAATGCAACTCTTTTCTCCTCTGTTTTCCGTACAGGAGGCCACTTTTATCCCAGTAAAAATGGGTTTGAATGGGGGACTGAGAAATTTTGAAAAGAACTCCCGATGATAATATATTAATGATATGCACCAATCTACAAAAAGTGTTACACGCATTGAGGTGCCGCAGTTTTAGTCTATCATTTTAGGTGATGTTTCAAACTTAAAAATTCGTTGTTCTCAAACTGGAAAAATTGGTGGTTAGCCCGTTTCATCGCTGGTCTCTTCAAATGTAAACTGCAGATAGTCTGTAAACCAACCTGCAAGTATTGACATCTCTCCTGTAGTAGCTTTGTTCAGTTCTTGGCCGAAATTAGCCCTGATATTAGCATTGCATCGGCCCATAATTCCAAACGTATTGCGTTATCAGCAGCGTTGTTGTGCGAACATAAATACAACAATTCTTTTGGAATTTGCCCAGCATAGAGAGGCATAGTTAGTGAGGAAGTTTTACTGTAGAAGCCCTATGCGTTCTCTAGCTAGGTGTGTCCTCTGTCAATCTTCTGTAATGAACTACCAATTCATCTACCAACTTATCTGATAAGAAGAGGGTTCTCAATGGTACGACTATCTGGCATGTTTGTAGACTACTGAACGACTCAACCATTATCGGCCTGCCAGTCATTTTAGGCTGTATTGATTGGCGCACTTATGTGATTGCCAACTATGTGCAATGACCATAAGAAGTCCCAAGTGTTGGGGTTAATCAGGAGGTGGTTCCTAACGAGAATCCACCATTTGCAGGAGGAGTCTTCCCTGACCGACTGAGAGCCAGAGGAAGGGCAAGGCCAGCTGAGTGGTCCCTATTCTCGATTGCTGTGGTGAGGTGAAGGGGGCTTCTACTTCAGGCAAAGAAGGAATTTCCAGGCGTTGGAGTTAGAATGGAATTTGATCCTCCAATAACGACCAGATCTTGGGTAGATCTAAGATAAGACACGCACTTGTGTACATAGGAGATTACCAGGGAGGGCATTCTCATTCGCGTATTTTCAATCTAAAGATCCTCCGTCCTCGCCAGACAAGATAACCAGACCGCGGTATCAGTGTGTTGTCCGATAAACGTGTTTATTCTGTTTCATATTCCTGACCGAGTTCAGTAAGCGCCTTCGTTTGCGACTGAGAGTTTAAATTGCGCTACTCGGTGACCCGTCAAATTCACGCCACCCGTGGCGGCCCAAACTCCGATAAACGTCGAATTT
>CM034004.1:15502179-16010098 GCA_019603395.1 Cyrtorhinus lividipennis
AAACGACATGCCATATTGAAAAATCCTATAAATGGGCCTGACTTCAATTCTTGACTGAAAATGTCGAATAAAACGAGTGTATGTAACAAATAAATAAAAAATTCACAACATTCGATATTTTCTGTGAAAATCGCATAAAAACAAATGATGCTCAACGTTATATTCTGCATGTGAGGTCATTTACCTGGAATTGCGCTGGCCAAAAAAAAAGGTCATTATTCTCTCAAATCATTTTCATAAAAATTAGTACTTTCATTAATTTATTTTCATGTATTTAATTTAATTTTATTTTTTTTTACATGAGCCTCCAGTAATAAACCATTTTGGAACCTTTTGCAGCTTTTTAGTAGAAAAGTAGGGTCGCGGTTTGCCCGTTTTGAGTGAATTATCAGCAGTCACCACTCATAGAAATTATAATAAATGAAATTTAAAATATATTTGGACCAATGTTGCATACAGTCAACTCTCGCTATATTGAATCGCTCGATATTTCAAAGCATTTCAATGCATTTTGATGCACGCAGTATGAGCAAGCCACCCTCCAAATCACGGAATATTAATGTTTTTCTTGCTAGATTCTCAGCACATCGATGTTCCTGTCTCCCACCTAGTTGCATTCCCAGTTGTTGAATTTCTGAATTGAACTGTTAAAAGTAAGCCAGACTGGGAAACATGAAGCAGTCAAAAATCACTGGAATTATCTAATCTTTTTATGTGCGTATGTACTTACCCCTTCACTCTCGGTATTTCGAACTTTTCCCTCGCTCTTCTCATTATTTCAAACACTTGGTATAACGAACCTCTCAGTTTTCATTGGTCCCTTTAACTTCAATACGTTGACAGTCTACTGTATGTAACATTGGAAAGATCAATTTAGAACGTTACTTACAAAGAAACATCAGGTTTTTCAAAAAAATGTCATAAGGTGCTTTAAAACAAATTGAGACGTTTGGAAAGTAAATTTGGCTTCCTTCAAACCTAATGCCTGGCCTTACCTAGTATAGGTAGGCGTAATTATATTAAAATAATCTCCGATACATTTATGCTCGACACCGGGCTCAGAATGAATGTAAAGACGAGAATCGCGTATAAATCAAACTATCAGTCTACAAGCTGTCTTGAGGTTTAACCGATTCAAGGCTACCAAACCTTAAATCGAGAAACAAGTAACCGTGTAACGAGCCCCTGAGGATCGTACTTGAGCTCAAATCCTGTTCAGAGATAACTTTGGAACTCGGAAGCTTACGTACACATGTACGGAAATACATTTTTGTAACTGACGCTTCTAGGAGTTTCTAACCGTTTTCTTTTTTTTTTCATTTAAACATTTTTGTCCTATTACATCTATTTTTTGTTTAGGTCGATCAAGCTGAAATTCATGGAAGAAGTTCAAGAGTTTGGCATCACCGGTTATAAATTCGCCGGTAAGCTTTGCATAAATGATTGTATTTACCAGCCTAACACCAGTGTGCGCTCATGAACAAGACAAATCTGTTCTAATAATATTTTTTCAACTAAAAGTAAGGAATCTTCTTTTGGGCAATGTATATTGATATGGATTTATTCATTTAAGGCTAAGTCACTTCGTTGAGACTTGTAACGCGAGTTATTGCCCATTCGACTCCATAACAAAATATGGTGCAACGAAGGACATAGTGATCTTCCAAAATTAAATATGTAATGAAAAATGGGGGAGCTCCCCATGAACAATTCTGAAAAAGGGCGGATATTACGCATTTTTCTGTACTCTAAATGGAAAAATTATAAGTTCCGCCGTAAATTATATAACGTCTCGCCTTAAAATTTAATGTTTTAATCAAATTATATCATAGAAAGAGCTAGCTAATGTAATGGTAATGTCTTGTTTAAATTTTAAGATGAAACACCTCCACAACGTTTTATTTTACGTTAGTACGCCAGACAATCATCAAAAGATTCCTTACCAGAGGTATTTGCGTTGATTAAAACTCGACCAGAGGAGTTTTCCTCCAAAACCATCGCTCAATATATATCATAGATATCAGTTGGGAGGCCGTTTTCATCCTTCATAGACAAGAGTCTAGAGGACCTCTGGTGATGCCAGTTTCAAGCGCTATCTCTCGTGTTTTATTGTAACCACAAGCCCGACCTGAAAAAATTATCCCTGATTATGATGTTTTTAGGCGATAAGGCTGAATATTTGTTAGGATTATCTGAAGCCGATAGAAAGTCCCTGATTAGAGTTACTAATGGTAATAATAATTGTTTGTTATCTTCACATCTTAAAACAGAAAATTTCAAGTTTTGTGGCAAGTCAGTCCTCTGACATGAAAGCATCCAAAGGTTAATTGATTAAAAGTGTCTCTTCTCTTCCTCCCAGCGAGCTACTGACCTCTGAAGGAAAAATATGATGTATGTGAAACACAAGTGGGCTGTCCCATTGTGACTGAAAAATCATTAGAGATGGCGCTTGGAACTGGCATCACCTAAAGCTGGGTTCACATGGACGCGGTTCTCCGTTAGCGGCAACTGCGGTAGAATGGTGGGGGAAATAAGTTTTGAGTTTGGGTGTTCACATGGATGCGGTGCAGCAAGCGCGTTCGTGGAGCTGATTGGTGGCAAATCGGAGATAACATGAGATGACAAAAATGGTGGGGAGAGCTGCTCCGAGACCCACTGCGCATGCGGTAACTGCGGCAAATATCGAAATGATTTGACAAGACAATTGATTTGTATACAGACCGCTTCAAAAGTTCACCTGCGGCAGCTGCAATAGACCCATGAAGCCAATCAAATGGCTGAACGCGTTTGCCGCCCAAGGGACCAACGGAAAAACCGCGTCCATGTGAACCCAGCTCAAGGCCCTCTAGACTCTTCTTTCTTAGATGAGGCGAGTAGACTCAGGTGTACCGTTTTATCTCTAAATTCATTGTCACGATAAGATACGGTTTAACAATTTTCTGTTGATTGAACAGACAGGGACTGGAAAAATTATTTTTGAAAATTCAATTTTTTGAGATGAGGAGTTATATGGCAGCAGTGAGCCCACGTGAAAGCCAAAATTCTACTGCCTTCTCATAGCTCATTGCAAACCAACCACAATTCACATCACACTGAATACATAACTTTTGCTCCAACAGGGGACGAGCTGACGTTCGACAACGGCACTTTGGACCCGAACAACGCGTGTTTTTGTGGCGGCGAATGCGCACCTTCTGGTGTCCTCAACGTGACCGCCTGTCGTTTTGGAGCTCCGGGCTTCGTCTCTTTCCCGCATTTCCTTTTCGCCGACTCGTTCTACTCGGAACAAGTAAATGGAATGTCGGCAGACCCTATTCGTCACTCGTTATACATAACTTTAGAGCCAGTGAGTATACCACCAAGTTGTAACCCTGCTAGAAATGCTACAATTGCAAATCCTACTTCTCTACTCAACTTATGAATCGTGTTGCTGCCTTATCCGATACTAAGTAAACGGTAACATTAGAAAGTCTGGGATAGATATATAGATTGTAGAGCGTCCTTAGGCTGTTACAAGGTTGGCAACGGAATGCTTGGAATAGGTTATTCAAGGGACCCTCACACGAGGAGCATAGTATTATGATCAGTAAAAAATCCAGGCAATCCAGTCAATCAGTAAAATGATCCCTTATTAAGGCGCACATCCTCAGATGGAGGACGCCCCTCAGGAACCACAGCAATCTTGAGGGTGAGGCCATGGCCATGTCGAGGAACTCATTTAAGCACCATTGATCCAGGCACTCCAAAATACAGAGCACTCCCTGATAAGATGTTGCAGAGTACCTAACTGGTGATCCAAGATGGCGGACCTGACAATGGCGCGTGCTGGCGGAGGCGTTTGTAAGATGGGCGATTGATATTACGGCTGAATCTATCCCCTGCAGCGAGTACCTGAGCCAAAAAGAAAAAGGAAGGAAGGTTCGAATCAAAAGCAGACAAGGGGAAGAGTTAAATCTTGACATCTGAGTCCAGATCTTCCCTCCTGAGGATTAATTTCAGGTTATTCGAAAATGCCTTTCTCAGCTCCATCAACTTCCCAGGAACAATGTCTGCAAACAAGTAGCGGCAATCAGTGTCTGCTTCCACCACGTTTATTTCCTCAAAATAGCCCCCTCTACCACCACTGAATTTACCTGGATGATCATCACCTGCCTAAACATGAATTTACCAGCAGGAACGGCGACATCTCACGACTGAATCAGGGCTGAAGTATCCTGAATAATCGCTAGCAGCCAATCCTTGAACTGATTCTGAATTTTATTATGCAATATCCCAAATTGAATAATTTTTCTGTTAAAGGCGTGTTTTTTTTTCAAATTGATTCATCTATTTTTTGCAGACTTATGGGATTCCCTTAGATGTGGCTGCCCGATTTCAGATCAACATACTGATGACGCCGGACGACATTGTGACGTAAGTTCATTCTTACTAGACTAAATTTGTGTTAAGGAACGAAAAGAAAACCCTTCAACCTAAAACGTATGCTTTAGGTTGTTCGACGACGTCCCTACGATATACTTTCCAATGATTTGGTTCGAGCAAAGGGCCAGTATAACGCCCGAATTGGCATCACAAGTCCAAATGGGTTTGGCCGCCCCTAATTGGAACCTGCGCGTCAGCTGTGGTTGCGTGGCCGTCGGCGCCATTTTGGTCGCTTGGTCAGCTTACATTTTCCTCGCTCAACGACCCCGGTAAAAAAAAATATATATAAATTTTTATCATCAGTAATACAGAGGTTTTCAATATCAACAAAAACCATCAAAAACCCTCAAATATTACAATTTTTTTCCCTCAATTGTTCCAGCGACGACAAATCTTTGGTAGAAGCTACGGAAGACATCAAAATCGTACCTCTTCAAAACGGTCATCAAGATCAAAAAGAAATTGAATCACTTCTGAAGACAGAAACTGAAAAAGAAGGCGCCAACAATTGAAATATACCTCAACTTCAACGCACTACTCGGTGAAAACAGAACAAGAACAATCATGTTCGTGATCGAGACGTTAATTTCATCTTAAATGTTTCTTATTTAAATCAAAGATCTCGGGTGCTTGGTGAGTGAATAAACTGATTTGTGTGATCGTGTCCGATAGTGCTCTTACGGGAAATCATTTCGTGACGCCTGAAAACACTACTAAAGTTGTATTTATAATAGGTTCATCACTCAATTTTATACTCGGCAAAAACTGTAAAATGCGTTCCAACGCCGTGGTATTCTATAATTTTCATTTTCAACTGTCTTAAATAATTGCCGTGCTAGTCTTTAATTTTAGTTACTTAATAATCATTGTCGTTAACAAATTGAATAAAATATTTATTTGAGTTGTTGGTGTTAACTCGGTTTGGTGGATCCAAAATGATATCCTCAATCGAATTATCCCTCTTTCCTGATACTATATGTATATTGTGTGTATGGCTGTGATCCACCGATCTTACCCCATTGAAACCGGAACACCACTGATACTACAGATACGGTTTACAATAAGTTTTTTCATAGAGGTAAAAACAGGGTGAGACGAAGTAAAACGAGAGAGCCACTCTAAAGCTAAACATGATTTATTAATAATATAAACACATTCACGCTTATCCACATTTGAAGAGGGGGAGCATCTATAAGGAAATTACGAATAAATAACATGTATAAATAAAATCTCTATATTAGATACGCATTTAGACGGAATTTTTCTTCATTTTTTAAATCAAAAATTCGATTTAGAAATTGAGATATGAATTTGTCTGAGAATTTACACGTGATAAAATCAGCCCCTCCCTTTACTGGTTCATTTCTCATAGCTCATTCGTACTTCTGAGAAGCTTGCCTTTTTTCTCTCTTGCTGTTCGGATTCGATTGAATTTATTCTTCTTTAGGAAAAAAAATGTGCTATTCTCATTCATACCACCAGAGCACGATAGGTATATAAATTTTTTTTCTCTATAAACTACGACACATATAAAACTTGTTTACAATAATAATGAAATTCCAAAACGAAGCTTCCAAAAAAAGCATTTTTTCATCCCAGAAACTCTATCTTACATAATTACCGTTAAATTTCTCAAACAAAACATCACCAAGTTTCCGAAATTTATACAACGGAAACCGTTTTCTTGTCCTATACAACTTTATTCTTCATTCATTTCAATATTCAAAGATGTACAAATCTTTTTAAAAGAGACGATGAGTATAAAAATTTCCACTACACTAAGACGTACGCAAAAGGTGAAATTTTGTTTTTTTGTTTTTGTTTTTTTGTGGTCGACGCTTCCTTAAGCCATATTTTGAACCGGATAGGTTTGGAAGGAGAATCACCAAAGCAAAGTGTGATGCTTTCAGCCCTAAAATGATTAGCGACGAATCAAAATGACGTGCAAGCGAAGGAAGGTTGGTCCACCGTCAAGAAACGAATAGAGAAGCCATTTTTAGAAAAATAGGCCTGAGGCTCGATTATTTAAGGCCAAAACGATCGTTGATTACATGTTGCTAATCAGTTTTAATGTAAATCGAAAATTTTTACTTTTATTAAATATAAAAAAAGTGATGAGACAGTAGTTTGAGCCCTACGGTACCTACTAACGGCAGTCTTTGAAATTTAGGACTCGACGAAGAGAGGTAAACAAACACGAGCGAATTAGAACGACTGTGTTCAAGTTGGAAATGTCTCCTCTTTTAATGGCAGTCCTTCCTGTTTTCACTGTATTTCAAAATACGACTGAGTTAGCCTTAGATATTTTGTTGAGTAATTATTCGCCCCCGGAAGGAAATCAAAAAAAAAAAAAAATTGTTTTTACAGCAAAAGAAATTATGTGGAAACAAGCGCTCGTTCTTCATTCAGCAGCTGCAGTCGAGGAGCTGTTGGAGTCTCCAGTGGTGACGAGTTCTCCGTTGTTTTCAGCAAACTGTAACAAGGAGTTAGACAAGACGTGAAATTACTGATTAATTGGTGAAGAATTTAAGCAAAAATAATACGAAGAGGAGAAGGTTGAAGGGAGGGTTAAATTAGAGGGACGCAGTGGCTAAATTGGAAAGTCACGCAGTGACAATGGGAGTGCAGGGTAATAGAAGAGCACGTCCAAGCTATTGCTATAAGCTTGGGCAGAAGGGCAGCAGTAGGGTTCAACGAGCAGCAAACTGAGGGCATTGGACCAACCTAGTAGGCAAGACCTGCTTCAACAATGGCCTCTACTCCAGTCCAACATTTCCAATAAGTTGGATGACCTTCCTGAAACGTGCAAAGGCTGAAGGCTTGAAGGAATACAGAAATTACAGCGCAATCCAACCTAGTAGGCTAGACCTGCTTCAACAATGGCTTCTACTCCTGTCCAACATTTCCAATAAGTTGGATGACCTTCCAGAGGGCTTGCTACGGCTAAAGGCCTTGAAGGAATACAGAAATTACAGCGCAATAAAAAGGCAAAAGCCAGAGTACAGTGTTTCTGAAGGCTGTAAGCTTGGGCAGTTGGGCAGAATAGGTTCCAAGGAGCAGCAAACTGAGGGCCTGGGACCAACCTAGTGAGCAGAACTGCCTCAGCAACGGCTTTGACTCCAGTACAACGTTTCCTACAAGTTGGATGACCTTTCTTAAACGAGCAAAGGCTGAAGGCGTGAAGAAACCGTCCATGTAACAGCGCAACAAAAAGGCAAAAGCCAGTACAGTGTTCCTGTCGGTTGGCGTTGGGCGTTCATCAAAAACTGAACTAATGAGGCATTCTATTATCATTTAACAATCACTATAAGAAGATGGGTACTATGACCTGGTAGATGGGGGGTGGGTGTCAGGAGCCAACATTACCTAATTATCTCACCATGCCCCTGCAGCTTACATTCTGTGCTGATGACAATTTCACATTGGAGTTGAAGTGTCTAGGCATTTACACTCGCTGTGAAGTCACCCTTTTTCTACTCCCAAAATGATCAACAGATCACAAAACGCTGCAAATTCTTCAATAGGGGTTGGTTATTTCATGGACTAGGAGCATGGAGACTCATTCCAATCGATTCAGCGTCCAAAATTTAGTCAAAAATAATACCTCACACGCCCAGATCGCCAAAATTCACGAAAATCCATTTTTCCAAATAGACATTTAGACCGCTACCCTTAACTGTTCCCGTCAGTAGAGATAGGCCTGGATTTTACAGCTACATCATTTTCAAAGTGACACCATAGACGGTTGGGGGGTGGGGGTGAATACTAATCTCATTCTCGTCATGCTCCTCCACTTTTGCGGCTCAAAAAGGTAGAAATCAACTTACGTTGGTCATGGTTTCAAAAGCCTCGGATTTAATTGCTTCAATGATATCTTCAGGCTGAAACAGACACAATATTCAAAATTAGAGACAATTATAATAAATTATTTATAACATATCACCGATGAAGCGGAAATGAAACGCCCTCTCATCACACATCTGTCAACATGCTCGCAATAAATTCATCTCCTCAAAGTGGACTCCCTGGAGTATTGAACTCTTACGATAACATTTACATTACTTTCCAAGGTGATGTTTTTTCTCTTCAAAACCTCAAGCCTGTTTGCAGGCGTTATCTGTTTAACTTGAACGTATGTTTGACGATCACCTCGGGTATCGAGTTTATCTTGGCCGGTTTCCATTTACCTTTTTTTCTATTTATTCGTTTCATTAACTGTCCAACCTTCCTCGAAACCACCGGATCAATGTGGCTGTTTACGTTGAGTACTGATTACAGAGAATGAGTTGAAAGCCTCCTCAATCCATCAACTTGAATGGATTTTTCATTTCAAAATTCATTTTGTTATTCGATAGTTTCGCATACATCAGTTGAAATATATTATTTTGAAAAACAAGTTGGAGAACGATTGGGAATACACTGAAATCGTGACTTTTTCAAGAATATCAACACACCTGAACCTGAAAATCTCTAATACACTAATCCATGATAGACTTGACACCAAAACAGCGATTGAGGATCAATAATGGCCACACTGTTATGAGGAAATCAAACATATAGTTAATGATGAAAGTTCAGGTCTATGAGGACAATGTGCTCATTACTTATTTACTTTTTCAAATAAATTAATTTATTCAATAATTTATATCGTTGTCAACGTGTCATCATCGCACCTGACATGAGCCTGGAGGACTCGCTACCGTTTACAACGTTTTTCAGTGCAACTTGGTGAAAAAATATAAAATCTCACTTGTTTAACGGGAGAGACGTCTTTGTGACCGTTCAATTTGGGCATTTCTACCCAATCTTCGTCGATCTTAGCGTCCGAACCAAGCCCATTTTCCTCGGGCATTTCAGCCATACCTTCGCCACCACCGTTCACTTCCTGTAAAATACATCCAAGTGAACAATGAATTTGTATTATATCGATCAACAACTATTGTACAAGATCAAGTCGATAAATTACCTCGTGTTCTGGAGGAGAGATGACATTGGGAGTTGGTGGAGGTGCCTCAGTTGGTGGCGGGCTGGCTGGTAGTGGAGGAGCTGGCGATTCTTCAGACTTGATTTCGAGAACTTCCTGCAGTGTACAAACGATCGATGCGAATTAAATTTTTGTGGGAAGATACTGATTTAAAACGCTGACTGCCAACTAGACCCAGAGTGAGTTCAGGTGAACACCAGGCCAGTAAATTACCTTCACCGATATGTGTATATATTAGGAAACAAACTGTTAGTTAGCAAACATTTGCTGCCGTTGCTAGTATCACAGAAGTTTCACCAAGGACATGGTGCGGGTCAATTTTCGGCCACAGGGGGAACCATCTGGATCCTACCACCAGGCCATGAGACCCAAAGTGGGTCTAGTAAGCAACTTACACCAATATGCGATATTACCGCTTCTTGCAGCAATATTAGGAAACAAACTGTTGGTAAACTTTTCCTTTGCAAACATATGCTGCGGCTGCTGCTCCTAATATCAGAAGTTTCACCAATGACATGTTGCGGGTCAATTTTTAGCCACAAGGGAAACTATCTGGGTCATACCACCAGGCCATGAGACCCAAAGTGGGTCTAGTGAATTATATGTGATATGTGATTTTACCGCCACATGAGGCAATATTAGGAAACAAACTGTTAGTTACCTTTAGTAAACTTTTTTTTTTTTTTTGTCAAAATATGGATGATTATGCTTCAGTAAGCCTCAACAAGTCCAACCCCAACGTCAACAGGAAAACGAAATTTTGGTTTCAGCTTTTCACATTTTCAGCGGGGAAAAAGTATACGTGTTCTTTTCTACCGATCAAATCCACTCAAATTGTTGATATGGAATCATAGATATTGGCTCCACATTGCATCTGAAGATACTCTAACACGTAAACTTGACGTCTTCCGTGATAAATGACTTCCATAATTGAATTTTCACGTTCCAAAATTCCCTTTAGCGACCAACCTTGATGAGTTGAGATGACGAGGAAGTGGTCAAGATTTCAGAGGTCTCTGACACGGTGGTGGTGATCACGGAAGTTGTGCTCTCTAAGATGCTCGAAGACTTTTCGACCACTTCTTCGACCGTCTTTTGAATGATGGCTTCACCTTTTTCTATTATCTCTTCAGCCTTGCTGACGACTTCAGTTTTCACTTCCTCTTTCTTTTCGTCAACCTGAAATAAGATGGTCCAAGTGAACATAAATCGGTCGTTTCGTCGGTGCTCAAGAGTCAAAATAGACTCGTAATTGACTTCGAATTAAGTTGATTGCTCTGATAGGAATGAAGTGGTTTCTATGTGGTAATTATGATTGAACTAAACTCAGTTCATATTAAAAGAAGAACAGATAATTAATGTAATTGTACCTTCTCTTTGACTTCTTCGACAGCTTTTGAGGCGGCGGTGGTGATGGAAGAAAGGGCGGAGGTCAAAGCGGCCGGAGCGGCTTCTTTCTCTTCCTCTTTCTTGTCATCGACAGCCGGCGTCGTGGCTTCTTTCTTTTCTCCCGTCAGAGATGCCGTTTCACCTTCAACAACCTAAAACAAGGAAAATTGCAACTCAAGATAACATTTGACATTCGAGTTATATTTTCTAGAGTTTTCCAGCTGCTCCGAAGTTGTCTAAAAGTGGCAGCTTATTCGACGACGAAGAGAATAATAAATTGGTGGCCTCAGTTTGATGGAACCTTAAAATGTAACTCTGCTCAACCCGTATACAAATCACCCTCAGGTAACACCTGCATGAATAATAAATTTCCGAAAGAGCCAAACATCTCTATTTTCTTCAAAGAGAAAACTTTTCCAAGTTACATCTTTGATATTCAGTACAGAATATTATTTGCATTATCATACACTTCATTTTTATTCATTTCGGTTCATTATACTTGTTTGAATAATACACCCTTGTACATGTATAGGGAATTTATGCGTATGAGATATCATTTTCAACTAAATATTGGGCGCTGAAGCGATTCCTGACCGTATAACACTATTTATTCCTCAATAAAGTTTTCCTTCAGTTGATGAAATTGGCAGCCATTTGTATTCATATTTCAATTTGGCGAGGATTAAGTAAATTAACAGTTTTAATATTTTGTTTTAGACGTGAATATGAACAGGCGGAGTTGAGAGCTATTTAATAATACCCGCGATGAACAGAAGATTAGGAGATGTGTCGACTTAATTAAAATAATAAGAACGGCAACGAAGCATTATAATAAACTACGTCTAGCCGCGTTTGCGTTTCTGCCAGATGGCGATTAGACGTTGATTGATGAGGGTAGTTGGCGTTTCGAATGAGTTCTTTAGGCAGAGAGTGCCCTTGCTTGAATGTTTTCTTCTAGTTTGTATGCTAAGTGAGGAGTGCCCTCGTGAGATTTTCTCTCAGGACTTTATTAGGAGTGAGTCGTTGACGTTCAGTGTCTTTTGCATGGTAAATCCTCATGAAGGAAAAAATGTGATTCTGACGTCGCATCAATTTCGTCTCGCAGCGAGAAGAGATGCATATAAAGGGTCACCAGCAACTAAACGAGCAGATTTCGTTTTATTGCTTCTGACAAGACTCTAAAACCCAGTACTACATTTGCGGCAGCGAGGTTATTGGTTTTTAGGGAAGAAACTATGAGCAAGGGGGAACAAACCTTCGTGAACAATTGAGCCATGTTGTGCCAACTCCTCCGAGCAGAGGGGGATCCAGGGCTGTATGGGCCACGGTTTGTGGGTGGAGCGGCTCTGTCTAAAGAAGGCAGGTGTTGGGCAGACAGCGAGGGGTCCCTTTCCCTACTTCCTTCGATAGGGAGCTAAAGCCACACTTCTGCTCGAGGCACTGCCGACATTCGATATTATTTTATCCGTTCCGGTTCCGTTAGTTGGGTCGTAACTCAAATTCCCTGAAAGGGACGTTTGCCACATTTTTCGAGGTGTGGAGCTGGGCGAGAGGGCGAGACTCATCGCCAGGCTCGCATCCTGGATTTGACCAAAATGAGCAGATCCAGAGGAATTTGTCAGTTCTACATCTCGGTTTTGTGAGTTGAAGTATTAAGTTCCACGCCAGAAAGATGGCTATTCAGAGGAAATCAAAGTTGAGGGAAAGTTTTCGGTATTTCTCTCACTTTTCCCCCTACACCCACCTCGGGCAACTTGAACCGGATTGAAAAGCAAACCACGTCACGCCTATTAACCATTTTCAAGCGAGATAATTTCGAAAACAACCGGGGAAACTCGGTGGAAGCAACGTGTTTGAAGAGGGTAGTAGCGGGCAATGATCGATGCCAGACGCTGGCGGCTGTCGCCATAGCGACAGGGGGTGGGCTCGCCCCTACGGTTAATGGTGATACCCCACCACGCCCTGCGACGAGGGTGTAGGGTCTCGCCGCCCCCAGGATCCTCTTCGTCCTTCAACCTCATCCTCGTGTCCTTTCAAGAACTATTCACCCCACGCGAACTGCCATAGGTAATGGTTCACCGACCTACACGTATATTCTTGTCCCGAACCAGAATTTTCTTTTACTCAACAAATTATGTACAAAATCCGTAGAAATACAAAACAAAAATGGTAATTTTTACACACCTAATTAAGATCTTCTCTTGAATTAAAAACCCCAATTCAAACTATAACAATTCTAAAAAATTCTATCTGAAAATGGCCAAGTTTATGAGCGAAATGAATACAATTCTGACCCATGGCACAGAATAATCCTCGTAGCTTGTACAATATGTGCTCACGCAAGCGCAGCGTGAAAAAGCTATTACAAACCCCCACTCCTCATCTGCATCATACCCGAAGATCATAAAGAAATGACATCATAACTGGACACCTTAAGCGTGCAACAACCGTATTTTTTAAACTTTTTAAAACAATCCAAGGACCTAATCTTGATGAAATTATTAGGTGTTCAAGATAGTGCCTAGTACAAAATACGTAGTAATTATAAGTAGACTCAAACCGTTAGATGATACTATTCCAAACCAAATCGAGATTTGCGCACGAGCTGTGCTTCACGTTCTTTCAACCATAATGAATACATACAGGACCTCCTATTAGGTTATCTGCGTATCCCTTAAACTACCTAGAACTCAATCAGATCAAAAATACCGACATTTATCAATATAACTAGAAAATCTGAAAAGAGAAGTGTACTTGGAACAGCCAATTATTTTATTTATTTTATTATTATTATTTTTTTTTTTTTCAATATTTTTCCTATGTCCAGTGTTGATGTGATCAAATTTTGGTGACCAAACTAGACTTTCCGTAGCTATACATTTTTATTAACTCAATAAAAACCATCTACTCAACTAAAAAGTCTAGTTTGTCTAATTTTATTCATATTAATTCATTTCAATTTTTTATGTGACGTTTATTTGAAATGTATAAAGAGGGGATTCCTCTTTTTCGCCGTGTCTGAAGCAATGTGTATGTTAATGTATGTCATGTATTTTCTCTCGAAGGAAAACATGGACCTTTGACGGGTTTTGATAATGTAGCGTCTACGGGTTCGGTATAGGTAAGGAGGTCGGTGCTATGAACTCAAGTCCTTGGCATTTCTCTCCCCTCCCTCGCTTCCCCTCCTCGTGTTAGCCCTTTCTCTTCTTTTATTGTCCTGCTGGTTCCTGAGCAGTTTGAAGCCCTCGGGGTGTCTTGGATGAGGGTAACTAACCCGACCTAACTGGATCCGATAACTCGTGAAACTGAAAGTTCCCGAGGGCGGTTCAGATCAGTAGGTTCCAATTGACACACGATTTGGGTGAACGAATAAAATTATAACGAAGGATTCGCTATTTCAGAAAAAATATTATCTGTAATGATCTTCAAAATAATGAAATAATGTTTTCGTTGACTTTTGCTTCCAGGAAAATATTTCATACTTCTGAAGTATATATTGCGGAATAGAGCAATCGCATGGAAGTTTCTTCACCATTTCTTAGAAAAACCATCTTACAATACAATACGATACAAAAGAACTACTTGTGACTGGGCAACCCCAGACAAAACTTTCAGTAACAGGAAAAAGCTTTCACGCTTACTAATACACGTCCACGCCCCGAAAAGAAGAAAGTCCCTTCATAAGTCATACAATACAAAAAAAAAATCTTTTTGTTCAACGTGAAGATTTATCTAGTTCTCATAGATGAAAATGGACTTCTTTTATTATGCGAATTTTTATTGTGCGAACTTCAGTCCCGAGCGTGACGACTTGAAATGCCTCCTTATTCATTATGCGTGCAAAATAGTACCTCTCAGCCGGTTTTTCTTCTCCGTGACTACTCAAGACGCAAAAGAAGTTCATCCACTTCGCACGGCTTTAGTTTGAAGTTGCTTAAAAGCGCAATTTTTCTGTAGATATTCCACTTGAACCCGTTATCGACTTGAAAAAGCATTAAAAGAAGCACGATTGACCCGTTTTGCCGATTAACTCTTTCGTGATGTATAACTTTTGAGGCCAAAGTTTACCCGTATGGATATTTCCTCCCTTCGTACGTGGAACGTGAGGCAAAAGGATTGATTTTGTTTGAAGGGAGAATGAAAAGGAAATGTTTGCTTATCGAAGGATTATTTACTTAAGGTCCATAACGTTACGAAAGCCATCGTTCTGACTAAAACGACTTCGAGTGATCACTATGATCCACCAATTACTCCTAACATAACATAACCATTAGTAAGGATTATAAAAAGGGTAATTCAATGTCCCAGAGGATCAGGTGGTCGAAGGGAAATGTGAACACGATAACGTTTCAAGATCTTTTTCCAGCATAGCTCGAGGCAAAAATTACATTTTTTGAAGAATCAAGTCCAACTGTAACACCAGATTGTATGAAATTGCGGTTTCATTGACACAAAGGCCGCATTTTTGGGGGGTTTTAAATGTATGTATACTATATACGTGAACGATGACTACAAAAGTGCCCAATCTGAGCCCTATTTCTTCGATTAATTTTTCAACTATAACGAGTCAAGTACTTTTGTGTTCGTTTGAGTGGGTTCCGAGTAAAAGTGGGAAAGTTCAAGAGGACTAGACAAAAGAGCCTTTTTACTGATAATGTCTCTGACTCACTAAATGAACAACGCGCCCAACAACCTTGAACCGAATTATCTTTTCATCGCTATCTGATTTCCAGAGAGGATAGTAATTAGATAACAGTGGTAAACCGTGGGAATCAACCTATATATTATTTTCGGGGTCAAACGTGAGAGAATATACAAAATAGATGTGGCAATACTGTGCTAATAAATCACTCGCCTGTGAATATTTGTGCTCTATTGCAAATCTTGAGATCTCGCGATTCTAGTAGAGGAAAATGTCAATGTCAGCCCACAAAAATTGAAAAAAATATGGAAATTAAACAGCATTAAACATATCAAGAAACGCTTCAAATCCCAGATTCTATTCATATTGTCACTTTGCTCTTTTGTCCTTAATATAAAAACGATTTTATTCATCTCAGAGGTGAATGTAAGTTACATAGATAATGCCAAACCTCTCCATAAAATGCAAATCTCCACATTAGCTACCGAAGAGAGGAATAAAACCTCAACAATCCAAACCCAATCATTCCCCTTTGTATCTTCTTTATTTACGTTGAGATTTGATCTGTACTTGTTTATCTGCATTCGACGAGGAGCTAATTTCCAATCAGCAGTACGTTTAATAATAGATAAGGTCGCCATCAAACCTTGTGATACATCGACGGTTAACAACAAATTAACTTCACTGAACATTTTAATCGATTAATTGAGACATACCTCTGCAACTGTTTCGGCGGCTTTAGCGAGATCACTAGTTATCGAATCGTCCTTGGACATATTGGGCTTAGATTTGTCTTTTTTCGAGAATGAGATCGACCTGAAGGACCATTTCTTTTTGGCCTTGTCCTTTTTCTTTTTTTCAGATTTTTCTCCTTCGGGACTCTTGGCTTCTTCTACGGGAGATTCGGGCGTTTGTGGTTCTTTCTTTTCCGTTTCTTCGTCTTTCGGCTCGGCTTTTTCTTTATCATCATCTTTAGTTTCAGGTTTATCATCACCGTTTACTTGTGGCGTTTCCGTGTCCCCGCTTCCATTCTGCAACAGAAATGAGAGACACATGAAGATACAAATTTAGACATTATTCACAAAATCGATCTGATATGCTCTATTGAGCGAATTATGGCCTAAAGGAAAGACGGTAACCCATTGTAATTGATTGGACGATTCTAAATTACAATGAAAATCACATTGTTTGCAAGGATCTCAAATATATTATCTATTTTTCATTGCAGATTCGGATTCTATCCAAAATGTCATGAAAATTTGATCCCTCAACTAGTCTTCTTTATTGCGCGACCCCAAAATTTTGTCAAATGGCAGTTGACAGTGAACTCTAATGTGTGGCACATGAATTTTCATTGTATTTCAACGCTGATTCACGAGCTACTACCCTTTTCTTGATTCGACTCAATTTTTTCGGAATAATGACCAAAACATTGCGTGAAAAAATCATCTTTTTTAGAGCGTGTTTGTACATAAAATACCATAAATTATTGAAATGATTAAATCATTAAATTTTAAAGAAGTATTTTAAAAAACTACAAATCTATGAAATTTCATGTGCAAACACGCTATAAAATATGACTTAATGATGATTTGATTTGATTTTGTATGAGAAATATACAAAATTCTGTCATTATTCCGCAAAAATTGAGTCGAATCAAGAAACGGATAGCATCTTGTAAATTGAAGGGGAAGAAAAAAAAAAAAAAAAAAAAAAAAAAAGCAGCTGCATGTGCCGAACTTGTGAGTTTCCTCATTCTCCTTATTTGATTGAGACAACTCGCGGGACACCCTGTATAATTAATCTGAGATACGCTATTGGTGTTTGTTCGACTTTTTACACCATACCACAACAACTATGCTTTTGGAATTGACGAATAAGATTTCAACAACGTGTAGTAGAGGCGAGCGCTCTCAAGACAGGTGTGAGGCTCGTGACACTCGTAAATCCCACATTCTTCAACTCTCGCCCTTAATAAATCCCATTTATTTTCAAATATACCAAAAATAACTGTCAAAAGAAAATCAGTGAAGACCTCACGATCACGTTTATTCTCGAAGTAACCAGAAACCGACAGTTTTAGATTGAAGAAAAAAACTAAAATCTCTATAAATCAAAAGGAATATTTCTTGAGATTAGCGCAATATGTTTCCAGTTGAGACGGTAGATAAAAACGTCATTCCAGACGAGATTCATCGCATAAGTTTTGACGGGTGGTTACCTCCCAGCTAATTGTAACTTGGTTAGTAGTCCGCATACCGCGTCGTTGAATCGGCTATTCGCCTCGCTCCGGTGGCCACAAGACTACGCGTGAGGTTGGAATTTTCTTTGTTGACACGGTACCAGGTCGTTCTCCGCTTGCAACGACCCTGAAGCTCTTTCTTGTTCGCCTTGTCAAAGTTACTTGTAGAATTTGCCCCGAGATTATCAACAGTTGGACATTATCACTCGTCGAACAAGTTTTCCCCGCTAGTACACCACCACTCACTAAATATATTGACTGCCTCCAAACCATTATTTTTGGTGAAATCGAAGGTAAAGCACAAATTATCATGAAAAGGAAGAAGAATTAACCAAAAAAGAACTCATAAAAGAACGGGTTTCACAACACGGTGATGTGATTAGGGACATTCGACACTTGCAAAGATATCAGTACTCATATAAGTACCTGATTCGTACATGCGATACTACTTAAGCATCAATACTTCAAAGTACTCACACAAAAAAATAAGGTTAGGGTTGAGCGGGAGTATAATTACGTTAATATAATAAAAAGGTATTAAAAAATGACGTATTCTGCACTTCAAAAGGCTTTTTATTCAAGAAAGAACTTCAAAATGCCAAAAACCCTACAGTCCCCATTCTTCCATACCCACACCATCATACATCAAATGTTCAAGATGTGTTGGCGACAGTCTTTTCTTGTTCAGGTTAGAACATTCCCAGTTTGTTGGAGGCCCGGCTATGATGGACAACAAGGATTGCGTTTGAATTGAGTGAAGAGAAATCAGATTTTGTTAATTGTGTGTTGTTGAGATGGTCTTAAAAAAATGTTATTAGGTAATTTGACTCTACATGATTAATTTTCTCGATACCAGTACTTACATTCAAATCTGTGGTATCGACACCAAAATTACTTGGTATCGAAAGAAATATTCGATAGGTAATTTACTCATTTCGATCAGTATCCTATGTCGCTACATGTGATTCATTACAACTTTAGGCTACTGAATCATGAAATGCGATCTGCCAGATCTCCACAATCATGTAAGAACCCTAATAGGACCAAGAATAAGGACAAGGGTCCCATGAGGCACTAACAAGATACTCAAAACAAGCCTCAACATGAGTCCTAATAAGAACATCCATTAGCCCTAACATGAGTACATTCGTTTTCACATTAATTCAATTTTGTTATCCTTCGCATATTATTGTCCTTTCGTATCAGCCCGACCATAAACGTCGGTCCTCAAAGTCCGAAATTATCGGCTTATTAAAATTCTCCATTGGACAAAACATTGGCCGCACAGCTGAAGAATGAAACGCTTGTCACAAAAGCATTCTTCACCGTTGACAACAAATATTAGAGTGTGGCAGCCAAATGAACAATGCACACGAAAACATTCCTCATTGTAATGCGGCATTGACCCGCGTTCCAAAAATAATCTCAATTTGTCACCAACCGTGATGAGGTTCGAAACAAGCAAAATGTCAAACACCATAACACAATTTCTATTCGTTCACGAGGAATATTTTTTTTTGTTTACACCGAGAAAAACCAACAAGCGATTGTGAGTCAGCTCACGAGAACTGCGGCGGCAACAATGCACGTACGTCAGCTCGAAAAAACTTCGGTATAAACAGACGTTCACTTCCTCAAATGACCGGTTTTTAATGAGTGACTCATCAGCGAAATGCAATTTCCAATGTTTTCATTTGTGTTCACTTGCTAGGGGTCGTGAATTGAACTTTATATGGGTTCGAAGGAGACCCATGATCAACACATAATTACTTTGATTTATTATACATCGCCCAAACGAGGGAATTCTTCGTCAAGGACGCTTAAATTTAGATGAAAATGAAACGAAGTTTTCCGATGGTCGATGATTTTCAGGATGCATTGTTCTTCTAGAGCGTCTAACAACGGTTTCCCTTTGTTTCGTTGAAGACCGCAGAGCTGTGAACTATTCCGTGAAAATGACTAGTGAAGAAGGCGTCTCACTGTTTCCAACACTGAGGTTTCTCGAGCTCTTCGGGGGTCTTAATGAGGTGAAACTGTGCGTCTTCTTTCCCTTTAGAGTCGAGTAATCGAGGAGGCGGTGAGAAAAGATCATCCTGAACCGAATGAGCCTCCTCTGCCTTCATTTACGACTAACTACCGAAAAAGGAGGAACAAGATTTCGAAGAACGACCAGTTATTCCACAGAGGATAACATAAGCCGATCAATGACGATAACCTGAACCTCAAAATGATTTCATCCAAGTAGATTCTTCTCAACCAATTCACCGTCAAAACAACATCCAGTCTAGGCCCTAAAAAGCTAGAAAATCCATGCGTGCTCGTTTTCCTCTCACATTACGCTCAACGCCAAAGCCAACAAAAGTGCTTTCATTTATTTATATTTTTCTTTTCCCCTCACTGTCTTGAGTGAACGATATGTTAGACGGCGGGCCCTCTGAACAGCGGTCATTCATCCATGTAGTAACCCCCAGTACTATGCAACTTTACAGATCGATGAGATTCCGGTCACCCTTTGGGTGATGCCTGGAAGGAGATTTTGATTTTGGATTGTTGCAAATATAATTGGAATGAATGACCGCTATGAATTTCCACAAAAATATTAGAAAATCTGAAACCTATTTGGCTGAGGACCAAAATCTTCAGCAGGGCTCTTAATATCAACCTAAATCCTTGGTTCTGACTTGAATCCAACTTCAAAGGAAATGAACAACTGAACTTGAACCAAGTTTAGGAACTAGGGACTTTCCGTTTTCAAGGAGTTGACACTATTATTAGCTTTGACTGCCGATTATAGCACGAGGGTGTCCCGAAGTTGGAACTCACCCCTCGGCGCTTGGAGGCAGATGGTCTCAGAAATCACAAGGGAAACGGTACGGGTGACATTTTAAAAGGGGCAAATTTCAAACAAAATTAGGCCTCTCCTTTCGAACGGCTTTCCGCTCCTTTAAAACTACGACTAATCAGCGGAATAACGCGCGTTAAGACGGCCTTAATTATATTAGATGCATCGAATTGCACAGCGTTAGTTGCAACTTGCAACTTTCACGGGTCACGTCCGGCTCATGAAGCGAATGTTATGAAAGTCGAACCTCCCTGACCCGGATACCAATAGGAGAGGTGATAGTCATCTCTTTCATACACCAATATAGAGTTACGACGCAACGCTATATTACTTATACTGACTATCCGGAAAAACATCACGTTTGAACGCTTGAATGGTTCAACGGACGATCTATTGATTCTGAGCCGCACAAGCGGAAGAAATCTGCCTCCAAATTTGTTTAAATTCTTTCCTTAGCCAAAATACGTTCTGGGTTTAGTTAGTTGTTGATACTTAGAAGCTTCAACCCTACTTTTCCGCAGACCGGTTAGGTATAAAGAATGGAATTTCGAATCAGTTTCACGAGTTGAAAGAGTGAAAGTGCTCTTCAGCTGTCAAGTGCCTGCTAACTCGCGGAGTTTGAAAACTTGACATTGACCTTGAAAAACAAGTTCAACCATCTTTAGCATCAACTCTAAGAGGACCCGTGGATTCCTGAGCAATTAAGAAGGATTTGAGCACACGAAAAAGTGGATATTAACTGTAGATATTACATCAGAAGGGGATAACAGAAAAAAAATGTATAGAAGATCAATAACAGAACACTAGTACTACCGTTACAAATCGGGGCAAAATTATCTATAAAATTCGGAGGATATGGTGCAGCAGCCTTAAATATACGAGTACGAGCCTTATCCCTAAAAATTCTGACACAATCAACAGAAAAAAAATGGCTGCAGAATAAGAATGGGTATCGATGTTAAAAAAAATCGATGTTTTGATGCATTGGTTGATTTATAGGAGAGGAAAGAAATAGTTCATTTCATTGGAAATTTTCTTAGTAAAAAACTAGTTTCTTCAACAGTTTTAACAATATTTTGATTGTAGAGAAAATTAAGATACGTTAAGAATATCCGACTCAATATATACTTATAGAGTTAATGTGAACAGTATAGCCAACTGTTAATTTTCACAGACATTTCAAGAGGAACGTTAAGAGCGCAAATAGAAAGCACAGGAAAGAGGAATCTCGAGAAAATGACTAGAAAATCAACGTTTTGGGTTTGAGGTTGAAGATAATAAGAACACAAATGAAGCATTTTCCTATCCGAAGTCCCTGTTATTTGATTCATACAAATCGATGTTTCTTGAATCTATGTAATATCTATAAATAAAAATCTATAATAAAAAACTGGATGATACGGTAACATAATAACCGGATAAAATGAAAATATAATCGATGTTTAGGAAAAACATCGAGGTTTTAGAATCGTCAATACATCGATACTTATTGATGAAGCCCCCAAACTGAACTTTGTTTTTAATGTTTTAGGACTTTATATTATTTCGAAAGACTTTTGTAGGAAGCCTCTTTTGTATATCCTTCTGACTGCTACCAGTGTTTCAGTGTTGTTTCTTCCGAGAGCGGAAACAGACAAACGAAACGTATCTGTTGTGGAATAATAACCATTAATATTCCTAACGCGTTTCGTGGACATTCGAGGCGCCTTTCGTCACATCCTTCACAACCTCATGGAATTCAATTAGTTTCAACTCATCCAAACTGAACGCTGTAAGGATAAATCCAAGATTCACATTGTGAGTTTAAGTATCGTTCACAAATTGAAAATATATAGTCTATTTCCCCGGTAAGGCGCAAAATAAATGTAAGAACCCTCAACACTCATCTCATGAATCGTCGGCGGTTCATTATTAATCGGAGATCTACGTGCTCCGCTCGTAATTGTAATTTCTGGTCGTATTTCCGCTCTTCTCCCGGCGTTTCGCACCCCTCCGGAAAAGCGGGAAAATCAGATTACGGAATATAAATGACGTTAATTTTGTCTCCACCCTAAACGCGAAGCGTTCAAACGCTGTTTGCGTATCAGGTTATTATAAATGGACGATGCGCTTGTGGTAGATCAATATAAAGACGCAGCGCCCAGTGACCCGAATGTGATATGTACGTGTTTATCGTGATTATCGTGTTTTTCGAACTTTCATACCTACGCTTTCTTTTTCAGGGCGAAAGAAGAGGAATCTGCTCAGGCCGGTTTGGTCAGTGCAGGGAATTCGTGAACAAGTTTATCGATGTTTTTGATCTTTTGAGATTAACATGTCAATCCTACCCCAACAATAATGGCAGCATAGAAAGAGAACTTGAAAAAACCAACGGATTCCCTCAATGATAGGGAAGGATGGTACTGGTTCATCCTGCAGACGTGGAGATGCCCATAATCGTGACAGATGAAGACCCAAGATATCAATAAGACACTCCCCAAAGCTCTTTTTGAACGACCTGACAACATTTGTCCTGGACCCGCGAGGAGGGACAGCTCCTAGAAGGGTCAACAGAGATAACTCAGGTTAGATAATAGCTGGCTCCTTCGGGACCGTGAGGCAGAGTGAAGGGAAGGAAATAAACAAAGAAGGCGACCACCTAACGGTACCCACAGGACGAAGGCCCTCTAACTCTCCTGTTCTGCCCCTCGGCCTACGCTACCCTGTGATAATCATTTCGGGTACATTTCCAAGCTCTTCAAGTGTGACCCATTAATTCCTTTTAGGCTCGAGAAAATGTAATTGACCGACGACGTTCTGTCGGGAGGTCTTATCTTTATCATAACATTGCGCTAACCACAGAAGCACTGAAGACGTGCTACTAGGGATGGAACACCAATCGATTTCGATGTTTTTGGGTTCGATGTTCGATATTTTGCCATCGATGAAAACCTGCCAATATTATCGGAACGTCGATGTTTATCCTACGATGGTCGATGTTTCTTGATTTTTATTGAACAACTGATAACGTACTTACCGACGGTAAGTCTCCATTTTTATTTTTTTATTTTTTTATTTTTTTTTTTTTTAATTTTGATAATTTTGTCAATATACTTCATTTTTGAAATACAAAATGTCACGTTAAACCAGATAGTATTTTTCCATAAAGAATAATCGATTACAGGAGCTGTTGTTACTATATTGATTGCAGCAGTGAGTGTAGTTGTGCTCTGAGGTCTGTAGTATGGAAATCTGTTGCTTCTTGTGAACCGTGTTTTGCAAGTTTGTGTTTCTTAAAAAGCTGGACATGTTATCACAACGACGAGAAACCGGCAAAAATGCAAGCGGAGAGAAAAAATTATTGTACTTAGAGAAACGTCAGAAGAGATATGGTACGGCATATGGGAATGATGAGTGATTTACACCATTTTTACTTTTATAGTTATTTTGTATCCGTTAAATTTGAAAAATAAAGCGATTTTATAGATTTTTGGAGTTTTTTTTTTCTTCTGATATGCTAATTTTTAAACAGTTATTTCAAAAAACATCGACGGTTTTTCGACATCGATGGTGATTTTGATGTTAACATCAATGTTTTCTATCGATGTTCCATCTCTACGTGGTACCCAAAACTGACCCTACGAATCTGAAAAAACTCAAATCAGCGGACTTGTAGCAGCTAAAACTGGCTAACACAAACATACGTCGAAATTATTTTAAACAAAAACTAAATAAAGCTTGCTTTTTAATAAACAAATACAATTTATGATCAAAATTGCTTTTGAATTACATTTCAATATTGATAAAAAATAAAAAGGGATAATCTATGCGGCGAATACAGTGTAAGTTATGAAAGTAGATATTTTCCGTAGGTTTGAAATGTCTTTATATTTATTCATTATACTTCACATTTTGATTAGGAAAAATTATTTAATCCTATTAATTATAACAATTACGGGTGTTGAAGGACTTCATAAGTATAAATTATGTATTTCATAAGGTATTTTGTTTAGTGTATTGCGAAGTATAGCGTTGTGTTCCGAATCAAGTTTTATTGTTCCGACACGACGTTATCATGCAAGTCAGTGATTTCAACTCACCGCTAAGGTCAAGACCTCAGTCCCGACCTTGATTCAACTCATGACCCTCAATATAGGCCATTCTAACAAACCCATCCGCACGATTTTACAGGAGAATAAGAGAGGGGAAGCAATTTCTAAAAATTACCCTTCTTGCGAGCGTAATCAAGCTCTTGAGCGGGAAGAATCGTCCTTGGACGGGCGTTCGAATAAAGGTGGTATCGATCTGAGCTGAAGGTCCTCCCGAAAGAAAAACTTGCGGTCTTGTAAGTACTATAGCAGTTATTTCCGTTCTCCACCACCCCTCACAGTCCGTAAGGATAATCTTACTGAAATATGCGGTTTATGAGGTAGTCCCCTTGGTTTAGAGCGACCCGCTCTGAACAAAAGTTGAGAAAATAACACAATTTTCTCGAAGAGAGGGTGGACTAAGAGGGAAATTACTAAGTGGCAGTCATGAAAGTGTCACCACTTTGATTGTGTTACTAATTTGAATATTAAAGTACGCTCTGCGCTTTTATAATCACTAAATTAATTTTTCGAAGAGAAACTGAAGGTTTTTGAAATGAAAATTAATTTTCTTAGTTGCTGCCTTCAAGTCTTTCCTCGTCAGGCATTACATGATTCTAATTTCACACACTTTATAGATATGGTGTTCAACAGCTCACTCACACCCTCCAACAAAAGGCATAGAGGTCGCTCTACAGTCTCACCAACGTGCTGTAATCATGCAGCAAGTACAAATGGCCCGACTAAAACGCGAAGACCTCGAAACCAGCACAAATCTCAATTTCACCCGACGAAGAACCACAAAACCTATCAAAGGGTCCGTGTCTGCATTCACTTCTCGTGAGCGATGGCGTGAGAATTACTCTGAATTAAAGCTACGACTTCACGTCGCCTGCATTTAGGCTTGTCTCGGTTACGACTCCCTCGTTCCCTTGTTTGCCGTTTTCCGAAAATTACGTTCGGCGGGAATTAGTCTTATGGCCGGAGTTATCTCGCTGCTCCAGAGTACAGTTTTATTTGCGTGAGGTTTCAATTCTTTTGTTATTCTCACGACCGGCGACGAGGCCCCTCCCGCATCGTTGTTTTTCCACTCTCGCCTCGAGTCTGATGAGATAGAGGAGCAATTTGAGGATTACGGAACAACCGAAAATGCGCCTACGAATTCTCAGCACGTGTTATGGACGAGTTAACGCCTCACGTCTTGGTTGGAGGAAGAGGCATCCAATAAAACGTATGATAACAGTGATTTCATCAAGGGGAACGCAGGGCTGAAAACCTCCAACAAATACTACCCAATGAAAGAAATGAATTTAGTTTCCTCTCGGAGGCACAATTACCAACGAAACTGGTGTCCAGAAGGCATTAATTTCACAAACGATACCACGAAGCCCTCCAACGACCACAAATGCCTTTATTAAGGGGTGTGTGGGGCTAGTAAAAATTATTATGAATTTCAATTTTCCTTTTCTCCGAAACTACTGAATGAATTTGAACTTTTGTTCTCCTTTTCGCACAACTACATTTTGATACCCAACATTCGCTATTAATCGATATAACGATTTATCGATTTTCAATTCGAAGTTGAGGTGAAGCCTGGTGGGGAATTTTGAAATGTTCACATTAAAAGAAAAGAACGTAGTAATATCTCATTTACTTCTGGAGAAAATGAACATTAACAGTCAAAAATAGATTTTTCTGAAAAATATAGATTTTTGGCGTATGAATCAACTTTTCAACATTGCGTCTTTCATCGTTTGACTCGGGGCATAAAATAAGATATTTCTTCTAGGCACTTCTTGTTTTAATCAGTAAAACTTCATTTTCATTTTCCCAGCTTGTTTGGTTTCAGTCATAAAAGCAACGGTTTTTCAAAAGCTTTTCCCGCTGAGGGATGTCATTTTCGGAAGTCCATGAAAAATATTTTATGAGTCAATCAATTCAAAATTAAATGTAGTTTTCAAAAATCCAATTTAAAAATTTTTGTATGGTAAAATTATTTTTAGTCACCCCAAAAAACAACTTCTGGTAGTAAGAACAAGCCGTGCAAACACTGTGAACCTCCTCTGACCGTCTCCTTAACGTCCTCGAAATCGAACAAAGCATGAACCGCCAACAAGACAACTATGATAGTCCAGCCAGCCACCAGGCGCCTGAAGAATTGAAGCGTGACGCTAATCGGCTGGTTCGGTCGATATTTCCACGGACGCTTTCTTCAACACGAGTGCAAGTTAAACATTCGACCTCAATAAGCACACCGAATAAATGTCAGTAATACTGTAATAGAGCTGACGTCTCAAAAGCCAATGATTCGCCGAATTTATCCATAATAGTCCTTTCAATTTTGAAAAGCAAGATTCACTCGAAATGCTTCAAAAACCGTCAAAAATGCCTAGTTGTATGTCCATCTCACCGATACTCTGTCATTTCTGGAACCAAACCGGAAAAACTCTGACGCTGAGCGTCCCAAATCTAGTGGAAAAGTATACCCCACACGCTTAGATACCAGAAATCTCGAAACCCCACTTTCGAAATGGGTAGATAGATACCCATTTTGATCCATAACCTCTTCGGGTAGGCACCAATCGTCTCGGGACCCGTCTCATTTGATTCAGCATCCAAAATTTAGTAGAAATTGACACCCACAAGCCAAGTTTGGCGAAAATCGGGAGTTTTGAGGACTAACTAGAGCCGGAAACGGGTCCCTGACCAAAATTCCAGATTTTTAGAACATTTGTACTACCAAAATCGGCGTGGACGGCGGACGGACATTTGCTAATTTTGATCTAGACCCCCTTGAACCGCCCAGAGAAAATTTTTTGGGCCGAATCGGAGAGATTGACATTTTGCATGAAAACATAGGTTGATTATTCAAGGAATAACCAACCAATACTTTTCGGCCCAAACAAAGGACGGACAACAAATTTTAATTTCTGTACATTGATTTCATTCCTCTGGTCTGCAAGGTAACGAGTAGCATGAATTATTCCAAAAGGAATAATGAATCAAAATCAGCCCCGTGAATAAGATCCAACACGTTACAACCACATGTGATTCTCCTCTCCACCCATTCACAGCACACCGTGAGAGAAAAAAGGCTCTTTCGAACAGAGACGTCGAAGATATCAGGCACATTTCCCCTTAATCCTCCTCAAGTCACCTCTACCAAGGTCCTAAAGCTACCTGAAGAATATAGATAGGTATTCAAGAGGGGCGTTGGCTCTCCAGGTAGCTGACAGGATGTTGTTTGGAAAGTTTATACACACGCACAACTCGAAGGAAACTTCTTCAATAACCTAAGAAACCACTTTTCTCGTTTCGAAACGTCCCTGTGGGAGCCGAAAAAAAGTCACATGAATTCAGTAGTTTTTGAACTTATCTCTTTTGGACACGATAGTGTCGTCTTTGGGCTACGTCGTGGCGGAGTGCTCGCACCAAACTTGGCTAAAAATGTGAGATCCTTTTTAGTGATTCTTTTCGCAACTATAAGTGAATATTAGACCAAGCTTAAGTAATTGAAACATTTTGAAAAGATAGTCAAGATTGATGAGAGTAATAAACGAGAATGCTTGACTCGAAAAGAGAACGAAGGACCGCCATCGTAGTGATGAAGCGTTGTGCCCGGATGCTCGTGTAAAAAGAGCAATCACCATAATCTGCAAGGAGGCGTAGCGGAAAATTGGCGCACGATTTACAGCTTCATTAGGTAGGTACAAACATGGAACACGTGTAAATACGCATTTGTCATGCCCGAATAAATCAACGCAACACGATGTCAACTTTGATCATCAAGGAATGGACCGAATATTCATTTCATTTATTTAATGAACTCAAAATTACAAATTTCACGCAGTTTTAGAGATGAAGACGATCGAAACTGAAACGCAATTGTCGCTTTTCGGTCAATTATTATTTATCCAAGATAGCAAGAAAGACCTACTTTTCTAATCTTTTGTTATAAATTGAAGCCAAATATTTGTCCTACAACTTCATCTCGCGTGTCGCTGGTATTTTAGCCAAAACTTGGAGAACTTGAGATATCAACTTTTTGAAAAAATGTCAATTTGCAGCGTTACGTATCTCGAAAACTATGAGACCCGGAAAAATTGGGCCGTACTTGAATAGTAGAAAATTTAGTTCACTTTGAAAAAGGATATATTACTGTTTATTCTCAGACGCATCGTTTATGAGTTATAAGGCAAAAACCGAAAACAGCCGGAAAATTTCAACGTTTTTTCAATGCCCTTTTGGAGGCTGCCGTCTCGAAACTGCAACTACAGGTTGGCACTTGAATGAACAAGTGAGAGCTCGAATTTCACAAAAATAGTGTGACTCATGGTCCTAACAGACCAAAAAGTAAGAACAAAACCTGAATTACTCCACTAGCCGGCCAGACAAGTAATTATGACTATAGATTTTATTGTAAAAGTGACAAAAATACGTCGGAAACGTCCGGTGATATAAAAGGTTTTTTCTCATAATAACGCTTCCACATCCGTGTTATACTTGCTCCATTTCCTCCCGAAACAACAAAAAACAATGAATTCCATCCGCTAACCGTTTTCCAAGTCAGCAGTTTCGGTGCTGATAAATAAACTGAGTTCAATGTCACGGTCAAGTTTCAAACTCAAGACCAGTCACCGCTATTATAGTGCAGTAAATTTCATCACTGATATCCATTTTGTGCAGAGAATATACATAAAAAGCGGACGGTAAGATGAAATTCAGTATACGAGAAAGAATGATGGCTCCTTTGCATTTCTACAGAATGGTTTTGAACGAAAATAGAAATTGAAATAAACATCAGGACCAGATCGTTTGTTGATTGTTCGACTAACTCAATTTTAATTTATCTTCCTTTCGGCCTCACATTCCTTCAACAAAGCTATTTCGGATATGATTGGTTGTGACGTGATCGTTCGCGGAACGTTCTATCATCAAAAGAAAACAAATGGATTAGTTAACTATATCGCTACAGATTAGAGTCAACTGTCAATAACGACTCAAACATTTCAATATTCGTTCTCTCGGTAGAATATTAGAGCGATTTTAGACGAGAATGCGAAAGGAATGCAGGGTAATCGTGATCCCAGACGTCTGTGGGAGTTCAAGGGATATCAATTGATTTTAACTGGTACAGTCGAAATGAAACGGCCGGTCTCGAAGGAGCCACTTGATAAAATGTCTAACAGGAATGAGTTGAAGATGCCGAATAGAGGAAAGCGGATGTTCGATAAATTCCTTTCAATTACAAGCTGGCTCAATCTTGGACAATAATAACGAGATATCGGTTCATATTAACATTTATAACAATAAGTGACTCCCAACCCTTCCATGAAACTTTTCCAGGGTTCACATGAGTGAGAAAATAATGAAATTAGTCCTACAATAGTTCGTTCATCCAAATTGATGAAGCAAAATTTATAGAATGCGCTAGCAATCGTGGTAATCGTCAAACTGAATACAAGAATGCCTAGAAGCCTGTAGAAAGTATACTCCGTATGATTTTCAAGTAATTCATTTAAATTTTTTCAAGCACCAAGTAAAACAAGTTTTAGGCTAACCACGACTTGAAGGGAAGAAGAGGGAAAAACTCGTTGAGAGAAAGTCCGGAAATTAAGAAACCAATACGACAACAATCGTTTTCTACGGAAATTAGTTCTAGAATCGAGTCGGTTACAACTTCTCACGCTTGACAACTTATAAAAACATCCGCGAGAAAAGGGTGATATCAGAAAGGTCGTTCACTGAAGCGACTTTGTGAAGCCGAACCCGTTGAGAAGCTGTCATCTTCGATAATTGAATCGGCTCTGGCGTTATTGATAGAATATTATACTGGAAGGAGGGCGAGACCGCGTCTACTATGGGCGTATCCTGAGCAAGCGCGTGTCCATTGTTTCCTTCAAGGCTTCGCGATATCATCTACGCTTCTCATCCAGACGCTAAAGTATGTGGATGATGCCTGTCGGCGGTCTCTCGACCAATTTCCGAGTAAAACCAACACCCTTCCTAACTCGGTAGACCGAGCTGTGAAAAAGTTGATGAGTTTGTATTCGCTCGTTTATCCGATACATTGTGAATTTTCATTTCGAACAAGTGGATTCGTGTTTTCTACTAACCACACAGAATCACATGCAACATTAATCCAAAGAATACAATACAAAAAAAAGCTGCAAATTCTTACTCAGGGGTTGGTTATTCCTCAGACTAGGCGCATGCACACATTTCTTCTACATGGGGAAAATGGGGATAACAGTGGGTGTGGCGGGTAGCGGACCCATTCCAATCGATTCAGGGTTCAAAATTTAGTGGAAAATGATACCCCACACGCCTAGGTACCAGAAATCTCGAAAACACATTCGAAATGGGTAGATAGGACCCATAACCTCATCCAGAGGGCGCCAATCGTTCCAGGATCATTTCATTGGATTCAGCGTCAAAAATTTAGTGGAAAATGATACCCCACAGGCCTAGATCGTCAAAAATCTCGAAAATCCAATCCGACGGACATTATATGGCATTTTTGATCTAGACAACTTGAAACGCCCAGAAAAAAATGTGGGCCGAATCGGAGAGATTGACATTTTGCATGAAAACAGGTTGATTTTCCAAGGAATAACCAACCATAACACCTGCAAATGTTTTTACAGGGGTTGGTTATTCCTTGGACCGGGGGCAATCGAGTTTAAAATAATAACGGTAAAATTAAATGGCCAAAATGAAAAATGAATGGAAAAATTAGTTTTTAGGAGCATTCTGAAATCAAGAATACATTTTGGATTTTGAAATTCACACTTCGTAAGTTAAGTATAAGAGATAAAATATCCTTTTTCAATTCATAATTATTCAATTTTGAGCAGGTCGATAAAGTATTTACCCTTAACTCAAGTCTGTAAGGGCGACCTTATTTTTGAGAGATTGATAGTTGAAAAACTCGATCAGGCTCACGAATGATTTCAACGGCTCAAGCAATTTCCACCGTTCATCTTCAACAGATTGAAGTAGGAAACAGGGATGAATGAATCCTCGAAAGTATATCAAGCGCGAAATTCACGACATTTGATACAGGGAGCCCACTCTCAAGCTTGATCGAATTCACTCTGAAGATATGGTAATAGGATCTCGTAGACCGAGCTCGAAGAATGATTTCATGTTCCTATGAACGCCAGGAAATATCATCGTCGTCGAATAACGTGAGCCAAGTCGATATTTTTGACGAAATTGAAGGATTTCAGTCCCCAGCTTGTTTGATTTTAGACATAAGAGCGACGATTTAACAATATCGCAGCTTTTTCTCGTTGAGGGATGACATTTTAGGAAGTCCTAAAAAACTATTTCAAGTGTCGTAAACCTCAAAACCATTGTATCGATTAATCCAACATTGAATTTAATTTTCATAAATCCAATTTTAAAAAATCTCTTTTTCTCTTTTAGGCAAATTTTAAGCAAGTTAACGAGCTTGATACTACCGATAACCATCGGTAAACAAGTTGTCGTTTAGAGTTACGCCGTTAAAAATATAGAATTAATCCAGTCGCTCGCCAAGTTTCTATTTTAAATATTCTTGACAGGTTCACTAGCGGGTCAACTCGTCAGGGTGTCGCATTCCTTTCAACGTGTTTTGTTCGACCAAAGCACCGACTCATTCTGAGCAGCAGAAGGACCCGAGAAGTCCGATTGTGAATACGAACGAGAGTATTGAGGAAACAAGTATCAAGGACTAACGAAATATAGAATCACAGAGCCGACAAGTAGAAACTACACGATTAAAATTTACCTATGTAAATTTTCAAGAAACACTGGTTATTCGAGATGTCTTCGAGAAGCTTAAAGACGCGGAAATCCCGAGATTCGATCTTCCCCATTACATTACGAGACGCGTCGAATAATGCGGTTTCTACTCGGGCGGATGCTTTCGGGCGAGTGAATAAAAATTTACGGCCTTGACGTTCTTTTATGTCAACCAGTCTCGCGACATTTCATGTCAAATGGCGACAGCAGTGGGGCGTCGAATCGAGACCATCTGGCGCGAAATGCGTAGAATGAAACAATCTCGCGTCACCGTGAAATGTTCCTGAAAGCCCAGGTAGTGAATAATCATGCTGTACAAACTCGCTGTACTCTTGAAAGATGATGTTTTCATGCCAGAAGTTAAACTCTCCAATTGGCCCCGAAATTCGACAGTTTGCGTTTCATGATGTCAAAACGCCACACACGCCTAGGTACTCAAAAATCTCGAAAACCAACATTCGAAATAGGTAGGTAGGTACCCATATTGACCCATACCCACCTCATGTGGGCGCCTATTAGTCCGGGATCCATCTCGATGGATTCAGCTTCCAAAATTTAGTGGCAAGTGGCACTGAACATGCCAAGTTCCCCTAAATGTCTCGAAAATCGAGTCTCAAAAACACACTATTACTCGTACCTCCCCCAAATTTGGTTCGATCGGGCTCAAAAGTTTCGAGGACAAACTAGAGCCGGAAAGACATGGGTCCATGACTCCATGTTCCAGACTCATTCCAATCGATAAAGCGTCCAAGCTGATGGAAAATGATACCCCACACGCCTAGGTAGCGATAGAAATCTCGAAAACCCATTTTCAGAATAGATAAGCAGGTCCCATTTTGACCCCTAACATCTTCCGGAGGGCGCCAATCGTTCCGGGACCCATTTCAGTGGATTCAGTGTCAGAAATTTAGAGGAAAACAACACCTCACGTGTCTGGTTCGCAAAAAATCCCCAAAATAGACTCATTTTAAATCAAAAATCACCCATACCCTGCCCAACTTGGGGCCGAAATGTTCAAGGACCAACTAAAGCATCATTTTTCACTAAATTTTGGACGCCGAATCCATTGGGATAGGTCCTGGACCGATCGGCGCCCTGGACACTTCCACAATCCCTATTTTCCCGTACACCCTTGCTCTAAGGGATAATAAACCATTTTGGAAGAATTCGCAGCGCCTCTCAAGAACCGTTTAAAACCGGGTATTGGGATGAGACTCACTACCTGATGACAGACTTGAGAATGAAATGTCAATTTTTTCCTTTTCAAAGCTAGGTGGCGTTGTTGATATCTAGTTCAGATGAATGCTAAGGACGCAAAAATCAATCTGATGAAGAAAAGTGAACAGAAAATATAAAAAAATAAGCATGAAATGGCGATATGTTGGTTATCAATCATTAAATCAGACAAACTCTTGTCACTCGTGTGGTCAAAGATGACATTTTATACTTACTTTTACGATTTTCAAGACAAACTAGAGATTGTCCCCGATTTCAGTATGTAATTTTTCTCTTCGATTCAACACTTTTCATTCATTTACTTTGACCCCTTAAAACAAAACTCATCAGTTCACAAGATGAATTTTGTCCCAACCACAATTTATTATAAGCAACATCAACAGTCAGAATGATGGCTGAAGGACAAATGCGAAATGTTTTTCTTGAATTCAACGAAATTGAATTCATTTCAAGGGATTTGATTCATAGTATGGATCAGTGAGTCATCCATGCAGCTTTTCAATGTTAAAACCACCAACACGTGTTTTCCGTTGTTGTTTCCATCGTTCGTTCGGCCTTCACGGGTCTCAGTCCTTGATTCCGATCGCGGTTTGGGTCGGCGCATTTTATACGTCGTTTCCTGTTAGGTACTTCCAAAAGGCAACTTGTCAGGAAGTCGTGTGCATCGCTTCCTTCGCCCCCTCGTGGGTCGGACGCGTAATGCACTACCCCCCTTTCGAACATTACGCATGCATATTAGACCCCCCGGCTGCTTATCAATAAGGCTGGCCCGGTGCAGGGCCTCCCCTCTCAGCAAAGTCACTTCCTCCAGAGTTATCCGACTATCCAAGTACCGCGTCGGAAGTTTAACGACCTGATTGAAATCCCGTGATAGTACGTGATTCAAATCTACTCTCCTTTATTTCATTTTATTTCACTCTCACTTTTCCAATCAGAAAAGGCAACCGGTATCAAAGGGAGCCCAATGAGAATAATTGATCAAATGAACTTGGCCTCGCATTTGAACAACCCCAGACTTTTGTTGTTCAATTGAATTATGCCATATCCTCGTTGATAAGATAAAGATTCCAGTCGCTGTACAAACGGACGATAAACTCGGCTCCAACAAGGAAAATTACATTTCGGTCAAAGGGGATCTGAACCAACGGCGGTAATGGCTATTTTAAAATTATACTCGAGTAGATAAGCGTAACTCGGTGGTTTGTGATATTAGTAGAGATGAAACATGCCAGTCAATTCCTCGCGAAACGCCATTAAAAAGTCAAAATCATGACATAATGGCCTTGGTACGTGAGAATATCCCAAGGTAATTCAAATCAGACGTGAATGGGTAATACCAAGAAGCCTTGTTACAGTAACTCGTTCAACACAATTATCAATCACACGAGTTGAATCAAATCAAAAGTTGAGTGAAATCGAATTATAAAGTTCCCCCTCTCAGCTAAGGAAGCGTTAATGCGCAAAACTGATAACGAGAATGAAACTGTACAGTCGGATAGCGTTACAAAGCAACGGCAACCCTTCAAACAGGTGAACCACAAGCTTCGTAAACTGCCGCAATAAAGCTCAGTGAACGGACTAATGCCATAAAAGAGGTTTCTGGTGGTTTTTCTTTAGCCCCCACATGCTGGTCAAACACGAAAATCCAATAAAGGGAAAAGCGAGGTTCCCGGAGGCGAAAAACAATCAGAGTAAGAGCGTGTTAATCCGGATTAAGCGTTATAATTCACGACTATCTGCTCGGTTTTGTTTCACTGGGCATGTAGGAAAGAGGATCAATAGGTCTCCGGTTCTGTTCAAAGTAGAATCAAATTTCAGTTATTTTACAACAAGAACAGATGTGAGAAAAGGATGAGATTCGAGCCAATGCTGTATCCTACGGACATAAACACTTACAAGCGGTTAGCGGTTAGTAATTACACAATATTTGTGGTCACATTTACCGATTTATACATATAATGAACGTTTCTCGTACTTCGCGACTCAATTTAAAATTGAGAATTTTTTTTTGAACCAGCAAATTCTACAGAGTTATGCCCGAACCTACTTCTACGTATTCTACAACTCATTTCCATCCAAAAATGTTTCTTGAAATTTTTTAAGAGATTTCGTTTTCCGCGATTCAAGATTTTTTGTGTTTTCGGTCTCATGTCAAAAAAATAGACGTAACTCTTTCAATTTTTAGATTAAATCAAACCTGAGGATACCATTGGAAAGAGTGTAAAATCTTCTATATTTTTAAGGCCTGACAAATGTATTTTTGATGCAACAGAAATGTGAAAAAAGAGTCCGAAAAAATTATTTGTCGAAACCTTAAAATTTGATTAACGAATTGTGAAGGTACGCCTGATATATGCGCCACACGGTCAGGTTTCCAACAGTCTAATCAAATTTTCTTTTGCACTCAAATTTGATAGCGAAAATCAGGTTTTAGATCCGAAAAACGCGTTTTTCCTGGCTTTGGAAAAAATTCCTAAGAACAAGTGGGGATCGGCCCGGGCTTAACTCTTGGGAAACTCTGCCAAGTATAACGAATCCTCAGAACTAAATGGAAGCCAGTGCAGGAAGGATTGATGGGGAATCTTTGGGATGAATAACCAGACAATAGCAAGGGCAGCTGGTATGGCTGTCTCAAGTCTGATTGACCGATCCTTTTGCCCACTTTTTTGCCCAGTCACGAAGTTACAGGAAGATGGTAAGCTGTCCGACCTTAGATATAGGGTCAAAACTTTTCCCGCGGATTAATATAGTATCGAGACCCCATCTATCAGACCTAAATGCGCCAGAGGGAAGTTATTTCTCACAGAAGATCTCATCCAATCCATCTTGATTGGTTGGCGTGTCCATTTCTAACATTTAATTAAATTTATTACTCCAATGAGAAAATATATTTGTCTGTCATGCTTTATAGACTTCTAAATGCCTTAACGGATACTTTTGTGCTAATTATTATGATCAATTGAAGTAATGTGGTGAAAAACAGTCAATGCAGCCCACGAGAAACCGTGAGTACATTTGCAAATTATTCCACAACTACGCGAGGAATGTTCCCATTCAATCTTAGGTTCCCAAAACTCCCATAATTTGCTCAAATAATTTCCAAATCACCCATTGACCCGCAATTCGGTTCGGTTGGGCAATTGGTCAAAGACCAAGAACGTGTCAAATCTCGGAGTCCTTAGGAGGGTGACAAATGGCTTTTCAGGCCATCAAAGTTACCCTATAGGGCACATCGACGTCCCGCAGAGTGAAATTTCTAATCAAACGTCAACAAAATCCGAAAATTTGACGAAACCCTGAATCTAGCTTCATGTTGTAAGGGCTTTCTTACCTTAGTTTCTTCTGGTCGTAGCGTAGTTCCGTTCTGTTTCGCGACTTCGGGTTCTTCTATCCTTTCCAGTTTTTCTTCTGAATTAGATTCCTTATCTTTCTTCGTCGCAGCGGAGATGTCCACCGAACGTTTACTATTCCGAGCCCCCATGATCTGAAACAACAACGTCATTTAAAAACCATCGGCCATTCAATAACGAAAGAATTCCGTCTCGGACGTGTAAAATGTCACGCAGATGACTTCGAGTCGTTCAAATACTTCAAGCTCGACGGGTAACGGACACGGGAGTTATTTGTCCTAACCGAATGCGGGAAAGCCATGAAAAGACCGTCAACCTTCCGAGTGGAATACCGTTGCGAGCGAAGAACCTCATCCTGAGTTGAGGAAGCTGTTTCTTGGCTGTCTATTTAACCGACTCCGCTCGACTAACCATTGACGTTCCAATAATGTCGTTTCTTGAGCGCATCTGACCGCAAATGAAGAATGGCGTCCATGATAACCAGCACCTCAAGAGCGAAATGCACAAAAAAGCGCATCGCCAGAGCCTCCCCCAAAGTAGAGTTCTACAAACCGACTTATTATTCGCAGAAATATACTCGGTATACATCTTCGTACTATTTCCTGCAGGAGTGAACTGCGTTTTGAACGCACCCGGCCAGTCACTGAGTCATCTCGTTCGTGAAACAAGTTTTTCAAGTTTATTCTTGGCTCCCGAGGCTTGCTCAACTCGCTGAAAATTGCTTTCTCCCGACTTTTGATTTTAGTAATTGGCGCCTGAAGGGCTAGTAAACTTTTAATTTTGACCGAATGTCAATCGTTTCGGAGCACGAGGCAGGTGGGTGTGATTGTTGCGGCATCAATTTAGAGACCTTCGAAAGTATGCGGATGTTTTTCGCCTCGTATATACAAGCACAGCCCTTATAAAGTGAACAGTATTGCCCAGACGTTGCATAGAACCATTCCTGCTCATTACTACCAAAGCATTAATTGCATTAAATTCTTGATGGATAATATTCAGGGACGAAAAGACCAGATTTAACGTGGATATGACGTCACGGAATTGGAAAAGTGTTCAAATAGCAAGATATCACCAATCTAAAAACTGGGCCCGGAGATGATTTCTTTCTAATTAATTTCCTTTCAATTCCTATTACTGCCTATAATTTATTTAGACGAACTCGGGTCTTCAATATGTTTACGAAGGAATTTCTGGTGGGACGAGGTTCACTCTTCTTCCTCCATCTTTTGTACAAGAGGCTCAGGACGCAGTTCCCAGATGGATCCGTTGAATCCTCAACGAAAAACTTTCCACCGTTACCTCACTTTTTCACTCGACTCTCCGTGGTAAGCGGAATTATCTCACGCTCGATCGATCTCCATGAATTCCGAAAGATTTACGTAAAATGTAAACTCACTCATTGAACGAAACGGTACAAAATCCCGATCACATAAGATTAAACTCCGATTGGAACTCTTGTTCAAAAGAAGTTTTAGAGCGTTTTGTTCTTTTCGTTTTTAATGAGTTGACTGACGGAGAAGAGGACAAGGGGCAGGAATCGGCCTATTGTTTTCTCGAGCCCCATTTGGTTCGCTGAGCGGACATCCGCGAACCAAAGAATGGGAGCTCACTATCAGATAACGAGTGAACTGACCGCTTTGAATAATTGCTACCAAACCCTTCCACAAAGTTGAGTTTTATCATTGCTGCCGCAGAACCGTCTTTGTTCAATTTTCACACAATACGCACACTGTCTCTCTTAAAACGACATAAAATGTCGGAGGCTCAACTAATTAACGGCGATGACGAGGAATAATCACGCTCACTAATTATTCATCAAGAGTTCTACTCTCAAAGTTGATCAAACAAATTCCTTTCTTTGAAAAGAACTAAAAAAATTATTTCGTTCGTTGAGTAAAGCTCGGGTTTTCTATAGCCATTAAAATTAACGCTCAACCGTTGCACGGCCCTCTTTTAATTTATTTAGCACGTGAAAGCACTGAATAAATTGAAACTAACTAATTTTTCCTTCAACTCCCTTCAAAATGTTACTACCTAAAATTTGATTCATTCACATATAATTAATAGGTAACTTGGGAGCCGTTCTTGATAAAAGCTAAGTAACTACTGAATCTGCTCGTTATTGATCCACGTTTTCCCCTCAAATTCAAAACGGGCCTCGTTTAACGGACAGGTACTGCAGAGTATGAAGATGGCGTGTAATGTTTTGAAAAGTTTCCCCTTTTTATTCAACTTTAAATATTCCTGCACCGTCTGCTTGGTGTTTGATCGATTCGTCTTCACTCAGGCCTGTAGTCCTCTGTTCAACACAACCAGACCAAACTGGGTTCGTTCGACTTAATGATAGTTCAGTTAAGACTCGTTAACAAGGACACGCGGACAAACGCATTACAAGATGGTGGTAGAAGGAAGCCTCGTCAGGATCAGAGGCTTTGTGTCCTTACTGGGAGGCCTTGATTGACGATTGCTCCGTATGTGGGAACATTCACGGAAAGCGGGTTGTGCGGCTTTGATGTACGAGCTGTTCTAATATGAATCACACTGGAAACAGCGTAATACGTTTGACTCCTCCAGATATCATATCAGACTAAACCAAGCAATGTATTCTCGTCAAAGCGAGATGTACATCTCCAGAATCTCTCAGTTGTGGCATGTTCGGCTACTATTGTGAAGTCACTTCGTCGATAAACAAGGGGGCTGATGATTTCTCCCTAGCTCCCCCAGGACCCGTTAATTAACCGAGCAATGGGATTCGTCGATCAAGTCCGAAATGAGGAGGCAACTGTTACTGACTTCAATAGCCAAACTGATTTCAACCAAATTAAATTGATTTTAAGTGGGGAATACGGAAATATTTCTCGCTTTGCGCTGCTTTCCTGCATTATTAGATCTGACTAGCGGAGCTTTAACATGCTATCTTTGACGCAGCTGACGCATTCCGAAGCTGTCCGATCACAACAGACACCGTCAGCGAAAATTGAAACCCTGAAAAGGACTACAATGCTGCGTTAACCAGAAATAATTTCTCACAATCTCAACAATCAACACAGGAATGTGATTTAAAATCCACCGTGATCTTCCGAAATCGTTGGTACGATCGAAAATTTGTCTGGCTAGCATGTGTAATAAAAAATCGACATCAATTTAAAATTAAATACAAAATTCCACGTCATCACTGGGTGACTTGAAGGAGGGGACGCGTCGCGGTCGATTAGGCCGAAGAGGATCACTCAGAATCCACCTACGCGCCGAAGAAACCCTCGTGAGACGAACTCGATGGAAAGCGGCCAAAGTTACGAGTCTTTCGGAGTCCATCGAGGAACGATAGAAAGGATTATGCCCTCCAGAGTATAGCGGTAGGGGTGGGGGTTGAAGAGCCTCTCTAGCGTTCAACATGGGCCGTCTCCCGCGACCTTGATGTTTTGGCGGAATAAAAAACCCTTCGCCGCTCCGCTCCTTCGTCGGCAGCTGTTGCTTGGTTAGATTGACCCCCCCCCCCCCAACACGCAACTCTTTTTGGTCGCCTTTACTCTAGCTGAGCCCGGTCGTTCCGCTCTTCGACTCCTTGCAAGGCTCCTTAACCAGCTCCAGAAACGGCTTTATTCAATATCATCTAACGAGCTCTTCGGCGCTTGGCCCTCGAGGCTTCGCTCCACAAGAACCACATGCGTTAAGACTCGCGCCCTCATCAACCTCCTCAGATTGACGGCGTGATAACGGTCGAGATCCAGATAACGATTGTTGTTCGTACTATTCAATAAGAGGCGAACAACTAGCGTTTTATCAACAAGCGTTATCATTAAACACAACTCAATCCCAACCAACAATGGTAGTACTCCATTGAGAGCATTCTATTTCTCAAAAAAGGCTGCTAACACTTTTGGCAGAATGGCCAATAACTTGTAGGTGACACAAAATGGGTTTCCTCAATTCCAGAATAAGAAGCATCATGTGCTTTAAGTCACCTACAGGAGTCGAGAAAATAATTGGATTATCACTCACAAATTTTCGAACCATGCAATACGTGATGTTATAGCTGAACTGAAGGTGACACAAGTGCATTGTGGGGCGAGTCACTTCTGAGCGTCGCTATAGGTGACATCCTTCTTATTTGTACGAGGATAAGAAATGAGGTATTTGTACGAGGATAAGAAATGAGGTGACTTTTAGGAGACAAACGTTTTTGAAAATTCCTCGAACAATCGTCACCTACGGGTGACACCGCACGCTGCTGCTACACGGTGCTTTTGCAATGCGCAAAACGACTGCGTCCAACGTTAAGGACGGTATGCCACGATCACGGACGGATCGGTATAGTTAATTACAAAGTACAGTCGACTGATTATGAGTTACCTACCTAATTGTGGATAATAGGGCACCATTTTGATGCATAACGTCGTAACAGCGCCTCCAGTAGGCAAACCATCAAGAGCCTCCACGGAAGGACGACGAGAGCATAAAATAAACGAGTTAGCGACCAGTATGACGTCATTGGACTTTCAATCGTCTTCCGCAGAACTGAAAGATGACGTATAAACTGGATGGCATTTCGTCACTCACCTCAGTGACTGAGACACGAGAAGGACTCATCGTTTTCTCCTAACTCGAAGGACCGGAAGCTGCCACTGGAGCCGGATGAGTCATTCAAATGAAGGGATGGCAACTGGCCAAATAGCGAACAGATTGGCACGAGGGGTTCGTACAAGCCACGACCATACTGCGTCCCATGCAGATTGTTAATCATCCAAGTCAATTTTTCTTCACATCCTTACACATCACATCGATTACGATATTAGGTTTTCAGCAATCCGCCTTCATAATTGAGCAAAAAAGAATCAACATTTTCGAAATTCACGTATCAAAAATGTAATTTGTCCTATGAGGGTCGTCAAACGCTCTCAAATTTATCGAAAAAATGGAAAACAAATGCAGAGAATAATGTATGGAATAATAATTCCAACTAAACTAAGCTCTCCCCTAAATTCAGTCGATTCTAAGATCCAAAATCCAAAATGCCCGTTAACCATCCGGCGGTCTACAATGACCTTTGAAAATCCATTAACAAAATCTCAAATCTCTTTGTGCCTCAATCAATTTTAGCACCGTCGCATACGGAGTTTTATGAAACTGTGTATTTCAAAGATTTGAATAAGTGTCCATTCACGTAGCTTTTCAAGCCTTGTTAGTAAAAGTTGCATGAAATTTAATTTCTGAATTTTTCTGTAGAATTGGCAAGAATTTGAAATAGGATAGTACCACATGAATTATTTGCAAAGCAATGGAATTACAGTGTGTGGCTTCGAGTTTACAAAGGTCTTATTTTTTCGCACAATCTCAAGATAAGCGCAGAAAAATAAGACGTTCATAAACCCCAAATGTGTTCGTGAAATTTCATTGTTTCTAAGAATAATATACGTGATAAGAATGAGCCCTGAAATACCCATTTTTTCATTTCAAGGAGGTACTGAGCAGAGGCGAATTAAAAATGTCGATTAGAGCAAGTATTGTAATAACAACAGTGCAAAGTCCTTTGTAAAATACGCTTTGCTGTTGAATTCGATGATATATCACAAGTTTTCATCAGATAGACACGCGCAAAGTGAGTTTACATTACACGGCATGAACTTAATAATTCCTCCTTTACATCGCTCTTCCGTCAACCGAGTAAGGTAAGCGGTCAAATAAAGGAATGACATATTTATACGAGGTGCTGAATCAGCCACGACCATTACAATATGTTTTGTTTTGCTCCAACTGCACGGATATTTGATGAAAATGGTCATAGCGTTCAACCGAAATCTAGCGGAGCGATACGGCACGATTTTGTACCACAGTGAAAAGGTAGAAACAGAACTCTAGCATCTAAGCTTAATTTGGCTGAAGTTGAGCAATTATTGTCAGATAAATCATGGCATTTATTTCGCTTTTGAGTTAATCATCATCGGGGATTAGGTATCTAAGCCACATGACATTCATCTGATAACATATTGCTCAATTCGACTCTAATCTTGAATAAGCTTTGTTGGTTTGAAAATGAACAGAGCTAAAAGAAAGTCACACGGTCAGAAATGTTCAGCTTCTTCGTCCTAACTGGTTATCTCCTTTGACCGGAAATTCCAAAGGGTCGTTCGTAACTCAATATTTAATCCTGGCTCGTTCGATTTAATGATGTTAACTCGATACGTTCGTGTATTTATTTATGTAGAAAAAAAAGAGCATCAATTGACGAAAGAAAAAAGTGATTATGGAGCAGATAATTTGTTGATCTTAGCCCGATCGGGATATGTCAACTACAGCGATCATCTCGTCGGAAATTTCAAGTATGTGACTTGAAAAGTACGAACCGACGTTGGATAGAAGCTTTATCGAACAATTTCCTGCCTATTCTGCACTCAGCCTCTCAAGTTCACCGCTATCTGAGGAACGCCATTAGGTGCGCTATGCTCGCCTCTGAAGAGAGTATCTCATCCGGAAAAAAGCTACGACGCAATTGAGATTCTGAACCTTACAGAATCTCCGTTGATGGGCGACGGAAAATGAGAACGGCCAACCCGTAAAAATCTAACAAAAATAAAAAATTTATCATCATTTTCCTTCTTTTTGTATAGCTCGTTTCTGCATTTTTGAAATTGAGAACAATTTATTCAGCCACATTTCAGGGTAAAGTCCAAAACCACCAATTGCACTGGAAACATTACAGCGACAGCTAATATCGATTAATGCAGTTCGAGCTGGTCGTGAGCACGATTGAAGTAATGACGTCAGTAACAGATAACGGTGAAATCAGGTTTCCAGGAATGATATCATCAAGTGGCAACACTGATTGTGACAAGCTAGATTTCCGTGAACTCAAATAAGTTCTGATTCCAAATATTCCATTTTTACCGTAAGTATGCGGCAACCAGGCAAGAACATAAAGTTAAAATCCTCAATGAATCCCACAATCCTAAAAATTTGATTTTCCGTTTTTTCTTAAACTCAAATTTTCCGTTGAAATTATCTGTTAGCAGAATACTTTTTTGGTTGATTTGAAAAATAGTGATAATATTGACGTTTCTATTTGGAAAAATTGAATAATAGCAATTTAGAGACGGAAAAGTACTTGGAATTGGTTTCATTTCGGAGATACTTTGTTGATAGGAATTTCAAATTTTTTTCAGAAATTTCTCAAAATTCTAAAAGTTAAATTTTTTTGTTGTTTATCAAAACTGAAATTCTCCGTTGTAATTTTCTCATAAATAAATACCTATTTGTTTGATTTGAAAAATAGTAATAATATCAACGTTTTTACTCATTAAATTAAATAATGGCAACTCGGGGGCAAAAAAGTACTTGGAATTGATGTATTTCAACAGAATAAAATACTTGATTAAATAAAACATTTCTTCCCAATCCATCTAATAGTATTTCATTGTTGAAATGCAGTCGGGAATTGAGATCAAAATGGTTTCAATTGTAATTTCACAACACGGATAACCTACGTACAATGATTTATGAGGGTGCATTGAACGAGAATGTCGTCGATGCAGGCCGTACTCTGTCAACTAGTTAGGAACGGTCAGGGATGATAGGGGCACTTAATTTCAGGGGTTGGAGGCACTGGTGTGGTGAAGACTCACTGAATAATAAACTCGACTAACGGTTCAGCTGGTGGAATATTTATGTGGAATATTGTACGAAATTCGAATTAATCTGAACCTAGTTCGAATTCATTAATTCAATTCGATTCATTTTGTAATAAAAAGGACGTGATACAATAATTACGAAACACAGGGAAATGAGTGATCGCGAAATAATGCAACTATTTGATAGATTCGCCATTCAAAAGTGACAAGACGACAGGAAGTCACTGTCATGTCACTCGAGTGCATGGAAGTAGCTATTCTTCTCGACTTCTTCCACATCTGCATTCAAAATAAAATTAACAAATAATCGAGCTATTGAAAACGGCCAGGGACACGCCGCGCCCATCAAAATGAGGAGCGCCCAACGACTTAAATGATGGGAAAGAATGTTTTAAGTATGTCGCTGCATATATGTATCCAAGAACAGCCACATTTGGGCTTTGTTTTTCCCTGTAGTTGATTATTGATGGGAAAATCTACTTGAGAAATATGCGTTCGTTATTAAATAAAATTGAAAAGTACCAACGTACATAAGTCTACGTCATACATGGACAGGAACGAGCAGTATGGGTTGATAATGAGCTCATCTTTGGACGAGATACTTATACAGATGAGTCCACAATGCAGACATTACTGTATATCAGATCAGCAGCAGCCATTCAAGTGGCTTCTTTCGAAACCGGCTTTTACAAGAACCGGGAATGACGTACAAGATGGAATTTCTTCCTTTGTCAGGGCTTCTATTGTAAAACACTAACCAATATAGATTAATTAGATACTAAAAACAACTGCAACATAAAATACAAATTTTAAAAAAATTGCATAAATTGATTTAATCAGGGTGGCAAGTTTTTGCTCAATTTCCTTCGTTTTTGTTCAGCCAGAGGTCAAAATTTCCTCCAGAAATTCGTCTTTTCTGGTTACTTTTGCAAATTGCAAATTGAAAATGCCTACTCACCATCAATGTCTCAAATTATTTGAAATTTGACATTAGTACGTACTTGAGCTCAACTTCTGAGGAGCCATACGTGAATCAAGACGGTTTTCAAACGAAGAATTTAACTGCATTTATTAAAACACGACGGATCTGATTTTTTTTTTTTTTTTTTTTTTTTTGCCACCTTGAAGACACGGTTAAGAGAGAATGGGTTAATAACGAGTCGATGAACTATCAACGATTGCAGTGCAGGTGGAAATTTATTTTGACAGGCACTTGACGTGGGGTTTTTACAAGTAGTATTGAAAATTTAAATTACTCGCTCACTCGATTCTTGAAATATAGATAGATAATTCAGAGCGTGAAGATGATTCATTCATCACAATTTTGACTTCATACATAACGGATTGAAGGAAATATTCTATTGCAATAACATTACCTCATTGAATTTGCTTCTGTTAACTCATGACTCACAACTAATATTCATCATAAGCTCCATACAGACTAAATTAACTCGAACAGGCGTTATCCTAACTGCTCAGAGTCACCAATTGTTAAGAGATTATGAGTCACGATGCTTCCGAGGAAATCGTCAAGGACACCGGTTGAATCACGCCAGAAACAACCGTTAATTCGATATCGTAGTTTGTACGCGACGATATTCGAGAGAAAGGTTTTTTTTTCTTATTTTCTATTTTTTAAACCAATCTCCGAGGGTCAAGTGATAATCGGGATCAAATCGAAAGAATTGATAAAAATCCTCAAAGGGGTCGGATAATAGTTGTGCGTTGATGAGTGGTGACAAACTGGGGCACAATCGGCGACGCAGAAGGCAAATCAAAGGGGGAAAAAATACTGAATCATATAAGAAGAAATGGCCGTTTCGAACTGGCGACAAGGCCGATTGGTTGAGATGGCTGCTTTCGGAATTCGATCATTTTTATAGCAACAACTTCCTCTCGACCAATGTCCAAATAAAGACGTTCTCGATCTAACGGGAGAATTGCCATCTTTATTGTGCAATGTATTCGTTGAAAATACAGGAATTGGGCTCTTAATAGCATGAAAAAACGCTGCAAATTCATTCGCAGGGGTTGGTTATTCCATGGATCAGGAGCAGGGGAAAAATTGGGAAGTATACTGAGTGTAGTGTCCCGGATTCATTCCAATCGATTCATCGTCCAACATGTGGAAAACTGTACAGCACACGCCTAGATCCCCCATATCTCGAAACCAGGACAATTTTTGGGGCAATTCTTGACTCTCTGCAACCAAAAAGTCTGAATGATTCTCCACGAGCAAATCGATTTCCACGGATCGATTCGTCAATCCAGCCGGCATTGATCCAAATGCCAAAGTCAACTTTAATCAACTCAATGAATCGGCGCAAGGAAAAGAAACACATCAATTGAATTTAAGAAAACGAATTTTTGGTTTACATACGTAAATCACATCTCGTGATATGGCGCTTATACAAGGCTGATTCACGCTGAACGCCCTATTTTGGCCGGTCGAGGGACCATAATCTCGTTTCAAGTCGATGAAATTTGGATTTCCACCTCTTAACCAGAGATGCTCTAAATTACAAAAGTGGTACCGGAATCGACCATGAGTTCCAAACTTATGCTGGTACCTATAGGCAGTTACTAGAGTTTAGTTAGAAAATAAATCGTTTGTTTCATTACTGTTATCCTTATTGCAATACTATCGATATTTTGGTTCTTAATTATTAATATTTTTACACCGATATTTCCCTCCCATTATCCACATAATTATCATCTCGAGATCGATATTTTCAATCTGATAATCGGATACAATTTTTGATTGATTTATCCAAGCTGTCATTACTATATTTTTTTATTATCATCAAACTTAGGTAAGAATGTCCCAACGTATCTTTGACGTGATCACTAGAAGTTTTAGGGTCAATAGTTATTATATTAGTGTCCGTTGATTAAGCTGGGCCTATCTCCGCAGTCCATAAACCAACATCAGTTGCTGTTGAGTTTGGTATTTTCGTTTGATCTTTTATTTTTCCGTATCTCTATGGCTATTCTTTTGCTTGTGAACCACGATGGCTCCTTACTAGTATTATGCCTACGTACTGCCTTGAAGTATTTCTTGAATATCAGCAACTACACATTTTTAATCCGAATGCTAAATATTATTTGTAATATCATTACGTTTCTCTTGATAATATTGGAATATCGATATTTGCATTTCATATCGATGTAGAAAAAAGTATCGATAGATATTCAGCTATATTGTAACGTCCCTAATTAGCAGTGGTGTCAGGCTAGATTAGCTGAAATACTGCTGCTCACCAGCGATTTAGAGCTCTGATTTCGGGGATACTAGTGGTTTGAGGGGCCAAGAAACTACTCGTAACTCGACAGTTACAAGAAAGGCCTGTCAGTCGTAGTAGTAGTTGACTAATAGTCGACTGTTAGGAATGCGATTCTATTTTTAGGTGAACAACGTGGGTTTTTCTCGTCGAATCTGCCCACTCAATCGCGAGTAGCCGCCCATCCGCGGAATCACACCGGCTCATTCATTAACCCCGGCGGCGGTTGATTCAGTGCAAAGTGAATGCTAATCGCGGCCACCGCCTGATTCATTTCAAACGACGACGCCTGTCACTTTCGTTCGAAACGTCACTTCCGTTTTGGATGCCAATTGACACCGTCGACTTTCACCCGCATGCCTCCGTTTTAATCGAGTCAACGCCCGCGTGCCAATTGGCGGCTCACGGCGGTTGATATTGTTGGGAGCGATAGGTGAATACGAACGAGCGCCGAATACGGCAAAAGGGAAAAGCTGTGTGAAGTAGATAGTCAACTAAAACCAAGGAAATGCTAATTAGAGATAACTCACGTCGTAGAAAGTGCTAACAATAGAACAGATTACTCAAAAAAAAAAAAATTTTTTTTTTTTATCAGAATTCAGAACATTTTTTGACCTCTTTTCACCTCATTTAAACAAATTCGCAAATTTAAAAAAAATTCAAGACCTCGCACTCCTCACAAAAGATAGTAGTAACATCCACACACAAATTTGATTTGTTTTCTTTTTTTTCTGAAATACGAATCTTGGAAGACCGCTCGTAAATACACGACACAACTCTCTCTGGTTTCATTTGACAATTTTTAGTGTCGTACGCAAGATTTTGACGCCTTTGCTATTTGACCGCCACGCTTTTTTTTTCATTTTACTAATATCCACTGTCGATTACTAAAAACCTGTGATTTTTTTTACCGTTATTATTCCTTGGTAAATTTTATCCGTAGTTATCGCTTTAATCCTAAAATTACTTGTGGCATAGAGAATACATCGTTAGAAGACGAATTTTAAAAACTCTGTTTTCCACCGTTATGCGGAAATCATTTTGAACTGAACAAATTTCATTTCTTCTAACTTTCACATTTCAAAAACTTGAAGGAAATGACCATTATTGAGCTCTATAACTTGCCAATGAAAACTCACTAACGTCTACTCTTGTGCTTTTTTCTATATTTTCGGTCAAACATATTTTTCCAATTTTTTTTTTTTTTCCATTAAAGGTTTTTCTAAACATACTTGGGACTCAATACAAAATTTAAATCAACAAGCAATGCCCGTCAATGATTAATCAGAATTCTGATGACAAAATTCTTATCAGTATAGGTCATTCCGAAAGAAGAGATTTCATTTTAACCAAGAAAATATGAAAAGCCGTAAGGTGGAAAAAAATGAAAATTTGAATGGATACAATTTCAAGATGACCGTCTTTGAAGGCATAGTTTGGGTAGAATGAGGTAGAGTGTTCGGCAAATTGATTTTTATATACATTTTTATTGGTGGATCAATCGGGTTTTTCTCTTTTTCTGAATGCAGAGTGAACTCAGTCTTCAGGATCAAGATTTTGAAGATATGATTAACCATCGCGGATGAATAAGGAGTTTGAGAAAGTGTGAATTTTGACCAGAAAATTGAAGTTGAACGGAAAAAAATTATTTCTACGTGTCGATTTGAGCCACACCCTCCAACGTACGAGGGTGCAGCGTGCAGATGAGAATTGACAGTCAATGGAAAATCAATAACGCTACCAGTAGTTTAGGCGTATTAATTGAACGACTTCTATCGGTACGAGATGTGAGAATGAGGCGACAAAATTACTATAGATGGCATCGTAAAGCGTTATTTCATTCGATCGTGTAAACAGGGGTGAGGAAGAGAAAGAATTTCAACCTTGGGCACGACCAGATGACTAATCCAAATCCCCACCCCTGCAACCAACGGTTCAACCCCTCGGCGCTCACCCCCTTCGACGCGAAATGAAAATTTCATCCAAAATCAAGTGACGAAGAAATGAAACGAATTAGGGAATTTTTTGTTAACAAGACTTTGGTGAAATTTTGTCAACTACGAGAGGGTTAATCTACCAAATGGAAGAAGGGCATAATTCGAAGGCGATCGTACGAGGCTGTGACCAAGGATGGCCGCGCATTGTTGCCGGGTTGTGCCTACCAACTAGCTCCCAGGCCCTCCATGTCTTTCCATTCTTCCAGCCGAACCACCCCGCTTCCTTCGGCCCTCCGAGACAATCCAAGGGGAACCAACACCCGTTAGATTAGAAAAAAAAATGAAATACAACAAAATGTATACCTAAAAAACCGCAAGATTACAGTCTTTATAATTTCTTTTGTAATCGCAACGTAAAATTCCTTTATAATACAACACGAAGCTCCTTTGTGTCGGCTTCAGGGCTCAGGATGCGCTATCAAACGCACCTGCATCAAAATATCGACTTTTTTTACTATTCAGCTATTTGTAAACGGTAGCTCAATACAAAATTGAAGTCAAATTGCGTGAAAAACGTTGGAAAATAACAGAAAATGCTATTTGAAACGTTCAGGAGCCGGAAGTTTTCAAAATCACCACCACCGGTCGTTGCATCATTCTCGCTAAACAACGAATTTTACTGATCAACCCGGTATATACAACTTGAAACGTACGTCAACCGTACAATTATGGTCAATAAGTTCTGTTTGCAAAGAAAATGAGCGAAGTGTACGAGTCCATCAAGTACGAGAACATCAAGAGCGTCCATGTTACCGCATAATGGTAATTGTTCATTACAACTAAATAAATTCCCACTTGAAATAACTTTCAAATTCGCCTTCGTGGCAAAGTAAACCTAACAAAATAGACAAAAAAGAGCAAAATAGCAACAAGATGGATACAGGAGTCATGCTGACCCAACGTGGAATGACTAATGCTGAAATCCGGTTGAGTTCAACAGCAACAATTTTACACTAAAATACGTATAAATCGGATATTAAATTCAGTACTTACAAAATTTGTTAATTCGAGGATTCAACCAGTGATTGAACACGGGCACAGATTTGAGAACACAATGTCAAGTGAAGAAAAATTTGTTTTCCGACGACAGCTCAACGTTTCTTTTTCTACTTCCAACAAGAGCGGCGCGACAGCAACTGAAACCAAGGAGATTCGTTAACGCCGGCAACGGGTGTCAGAGGGCGTTGTCTAGGCGGGGAGACGCCGTCAGTGTTGCCTCGACCGAACGCAAAATTTCCCTTAGGTTGATCACGTGGAAGCAGTCGTACCAATTACAACTCTTCAAACTCTCAATAGAAATCTACCCATGAAATATTTTAAAAAACTGAAAAGATTTTCGTCTTTGCTGTAAAACTTGAGTACTGACAACTCCACCGTAAAGACCTACAATAACTTTTTCACAAAGCGTCATATGATATGAGGGAAATTTCGGTTGACTCTTTTGTGTGATTCACCATGATTGTCCTTTTTCTCATACGGGAAATTTGAATTTCATCAAGTTGTCCACATTGTCGCGTAGTAATTTAGAATCGATTAATTATTCCAGTTCGATTGCGGAATATCGAAACAGCACGAGTCATAACGGTCATCTAAAAAACGAAAAAACAGCTAAATTTTATTAAACTGTTTCATAAATGTTTCAGACAAGTAATAAAATCCACTCGCCACGAGTTAGTTATTTTAGTTTTGAGCACATAATAGGAAACCTGCACGATGTTTTATTCATGTCAATCGAAATAAGATGTGAAATCTTGAGCGACTGTTTCTCAACTTCCATAAGTTTTCACCAACTGATGAAATGAGCAATCAGTATGATATCGGTGTAAGAGAAGTAATTAACTTTTGATGAGAAAAATACTTCCGGATTAGTTAGCACATTTCTCAACCAGGGCTACCATTGGATTAGGTACAATGGCGGGACAGTCCCGCTTCGCAGCAAGTTGTCCCACTGTCCCTACAATCGGTCGTGGGACACCTAAATGTCCCGCTATGAAAATCAATGTTTGAAATACTACTACATGAAATATATAATTTTGCCTTGTGATAATGCCTCACTGAGAAAACAAAAAAGTACCCAACCTCTTATTAAGTAATAGATTTATATCATTGCACAAAAGAAAGCAAAATTTGTTATTTATTCCCGCTGTGTGCGTAATTTCATTAAATATCATGTTTTAGAATAAACAAAATTATTAAAAATATTATTATTCAAATTGTACAAAAAAAAAATAACTGTATAGTTATGTCTAGATGGCCTAAAAACGTTAGTTTTCAGTTATAATTTTCTTCCCCCTCCCCTCACGGGCGGCCTTTTAGTGTAGACATGAATTCATTTTACATGCAGAAGTTTTCTCATTATACTCGTATATTTCCTCACATATTTCGTGCTCCTACTTTCCCAATCTTCATTCTAATTGTACGGAAAATGTGATCAAAAGATATATTTTTTCTCTCCTCTCCTAGTTGGGTTAGAAAGTAGGATTTAGCTCTGCAAAATTTAGAAACATTTAACATGGGCTCCAGCTGAGTTAAACCAATTTTCACTTTAATTGCCAGAAAGCGATAAACGGACAAAAAGGACGTATTTTTCTTTTGTAAATTCATTCATTTTTAGGACATAAAACATCAAGTGTTTTGCTAAGTCATATGACTCGCTTATGCAGAAGGTTTAGCCATATCACCAGAGCCAGGCCAATGCCATATTCTTAAAATTGTAGGTAAACTGCCATATTTTGCTGTCAATTCTCTCCCTTCTGCAACATTGTTCATATATATGCACAGTCACCTTCGATTTAGTAAATTATTCCTGCTAGAGCACAGCACTGTGACATCATGAATTGGTTTTTACAGAGTGATTTTTAAAAGAAAAAATTCAAATTTTGCCAGAGCTTTGTGGCAAAGTTACCACTAGTTTTACCACAAAGTTACTTCTTAGCATAGGTGACCACTCCATCCGTTGCGCTGAAAAGGGGATTTTTAAGAAAATCTTCAAAATACAGATATATATGATACAACGGGGGGAGGTTAGTAATTTGAAGTCGCAAGACACAACTTATCTGTACTGTTAGAACCAAGAACGGACAGATTTCGGGTTTGGTTTCTTCCTGTGAATGATTACTTATTTATTTATTACTGTGAAAATACTCAATACCAGAATCGACATTTGAATGATATCGATTGTTATGACTCGATGTATTTCCTCAAAAGAGGCCCAGATCACTCTCTTCGTTCTGCGTTCATTTCCTACCAAAATGTATTGAATGATATTTTACTTTAATGTCTCTTTTTTGTATTCATTATCTGAATTGATAATATGCATCAGAATGTCAAAAGTAGGGTGAACTGTTTTCGCTCTTGTAGCTTCATTTAGAAGGCTGTGGATAAGACTCACATGGGCAACCTGCCCCACTCCTCACCCCAGTTGTATTCCAACTCCCTTGCTGTATATACGCCTCTAAAGTCTCTTACGAATCTCACGTTCTGTTTCCGTTTCTCTCTGATCAAGTGTCTACTGATTGTACATTAAAACGTGTCATAAGAAGTCCGAAGTGTTTTTCTTCAACTAATACCAAGGGTGAGTCGATAATAATAGTAATATTAATTCAAACTAAGTTTCTGAGCTATCGATCCAAGAAGCACCTGTAGACGATAGACTTTTTTGAATCAATACGAATTCGTGCAGGATCCCGGTATTCTTTAAAGTCCAGCCGTCACATTGGAACCTCGATTTTATAACCCGAGGAAACGCCCAATTCCGGAATTTAACAATCAAAATGCGACTTGCCGGGAATGAGAAAATGCGTCCTATTAAACTCTCGTGTTCCGTCCACCATGATGGTTAGGTCACTTCAAGATGGCTGCACCAGCGCTTCGTTGTATTTCCGCTTTGCACTTCGAAAATTCATAATTCCCCTACTGGCTTTAGGAGTTGATCCAAACCAACGTAGATCGTCGTCGGATAGGTCATTTGTCCATTCTGGGAAGTTCGCCTCCGAAATTCGCTGGTTTAGGGTTTAAAAAAAAATAAAGGTATTTTACACAGGGATGCTTACCCACTCTCGCCCTGTAAGGTACGCGTACATATGATTCGCTCCTTCCTGTCCCCAGGGTTCAGTCTCTTTTTGAACCAAGTTCGTGCTAATTTGGGCCCAGCAAATTTCACGAGCGACGAAAAGTGCGATAGTCTGATGCCTCGATGTTTCTCTAGCCCGAGTCGTACCGGAAATCAATCTAAGTTGGGAGTGCACGCCCGAAGTGAAAAATATAAGTTCCTAATGGAAAAGAAATTAACAAAATAAATGCCTCAAGCCTCATGACTTCGATTGATAGTGCACAAAGACTCATGATTCAGGACGGCAATGTAGGGTACCCGATTGAAAGGTTAAGTCTCTCCTCAATCAAAAGGGCCACTTTTCAACTGCAAGCACTGTATCGGGCTGGCTTGCCGGGGGGTAACGTTTAATAGTTAGAGTTTTTCAAAGGAAACCAACTCATGATTCACGTATTCAACGCAGGACTAGAGCTACGCACATATGAAAAACTCGTAAAATACCAAAGAGCATTCTCTCATTCCACATTAAGTATATCGCGGCAAATGTATCTAAGTCAATGTCTCTGGGTCAGGGTGTTTAGGGGTCCTATTTTCCAGCGCTGTTGAGGAATGAACAGACCAGGTGTGAAGGTAACATATCCTCAGCTGGAAATTCGCTCGCACAGCATGCTCGGCTGGGAATAGGCAATACACAATTTTTCTTTCCTTTCTCAAAAAAATTTATAGGATCTCAGAGGAAGCAAGTAACAGCGGCAAGGAATGAATCAATAATGAATCGGTATACCGATGTTAATAGAAAATATGGCCTTCAACATCGAATACTAAGGAAATAATGATATAAAAAATTGTGTCACTCCTACACTTCTGGATTGTCTTTAAATTCTCATGACCGGGTGAATGGAACGAAACAAAATCGGTTGTTGGTCGTTGCGTGCACACAAATGATAGTGACCAAAAATTCAAAAACAGGTTTGGTTTCTTGGATCAGCTAAGAATCGTTTGCTACTATGTAAGCCACACCCTAAGTCTCATATCATACTATATATAGCGTATGTTATTTGCTATAATAGTTGTGAAGTAACGCTGTCATGCACCTACAATTCCTAAAATAAGTCATCAAGACTCTAGCCAGCGCTGGCGACCAAAAGTGCTCATTTGATTCGGGAATAATATATGTAGAACTATGTGCTAATTATGGTGTGAGTTGATACTGCCCTTGGGTTTCAGGAAATATTATCATGAGTCTTTCTGGAGAGGAGATGGACTTTAACGACAGTGCTCCTTGATGGTGAACTTGCCCGACAAATGTTCGGCAATAAGAACCTCCCGCCACAAGACTCATCAGTGGCTCCTAGAACCAGCCAAGAGGACGTCTCGCAGCCCCTGGCACCTGAATCGTCTAATGCTCCTGCCTCCCTGGATTTGGAATCCGAGACTCTCCAGATTCAAGCTGCCAGAACTTCCGATGGACACCCTTACCTGGTCACTGTGACCTTACTTGGTCACACATCGCTACCCACCTTTCTTCGCCCCCGAGGCTTCTATTGGTCGAGGCGGCCGCCATCCCCTTGTAGCGTCTTCACCAACCCCACCATCTCGTGGGGAAGTGCACGTCCCGCCTTTCTTGCAGGATTAGAGGCGTAGTCGGAAATGATAATGGCGGGAGGGAAGGGAGCACATCGGAATACAACATTCACTATCATACTTCTGGGGAAAGAAAAGAACTGTTTCGCTACCATTTCTCTTCACAACATCCTATTTCTGGGGTGCACCATCAACTCACTTAGTTACCATACTAAATTCCAAAAAAATTAGTACCTTTTAGTACCCACAACAAAATGGGTGTGCGGAGCGCATGAATCAAGAAATCAAACATAAGGTTCGGGTCAATTTGACTTCAGCAAAAATGCCTTACTCTTTCTGGGGACATGCCTTAAGTTATGTGGTCTGGGTGTACAACCGCATGCCTCACTCTGCCAATAACTTCATAAGCCCCTTTGAAAAAGTCAAAAGTTATCCTCCAAGTTTCAAGCATTTGAAAAGATTTGGTTGTCTTGTTCACTATGTAGATGTGAACAACAAATCTAAGTTTGCCCCAAATGCCAAAAGGGGTTACCTACTCGAAATAAATGATACTGGGTATGTAATCTTTTCTGAACAAAATAAGACTCTAATTAACTCATGTGATGCTAGGTGTATTGAATCAATTGTTTATGGGGACCGAATTAATGATTACCCAAAGCCTCTAGCAGAAATACTTGAGATGGGAGATGACACAGATAATGAGCCAAGGGACACAGCTGCCCTGCAAAAAGAAAGTAGTTTTGTGGAGCCAAAGTCATATCAAGAAGCCATGGGATCGCCTCTCTGTGACTTTTGGGAGGGAGCAATCCGTGATGAATTGGAGTCTCTGGCAGAAATGGACACCTGGGACTTTGTGGAAAAATCACTGATTCCACCTGGAACCAAAATTATTAAGTCTCGTTGGGTTCATAAAAGAAAAAGTCTAAATGATGGGACTTATAAATATAAAAGTCGCCTTGTCATTAAGGGATTTGCTGACTCAAATAACTATTTGGTATCAGAAGTTTTTGCTCCAGTTGCAAGACTCAGTGATGTTAGACTTTTTCTGTCAATAGCTAACAAATATGACCTCCACCTATTTCAACTGGATGTAACCACTGCATTTCTTCATGGAAGTCTCGAAAAACCAGTTTACATGTATGTTCCGGAAGGGGTAACTGAATTTACTGATGTTCCTTCTAATATTGCACAAACTCATGTGTGTAAGCTGAAACGCTCCTTGTATGGTCTCAAAGTCTCGCCAAATTTGTGGTATAAGAAATACAGTGAAGTCTTATGTGGGCTGAATTTTGAGAAGTATCCATTTCAATCATGTATCTTCAAGCTCAAGGATGATTTCAACATTGTCTTACTGATTATTTATGTTGATGATTGCCTATTAGCCTCAAATAATAAAAATAAAGCTGATGAAATAATCCAAGCTATACAAAAAGAAATTAAACTTAAAAACATGGGGACTCCCAAGAAATTTCTAGGCTTTGAAATAGTTCGCAAGGAATCAGAAAAATGCCTCTTTATCCATCAAAAATCCATGATAGAAGCGTTAGTCGAGAAATTTCTTAATCCTGAAGCGAGAATTAGTTTAGTTCCAATGTCTTCAACTACATGTTCTCTAAATAGCCAATTGGAATCCAATAATGAAAACTCTCCACTTGTACCTTATCGGGAATTGATAGGATCGTTGTTATATATACAAAACTCGACCAGACCCGATATTTCGTTTGCTGTAAATTTCTTGAGCAGGAAACAGATTGGATACACTGACTCTGATTGGGAATCAGTACTTAAAATTTTGAAATATCTAAAGGGTACTAAAAATTATGGAATAATGTTCACGGGTAAAACCGAAGATATTGTGGCATATTCTGACTCATCCTTAGGCACCAGTGCCTTGAGTGGTCGTTCAACCACTGGATATGCAGTTTACGCTTTTGGAGATCTTGTCTCCTGGAGATCTAAAAAGCAATCGCACGTAGCATTGTCAACCTGTGAGGCTGAATACGTCGCAATGTCTGACACTTGCAAGGAACTCGTGAGTGTCAATAGTATCTACAAATTTTTAGTCAACTTGGAAATTATTCCAACGTTAAGAAGTGACTGTGCACCAGCAATTGCTGTAGCTATGACTAATGAATCTAAGACTCTAAAGCATGTTGTTAAGCTCTCAATGCATTATGTACATGAATTGTTCAAATCAAAGAAAATTGCTATTGAATGGGTTTCCACCCATCAGCAGATTGCCGATATATTTACTAAAGCCCTCTCATTAGATAAATTTGGACAATTCAGAAAAGCTCTCATAACAGATATTACTGCTGAAATGTGATATGTTTCAGATACCAAGGAATCCTGGGCATAGACTGGATTACACTGATGTTCCGAAGTAATGGACTTCTTTCAGTCTCAACCTATGACTCGTTCTAGAAGCGGCTCAAGAAAAGTCTCGACTCAATTGCCTCCAGTCCCAAGCGCCATCTTCAGCTGCGTAACCCTGAATGCCTCCAGAACCTAAAATGCCCTCCGCCTCTTTTTTTGGAAATGGAGGGAGTGTGAAAATACTCAATACCAGAATCGACATTTGAATGATATCGATTGTTATGACTCGATGTATTTCCTCAAAAGAGGCCCAGATCACTCTCTTCGTTCTGCGTTCATTTCCTACCAAAATGTATTGAATGATATTTTACTTTAATGTCTCTTTTTTGTATTCATTATCTGAATTGATAATATGCATCAGAATGTCAAAAGTAGGGTGAACTGTTTTCGCTCTTGTAGCTTCATTTAGAAGGCTGTGGATAAGACTCGCATGGGCAACCTGCCCCACTCCTCACCCCAGTTGTATTCCAACTCCCTTGCTGTATATAGGCCTCTAAAGTCTCTTACGAATCTCACGTTCTGTTTCCGTTTCTCTCTGATCAAGTGTCTACTGATTGTACATTAAAACGTGTCATAAGAAGTCCGAAGTGTTTTTCTTCAACTAATACCAAGGGTGAGTCGATAATAATAGTGTAGACATGAATTCATTTTACATGCAGAAGTTTTCTCATTATACTCGTATATTTCCTCACATATTTCGTGCTCCTACTTTCCCAATCTTCATTCTAATTGTACGGAAAATGTGATCAAAAGATATATTTTTTCTCTCCTCTCCTAGTTGGGTTAGAAAGTAGGATTTAGCTCTGCAAAATTTAGAAACATTTAACATGGGCTCCAGCTGAGTTAAACCAATTTTCACTTTAATTGCCAGAAAGCGATAAACGGACAAAAAGGACGTATTTTTCTTTTGTAAATTCATTCATTTTTAGGACATAAAACATCAAGTGTTTTGCTAAGTCATATGACTCGCTTATGCAGAAGGTTTAGCCATATCACCAGAGCCAGGCCAATGCCATATTCTTAAAATTGTAGGTAAACTGCCATATTTTGCTGTCAATTCTCTCCCTTCTGCAACATTGTTCATATATATGCACAGTCACCTTCGATTTAGTAAATTATTCCTGCTAGAGCACAGCACTGTGACATCATGAATTGGTTTTTACAGAGTGATTTTTAAAAGAAAAAATTCAAATTTTGCCAGAGCTTTGTGGCAAAGTTACCACTAGTTTTATCACAAAGTTACTTCTTAGCATAGGTGACCACTCCATCCGTTGCGCTGAAAAGGGGATTTTTAAGAAAATCTTCAAAATACAGATATATATGATACAACGGGGGGAGGTTAGTAATTTGAAGTCGCAAGACACAACTTATCTGTACTGTTAGAACCAAGAACGGACAGATTTCGGGTTTGGTTTCTTCCTGTGAATGATTACTTATTTATTTATTACTGTGAAAATACTCAATACCAGAATCGACATTTGAATGATATCGATTGTTATGACTCGATGTATTTCCTCAAAAGAGGCCCAGATCACTCTCTTCGTTCTGCGTTCATTTCCTACCAAAATGTATTGAATGATATTTTACTTTAATGTCTCTTTTTTGTATTCATTATCTGAATTGATAATATGCATCAGAATGTCAAAAGTAGGGTGAACTGTTTTCGCTCTTGTAGCTTCATTTAGAAGGCTGTGGATAAGACTCACATGGGCAACCTGCCCCACTCCTCACCCCAGTTGTATTCCAACTCCCTTGCTGTATATACGCCTCTAAAGTCTCTTACGAATCTCACGTTCTGTTTCCGTTTCTCTCTGATCAAGTGTCTACTGATTGTACATTAAAACGTGTCATAAGAAGTCCGAAGTGTTTTTCTTCAACTAATACCAAGGGTGAGTCGATAATAATAGTAATATTAATTCAAACTAAGTTTCTGAGCTATCGATCCAAGAAGCACCTGTAGACGATAGACTTTTTTGAATTAATAATTACATATGAACGGGACAAGCTCATTTACAGAAAAGATAAAAAATACATTTGCACGCAGGCCATGAGATATGTGAGAGTAAAGTGATGTAAGTTCAACTTTGCAAAGGGGAACACCAAGGCAAATCAGTCGGGAAGTGACAAGATTTTAGTGAGACGAGACCTAAGGGAGATCGAGAGCTATGTCATGCTCGGTCGACAGCAGGTTAGCCATTCGAGGAAGTCGGCAGAGAGGTCGAGAACGCATGTAGTTGGGCGAAAATGGCACAGCTAACAGATCGCAGTCCAAACTGGGCAAGCAAGGATTGTGCATCAATGCACCCAGATTAAATGCTGCGCATGAAGGACATGTCTGCCAGAGCCCGGTGGGCAGAGGGGCTGAGCAGGTGAAACTGCTGACCCAGAGCACTGTAGTCCACGTCCTCACAACAGACCAGCTTGAAGACCAGGTAATGTAGGAATGCACGGTACATCCTGTTGAGCATGGCATTCGTATGAGGGACACCAGACGACGGAAGCATACTCCAGGTGAGGCTGGGCAATAGCATGATAGAGGGCGACGAGGGCAGTGGTGCTGGTGAACTCTCTGGTGTTTCGCTTTACAAACCCAAGGGCACGCGTTGCTCAAGATGATGTCTGAGCAATGAGTTCATTGAAGGTTTGAAGTGTTTCATTACTGATGGGAAAACTGATGTAAGATCACTGAAGAAAGAAAGCAATGATCCGTGAGCCGATGACGCCTCTGCCTTTGGTTGAGAGAACCTTGGTGATGAATAAAAAAACTAGCATGATAATGGCAAATCGGCAGTAGGGGTGGTAGCGTTGGGGTGAGTCCAGCTAGTTTTAACTCCTCAAACTGCCAAGTCTGAAGAGAGGAAACAGATAGACAGCGAGTGACAGAAGCGCTGCACAGTGGCTCATCTCAGAACTAGCCATTGCCACAATTTCTAGATGCCTCGCGAAGTACCGATGCAGTACCAAAGCAGCCAACCTTGCCACCAAAGTATTACATCTTGCATAAAACCAATAAGAATATAATTTTCTTCAAATATCAACTTAACCTCATAAACTTAACAATTATTTTATAACATTCATCAATAAGAATACAATTATTTAGAAATAAATTCAATCAATTCTGTCGCCAAATTAGAATGGACAATCCTCTACGGCACCTGTTCTCCTTCATCGCCAATACTTACCACGAATGCTAATCTCGTCTACCGGAAATGGCGATCACGTTTTCAAAATCCCACCAGCACTCGCCTAGATGTTAATCCTTTCATCCGTCTCAAGGGCACCCTTACTACAAAGGGGCAAGACATTTATGATCTTCAGGATAATAAAAACACAATATTAAGCAATAATTTTTCATCTTTTCAATTTTTTATTAATTTTTATACATTTTTCATCAATATTTTTTTCAATAAGCATTTCTATACAATTATTTCTCTTTATCAATAATTAAAATTTAAAATTTATTTTATACATTTTGCATCAAACGATATAATCTTTTTTCATTTTTTTTACCCACTAAAGAAATAGGTATCCTTAAAATTTCATCTAAAATTTGAGTTCAAGTTCTCTTTTTCATTTTCAAAAATTATATTTATAACGTAATCTTTTTGTACAGATATAGGTGTTAGAATAATATTTTTTGTTCATTTTTTTTTTTCAATTTTCAATTTTTTTTCTTTTTTTAAACTTACAATTTAGTAAAAAGAAAAGGTAAATATTGCCTATATATATACACATATACGTGATATATTCTTCTATTCAAAAAAGGTGATTCATTTATTTTCCCTTTTTTTCAATCTGACGTAAATTTCCAAAAACAAAAACAACAGTTTCGTGGATAGGTTTGTAGTTTTGTTTCATAACCACACTATAAGATTGCTCCGTAATTGGTGATAATTACAGTATAAAGTTAAACCTATGTTTCACGTTTGTTCAATTTTATTTTTTTTACAACATAAAACAAAATATTATTTAACACAATAATTAACTTCGAATGAAAATCGCTATTTTTGTAAGTTTGCGGTGAAGAAACACCTGTACAATTTAAAAACTCGATTGCCTGAAAAGGGGAGAGTTCTCATTTATGATGGTACGGCGAGTTATGGAGGATGGGGAGGGTAAATTTGTAGTTATTAAGTCAATAGAGCATTGATAACAATAAAAATTGATAAATACATTCGCGTCATGAGTCAATGAGAAGCGTGGAAACGTACTATATACGTAAATATGTATTTTGTACGGAATTTTTGGGCTTTCGAGGAATATAGTTTCTTCATTAGGGTGTATTTAAACTATTGTTAGGGCAATCTCAGGGTAATAAGACTTAATTTTGTTTGTTCGAAGACTTGTTGCAATTATTTGCTCAAATCAGACAAAAATTGGCTCTGATAAGTTCATTTTTTTCGAATTTCACGTTATTTGATAGTCATTAATGTGATTTACACAATTGGACAGTGAAATTCATCCTTTGAAATATTTTTTTGATGTGAAATTCAGTTTAACATTTCATCATCCCCTTCTTCCGTAATTCTCTTTTCACAAAATCAAACTCCCCCTCTCCTTTAAAAAAAAGCTTTCAAAACAAATTTGACAACAGAATCCAAAGTCGGTAAAAGCGGTATTCATAACATCGCAACAATTCATTTTCTTTACACAAAAAAGTATATATACACAGGCATAACATTCAGAAGGAGAAGAAAATTAACACTGGGGTAAAAAAAAAAACGGTCGTAAGGCCCAACATTACGGGGGGTTGAATTTCATCCAACGCGTTTTTTTTTCAATGGCCAAAAATTAATTTCCGCTGTGATTTTCTTCCACCCCGTGAAGACAATATTTTAGTACGTTCGTAATAATCGCTCACGTGCCAATTTTAATTCAACTAAGAATTTGCTCTACGAAAACTGCGGTTTTTTGTCTAATGTTTGTTCTGACTAAAAGAAATTCCCGATAAATTCATCTTCCCCGAATGGAACTAATGGTTTACTTGTTTTCTTTCGCAGCAGCGGCTCTTCTTCGGAGTTTTGGCTCAACCACGCTCGGTGTTTCTTCTGTAATAAATACAAATAAAAAAACCAACTAATTAAAAAAAAATCGAACAAAATTAAAAAATAAGGCTTAATAAAACAAAAAGAATTTTAACTTTTAAAAAATCAATAAATTAATAAAAATTGTTTAAAATTTATTTCGCAAATAAATAAAATCTAGTAATTGTCGGTTTTGGTTTGTAATAATTTTCCGTTCCCCTCATATATATTTTTTCTTTTTCATTTCCCTCACGATTTCTCAGACTAATTTACTGTACGAGGGTTGATAATGCGTATTTTCATCTTCATCGACGACTCGTCGGGTGAGATTTGAAACTATGTTTTCGCCTCAGTACCTGGTCGCTGCCTTTTACGATGAGTCGTCCTTTTGACTTCTTGTCGAGCCGATCGTCGTCCACCCGCTTTGAATCTGATAAGAAGAAGATCACGGTTAAAAAGCGCATAAAAAGAGCAATATATGGGTTGTCCACTGCAAGCAGCATCGAAAGTGCGGTTTACAAGCAACAAGCGACTGATCCAAAATAAAGTTGAATCTCTCCTTAGCAAAATTCCTCGAAAATCACAATTTATTATTAAATTCCCTCTCCTCTATTCATCGAAACTCCATCACCGTTAGAATCCACTATTTGTATACCGCCAGAACTCAAAAATACACGTACAGAAGTATTTGATAGTCGTAAAACATCTGTAAGTAGATCGGGTTATGCAGAACCTTAACATTTTTCCATTTTAACCTTCTCAAGCGTTTAAACAAAACGCTGCAAATTCTTTCACAGGAGTGGGTTATTCCTCGGACCAAGCGGATGAAGACTCATTTCTTCAAAATGGGGATAATGGGGGAAACAGTGGGTGTGGTGGGTCCCGGACCCATTCCAATCGATTCAGGGTCCAAAATTTAGTGGAAAATGGTACCCCACACGCCTAGGTACCAGAAATCTGGAAAACACACATTCAAAATGGGTATATAGTCACCCATTTTGGCCCATAGCCTCATCCAGAGGGCACCAATCGTTCCGAGACCTTTCTCAATAGATTTAGCGTCCAAAGGTTAGTGGAAAATCATAACCCACACGCTTAGGTACCAGAAATCACATATTCAAAATGGGTGATAGATAGCCATTTTGACCCATAACCTATTCCAGTGGGTGCCAATCGTTCTGGGACCCTTTTCATTGGATTCAGCGTCCAGAATTGTGTGGAAAATGATATCCTACACGCCTAGATCGCCAAAAATCTCGAAAATCCATTTTTCAAAATACACACTTTGCCCAAATTTGGTCCGATCGGGCTGACAAGTTACGAGGACCAACTAGAGCCGGGAACGAAACCCTGACCCAAATTTCAGATTTTTTGAAAATTTTCTATTAACTGGACGGCTGACAGACATTTGACATTTTTGATCTAGACACTTTGACACGCCAAAAAAAAAAAAAAAAAAAAAAAAAAAAAAAAAAAAAAAAAAAAAAAAAAAAAAAAGTTGGGCCGAATTGGAGAGATTATTTGTTTTGCATGAATACATAGGTTTATTATTCAAGGAATAACCAACGAAGGGGAACGAATTTTGCCACCGGTTTGGAATTAACAGGACATTTCCTGTGACAATACACTTTCAAGATCTTTTCAGAACGAAATTGACAATTTTATCGCTACTACTTGGCACATTGTCTATTCAGAATAGAGAAACTCACTTGTCTTCTTCTTTGGGACGTGGCCTCGGCGCTTCTTCTGTTGTTCGTTTTTCTGTAGGTTCTTCTTCATCAACAGATTCTGCAATTCCGAACGAAACACGTGATATGACAAGACATCACGAACAAGGAAATTACGAATAACGAATAAAGTTATACGTACACATATACAGGGTGTTCCACGAGTTGCCCCCACCCTTCCCTAAATCTTCCAAATGTGAGTAAATAAATTTATTTAGCTCAATCGGACCAAATTTGGGGGGAGTATGGGGTAAAAATGTGTATTTTCAATAATAGAGTCGAGATTTTCGGCGACCTAGGCGTGTGGGTATAATTTTTGACTGAATTTTGGAATCCAATTAGAGGGGTCCCGAAACGATTGACACCCACCGGAAAAGGTTATGGGTAAAAATGGGTACCTAACTACCTATTTCAAATGTGGGTTTTGTGAGCGCGTGTGGGGCATCAGTTTCCACTAAATTATGGACGCTTAATCGATTAAAATCAGCCTCCATGCCCCTGGTCCGAGGAATATCCATCCCCTGTGAAAGAATTAGCGGCGTTTTTTCTATATGTACATCCTATTTGAATAGTTGGTCAATTTCCACTGCTAGGTACCTTGTGCAAGCTAACTGTTTAATTATTGGGCAACCGCATTCCTGTTCATTACTACTATTTCTACCGTGACACTTCAGTTTTTTTTTTTTTTTTTTTTTTTTTTAAGAAAAAGCCATAAAGTTTGTCTTATTAGCATTACATTCCATTCCTTCACTATGAATGCATTCCGTTAAAACCTAAAACCACCATACTCCGTTCCACAAGAAATGCTATCCTTTTCTTCTTGATTCGACCTAATTTTACCAAAATTATGACTAAAATTTGGTAATTTCACGTGAAAAAAAATCATCTTTATTAACTCTCAATCTCTTTTCCCTCAAGGGGAAAGAAACTCTAAAACAGATTTATTTTTTAAAGCGAAATTTTGGTCATTATTCCACAAAAACTTAGTCGAAACATGAAATGGATGACATCTCATGAATCAGCGTTAAAAACAACGGCAATTCATGTGCCACACTTTGAAGTGCTTATCCTAACTTAGTGTGCTCCCTGAACCGGTTGCGCACAATCGAAAAAAAATTGTTGAGGGATCACATTTTCATGAATTTTAGGGTAGAATCCGAATCTTCAATAACAAATTGGGGTTCCCGTTCAAAATAAAAATGTTGTAAAAATGTGGTGTCATTTGCGGGGTGCGCAAATACGATATTTTTTCTTTTTAAATCCCATTTGGAAGATTTTAGGAGGGAGGGGGATAACTGTATTTTTTCACTTGTGAGTCAACTAAAAGTATCATTGTGGTCGAATACATTGTAGACTATTGGTATACCTTTGCGCTTTTTATCTTCAACTATGGGGGCGGATGGCTCAGTGGTAGTCGCAAGAACTGGTTCAGGTATCGCAACTGGCGTCGAGCCGATGCAAGCTTTTATTAGCTCTGACGCGTTTTCACTGCATTTTCTCTTAGATCTGTAAAAAGTATAAGAAAAATTTAGAAATTATTGGTGATGGAGCTTCAGCAAGACAACTTGTGATGGGCGATTCGACAAATGACATTAGATAGTTCAGTGTGGTGTTCCTCAAGGGTCGGTCCGAGGACCTATTCTACTTATATTACACATTAATGCACTTATGTTCATAAAACTCAGTTAAATGGTCATATTTGAGATTTGCGACCAGTGCATTTCTGTAAAAGTAATAAAAGTTTATATTTTCAATTGGTTAAAACTTGGAGGTTTTCTGTATCAGACAAAAGGATTTTTATTAACATATTTGTATAGCCAATCCGACTTTCTTCGTGAAAATTGAGTTCAATATCCCAATTATTATAGCATTTTTTGATGCTGAATCGAATGATGACACTCTCATGCGTCCCCGATTAAGGAGAAATTAGTTTTATTGGCATTTTCATTAAATTAGTATTAGGCGTATCAATAAATAAGGTTTAAAAAATACCCCCCGTCTACGCAGAAGCCCTGGAAACAAGGGAAATCCTTCATTAAGCTCTTAATAGTAAATTAAATTAAACTTTTTAAAAATCCCAAGTTAATTGAGAAACCACAATTCAGATATTTTTGGTAGCTAGTTGATATGAGGAACGTCCGTGGATACTATTGATAATAATAATAATTAATATTAGGAATTAATTGGGGAGGGGGGCGGATAAACGACTAAAAATTTGAAACATTTTCCTACCTCGTCGTCGGTGCCTCGTCGTGAGACGCCGTCGAGCTCTCAGACGCCTTCCGCCCCCTTTTGACGGGGCTCGCTGGGGCGGGCGACGCCGACGGCGTCTCGTCGGGACTTTTGGCGTTCACCCTGTGGTTTCGACCGTTTGTCGTCGCCGCCGTCGTCGTCGTCGTCGTTCGTCGAGTCGCCGCCTCGTTGGGGATTTCGATGAGGAGCTGTTCCAGAAGGGATTTCCCACCAGAGAGGCTATTCGACCGCGAACGGCTCGTCGGGTATTCAGCTGGAACGTACATCACGTTGTATGATATGACTGAATTTGTATACTTGCACTTATAAAGAACGAAAAGTCCTAATCAAAAACAAGGTTAGCTCACATCAATTTTTCTTCAAATTTACACAATAACTGCAGCAAAAATAACATGAAAAAAGAAAATACTTGTTTCGATTGGATATATCAAAATTTATAGGATTGGATTTTTGACAGGTTATTCACATTAAAGGAATGAATTAATTAAATATGATATTGCACTTAAAGAACTCACGTTTGACTATGTCGATAGGAGGCGACCCCTCCCGTTGTTTTTCCGGATTCGAATACGTGTATAACGCCGGCGTCACTCGTATCGGTACCGGATCGTCGACGGAGTCCTCGTCGTCTTCAACCCCGCTTTTAACCTCCTTTTTAGGATCTTCCTTCCGATTGGGGGAGTCACCCCGGTTAGGGGATTTTTCCGAAAGGGCGTCCATACTTTCGATTCCCGAATCCTCACCGGGCGCTTTGTCACCCGGGGAGGATTTGACGGGGTAACCGACAGGCGTCACCTGCTGCGGGGAACCTTGCGACGGTTGCGGCGGCGCAGGGGGTGACGTACTTTTACTAGGGTACTCAGGCTTCCTTCCGTTACCTGAAATCGTAAGTAAGTTAGGCCACTGCTCAACTACTGAATTCCTATTTTCATAAGAAATGCAAAAATCAATTAAATCAACTTACTTATAAATGGGACGATGGTTTGGGCTTCAGGACTAGAACTACTTGAGTCTTCTTTCTTCACTTCCCGCTCCCTCTCGCGCTCTCGCTCACGCTCCCTTTCCCGCTCTCGGTCTCTCTCCACCTAAATGATATAAAACAAAATGTAAGAACAATTTTCAAGTTAATATAATATTAAAATTTTCTCTTTGGACAATACAATTGATGGCTTTTTATTGAAAATTCGGTACGAAATTAATGAATGTCGTGAAATTACCTTGTCCATCCTCGGATGGTCTTTGGCGAGATGTTTGATGAGAGATTTGACGAGCGAGCCGGAACTCGGGGTTGAATGAGCCGCCGTCGAATTGACGACTTTCCGCCGCTTGTCTTCCAGTTGTGGCCTCAAGGGCGTTAACGACTTGGGATGCGACCTGCAATCACGTCGTAATTACAAAAAAATAATTAAATTTGTACGAAATTAACTTATTTTGTATTTAAATGTTGCGCCAAATTGTGTTTTACCTTTTCCGTTTCTTCTCGTCGGTCGTGACTTCAGGTACGGAACGGAGTATCGACGCCACCTCCGCTTCCGTTGGATACGTAGAAACGGCGACTTGGGGCGTCCGATCGATGAGGTTCACCGTCGTACTTATCGTCGACGTGACGCTCGTCGTCGTCGGCGGAGGGCTCGGCGGCGTCGTTCGCTCCGTCATAGGAGGCGACTCGGGGGCGATGGGCGTCGTCCCCGTCGGCGTTGGGGCGGATTCGGATTTTTTCCTCGTCTTTCCGTCACGCTTCCTCTCTCGACATCTGATGAGAACAAATATTCAATTATTTAATTTCCTTTTCCATTAATTCTGTCATTTTCATTTTAAAGATGTTTTCACTATAACATTTCTAATTTAACCTTACATTATTATATATTATTTTTGATGCAGTATGAGTGGGAAATGTCTGGTTTTCGAAATACTTGGGAAACGCAATGTTTTCAACATTTTCCCGTAGTTGAGTCGGGTACAAATTGCATAGATTGCTTGCTTGGATTTTTTTGTTCCAAAAAAATGTTTTAAATCTATTTGTGAAACATTTTGAATCTACAAAGAATATTGTGCGATTATAATATCATCTATCGATGAATGGGTTAGTTTCAGGAGACAAACAAGTCTAGACTACTCACCGGGTGACGACCGCCGCGTTCCGCCCCCTCAACGAAATGTGCAAGGGCGGAACGCGGGGCTCAGACGCGCCGGGACGCTCCAACATGGGCCGCATTTCGCCGAGACGTTCGCTCGGGGCGGGGGTATAACAGACGTTGTAGGGCCCGGATTTGTCCAATTTCAGGCGAAGTTTGAGTTTCTCAGCGGCCCGCACCTCTTCGGTGGGGGCCAATTGGTGAATGGGTAAGGCGGCGGGTGTCAACGGTGGCGTCGGCGTCAACGGGGCGGGCGTCGGTGGGGGATTGATGGTCGTATTAGTGACGCCTAAACCTAAAAATAGTGTATAATTGTTTATTCATTTAAAATAATAATTTCATTATCTATTAACAATAATAAGACTGGGTAACGAAATAATTATTTTCCACAATTTCACAATACGTGTGGTTCAGTACTTTTCATCTATAGTAAAATTGCTTCCGGTCCAAAAACGAGTACTTGTAACGTCGACTCACCTAAGGTACCGTTAATCGCAGACGAGTCTTCGCTATCTGATTTTGGTTCCGTCGGACTCGGGGGAAACTCGGCGGGTTCGACCTCTTCTTCTTCCGAACTTTCCGAGCTCATTGGTTCTGATGATCAAACGAGAGGATATAAGAGCTCCATAGGATTGATGGACAGTAATTTATTGAATATAGTATTCGATACATAGGGACGTCACGTAATTACACTCACCAAGAACGCCGGTTAGAGGGTTAATCAAATATTGTCTCGCTTTGCCCGACGACGTTAAATCTTGAGAAGGCGGAGGTGAAGGCGACCGGGGCTTTTCTTCGGGCGGAGGAGGGGCAGGCGCGGGTTGGGGCAGTTGGACCACCGACTGCTGCCTGGCGGGGGGCGGTCTATGATGGACGACCGCCTGCGGAGGGTTGAAATTGCGGGGTATAATGGGCTGTAAATGAAGAGGAAGGAAATTTTTACATTGATAGTCGAATTAAGATGTTGAAAAGGTAAGAGTGTGTGGTTTATTTTACCTGGGCTGAAGGCTGAGGAAGAGGTGCCACCGGTTGAGATGGTTGGGGCTGAGGTTGAGGAGGCGGTGGCGGCGGTGGTTGTACGACGGGTGGTTGGCTTGCCGCCGGCGTCGCCTGATCAGTTTGAAGTAAATTGACGAGCAAAGGGCTCGTCTCCGGTTCAACTTTGGGCTCAGCCGCCGTCAGCACCGTCGGCCTTGGGTAGGGCGGCGGCGGGTAATTCACAGCCTTTGCATGATGAGGGGTCGGAGGGTACGGGAAGGGCCGCGGCGTTGGAGGCGCCGTTCGGGAAGTGGACGGGTCGGGACCCGACGGCGACGCATGGCTGGGCGTCGGAGCGGGCGTCGGAGCAGCCGCTGGGCTGTTACCTTCGGCGGCCGCTATTCGTATTGAAATGACCTGCTCCGAGGGCCGCAACTGCACGGAGAGTATTCCCAGCCTTGCCAGGACTTCCCCGCCGGCCTCGGCCGCGAGCGACCTATCACAAAGAAAACATCATTTTAGACAAATTACGTCATTTTTCTGCTGTTTAAATACAGATCAGACGACCTAAAGATTGCTTTGTAGGCGCTGGTTATGTTTCACTGATGTACACACACGAGGTAATCCATGAAAGGTTTCAAAAACAAAGCAATCATCTCTTAAAAAACCGATAATATTTTTCAATCGTAAAAACCCAACACGACCCTCAAATGGCTCAATTCCAGTTTTCACGTTCAATAATTGGCCCATTCGGTTTCGACTTACCTGAGCCGCTCGGCTGCATCCGGCCCGAGGCTGAACGTCACACGTACGCTATTCCACGGCTCCACTTTGCTCACTCGGAGTCCCTTGTCATCGGAAATGCAAACGAGGTGTCTGAGGGTCGTCACGAGACGGCCCAAAATCGGAGGAAACGTAGGGTCACGAAGATCCCCTGTGCACGTCACGATCGCCTCTACTGGTCTACCGCCTCCAGACAAGCAGCACTCCATTCCTGAAAAAAGATTATTTGCGATTTATCGTCAAATTTTAAATAAAAACAACGCAAAAAGCGGCCAGCCGAAATTAAATTTAAATTTTCAAAAAGGGCAATGAAGTAGACAAGTTAGTGGGCAATTATCGACAACATTTACGAAAAATGTTCTTGACGAAGCTGATTTTCTAACCCGCTATTGCGTTAAAAGACAGAATTAGACCAACGTGAATTGACAGCCATACCAAAAATGGTTTTGGTTGGTTATTCCTTGAATACTAAGCCTGCGTTTTCATGCAGAACGTAAATTTCAAGGTGTCTAGATCAAAATGAGCACCATATCCGTGCTCCGCCCACGCCGATTTTGGCAGAAGAAAATTTTCTACAAATTTGAAATTTTGGTCAGAGACACGTTTCTGGCTCTAGTTGGTCCTTGAAACTTTTCAGCCCAATCGGACAAAATTTAGGAAGAGGTAGGGGCCAAAATATGTACTTCAAACAATGGATTTACGAGATTTTCGGCGATCTAGGTGTGCGGGGTATTATTTTCGACTACATTTTGGACGCTGAATTCAATGAAACGGGTCCCGAACCGATTGGAACCCACCGGATGAGGTTATGGGTCAAAATGGGTATCGATTCACCCATTTCGAACGTGTGTTTTCGATATTTCTAGTACCAAGGCGTGTGGGGTATAATTTTTCCACTAAATTTTGGACACTAAATCGATTGGAACACGTCTCCAAGCTGCTAATCCGAGAAATAACCAACCCCTGTGAAAGTATTTGCAGCGTTTTATTTACGATTTTTGAGGAATAATCCCTAAACAATCGATTAATCGACTCAATCGCCAAAATTAATCCGTAACAATACGATGCCATGAAACCTGATGAAGAATGAGTTTGAGTCTAACAAATCGTAAATTTGTGCGAAATTGCGTCACGGAGGAGCGAATAAAATCTCTATAGCGTTGAAAATTGTCAAAATCCTACAGGGAATGTTTTGGAAATTATAAAATTTATTCATTCTCTTATAAATTAATTAATTAATAAGGAATTAATGAGCATGGCGCTCTCCAACAGGAATCAACTATTGAGTCACTTTACATCTCAAGTAGTCAGAAACACGATTGTCAACCACGGCGGGGACGTCCACTCTCAATTGAATTTTGTTTAGCCATGAACTAATTATGAGCTTTTGTGGTAATCATGCCGTTAGTAAAGGTGGCGAACCAGAAAATACAAAAATTTGTGCAAGAAATTCGGAATTTGCTAAAATTTTTAGCTTGACGCAATATTTTGGCCAATTTGGGCCGTAGTTTGTTTATGCCGTGACTTTCATGAAGCCAAGAATTTCATAGCGGTCAATCATACATTTTAGATGAGTTTAGACTGCAAACAGAGGACGTTAAGCGTTGAGAAATTAGGTATACAAAATTTGATCAACACGATCTTCGTATCAATATGTATCCCGCCATGGCAATATTTTAAGGCTTTCCTTCAAAATGAAAATACCTATTTCATCCATTTTGAGCGTGGAAACTCACTTAATACGGATTATGGGGCAACAAATTCAAATTGAAACGTTTATGAAGAATCGACGAATTTGACAGCCTGTGGGGATGAAGCCGTGACATCATTTGGGGTAATGAGCCACCTGGGTTGGTATCGAGATCCCTAAGCCCCCAATTATCGGACTTCGGAAAATGACTCAATATTTAAAATGTGGAAATATACGACGACGGTGATAGTTTGGACAAAATAGATTCAACTGGAATAAGATCGTACGAGACGAAACTAACATGGACGCACTCGGAGGGTTGAGAGAAGGTCGATTTCTTGAAAGGGAAAAATGGAGAAGAAATTCGACCGATTTATTCGTTTTGTGGGGTAAAAATCTATACGGCGACTAGGGGGTTCGCAAACCGTTTCAAAATCATTCGAAATTGCTGTTGAAATTGCAATTTTCAACTAGCAACTTGTTTGGGAATAACGATATTGCGGTGGAAGTGCTCACCTGATAGGAGGTATCCATTTTATCGTCGACGATTTCGATGAAAAACGAATCTCACACCGTTCAAAAACGGGTGGCAAATCGGAAACAACTCTTGCGTTATGATTTTAGATTCTTTCGAGAGCAAACACAACACAATATAGTCAATCACGTGTAACAAAGGGCGAAAAAAATCGTCGAAAAAGAAAAAGTTTCACAAAATGTTATCTTGAGCCTCGAACGGAGGACATTGTTGGGTCTCTTTTCCTTGGCGGAGGAGAAACTCACGGTGCACCTCACTTCAACATCGAAAAACCGACAATTCTCAACGTAAACAGTTTCAACGAGCGGCACGATCCACAGGGTAAAATTTTCTCGACGAAAACACCACACTAAAACACGATTTCACTGGCGAAAAGTAAGAATATCGGGGCGAATTGTGGCTGAAGAGAAATGACGAAGGTTCACGAGAGGGGACTTCAAAACACAACCGCCATATTGGGCCAGAACAGGTTCGAGGGTATCGTCATCTGTGGAGCGAGTCCGAGCGGGGAACGGTTTACTTGCGACTTTTCAACCGCCAATTTCAAACATTCATTTCATGTTTAATGTCTTGTCAAAGCGCAATATCATATATCAATATGATCAACCCTAAATTGAATCATTTGATACCCTGAAGTAGCTGCACCACCAGGAATCGATTCCTTCTTAGAAGAAGACAGGTACAATATTTGATAAGCGTTCCCTGTTCACCTGTAACTTACAGCAATTACAAAATTCCCCCCATAATTGATTTCAAAATCTAATTTCTATTTGACTTAACGTAAAATGAACATTTTTTTCCGAGTATCTTCAAGTGGATATTCGTCAGCTCCAACCAATCGGAGCAGTACCTACTGTACTCACCACCATCAGAGTGATATAAAGATGTAAGTTGAACGTTGTATGTACGATTAATCTCGAAAAAACTACTTCATTTGCTGTCGGAACTTACAGATAAAAAATAATGCCATTGTAAAGGGGAAAAATCCCTATTATCCAGGTTTTTTTCCCACAAATCGATTTTACATCGACCAGAAAACGAGCCGTTAGAACGTATGAGCTGTTACAGCTCGAGAACGGGTTCAATATCACGAGGGAGTTCGTCAATTTGTAGGGGTTGGGACCTTGAGAGCTCAACAGTGGGCATGCGCAGGTCGATCCGTTTTTGTTGTCCGGAAAAGTACCAAGCCTGATTGACCCAGTGTTGCTCGGTATCAACACCACTTCACTTATGTTGTAGCGACCCTAATCAATTTTGAATTTCGCTGATCGCTGGCGGCTATTGTGCTGAATTACTCTAAAAGGAAACTTTTAGAGCAAAATTATTCTCCTCGTTTCGAGTAAATAACTAAAATAATTATTTACAGCAGAATAAAATCATTGGAAATGGGAAACAGAAAAACAAATCAAGGAGCGCTTTTTCAACCATTCAGAAGTTATACTTGCTTCACACAGAAGTTATAAAGCTCAACATTCCGAACTAGAAAGAAGAAAGAGAAACCATAAACTCCCGCGTTTGGTACCAAATCAATTTTTATTTTCCTGTGAAGGTTCAAAGTTCAACATTGTTAGAATTGAACCAGTTTGGTGCTGTGATTTGATGATTTTCGTTGGTTCATTCTTTCGTTTACTTTTACTATCAACTTTCGTCAATTGGTAAACGTTTTTGAAGCCCGATTTCTCTATTTACTTGCAGTTTGTCAAATTCAGTCAAAGCACTGAATTAATTTCATGGTAAGGAGGAGTCGAAACCTCGTGTTTCGAAGACTTGTAGTTTATTTTACTAACCGTTTGCACGGACTAGTGTAAAATTGGGCAAAATCTGTTCTTAAATGTGGTTCATTTTGGCTTTCAGGGATTTCGGAAATAGAGCAGGAATAGATTATTCACAATTTGAAGCATACATCGATCTAAGCCAGAGTTAATTATTCATGATATGAGTGAAGATATGGGGAGAGGAAGAAATGATAAAGTTATGGTTTACTGCATCATTTAAATCCTGTTCTATCGTGGATCTACAGGTGGAATCTCCTAAAAATCAGGGTTTGTATGAGTCACCAATACGATTAAAATAAAATTTATCGGTAAGTAGATGGTTTTGAAGTTGTGTAAGTGTTTGAAAAACGTTCTGAGTTACAGATTTGATAAAAAATAAAATTGCTCGTCTAGTGAAATAGCTTCGATCAATGTTCCTGGTAAAATTAAATGTCTCAGATGTAATTTAATTGTTTTCATCCGAGCTCGGTGCTGGAGTTCCTCTTTTCACAATTAAGTCATTTTTTTCCTTCTCAACGTTGCCTCTAATCCCCTCGTTTCATGGGATTTTACTTTTAATTATTTTTCTCCCTGAAAAATCGATTTCCTCTCGACGTCGCTGGCCACCCCCTACTGAACGCCCTTCTCCTAATTTTGTAACTGGGTCCAGAGCGCAGACTCCCCCCCTCAGCCTCCTCCCCGCCCCCTTTGATCAGGCCCCTCGACGAGAATACACCCAGTTTTAACCCCCGGAGCGGCCTGACTCAGATAAAGTTCTAGTGTTTTTCTTGTTCGAAATTGGTGTTTCGGGAATCAAAAATGAACGGTTCGGGTGCCGACAAAAATAGCGGTTTTGTAACTTGTTTCGTCCTAACGGACGGTTAATTAATTTTTGAACAGTTCTGAAGTGATCAAGACTTGAAGTGTTGGAACGAGACGCCATTTTCGTGTTCGAATCCGGGAGAACTTTATCCAAAAACGGTGAAATTTGAGTGGGAAATTTTATCATTTTGAGCGCAACGTTTCCTCGAAAACTTTTTCTCGCCTCAAAAAATGTCTTTGGCCCCTTACCGGCCACCGCCTTTGTCTTATTCTGAATAACATTTTGTCAACGTATTTATAAACCATCTATCTGAGCTACTCCAACTGAAATGGCCCAGTTTTTACTCACAAAACCTCCATTTCGGGGGCAACCTTGAACAAGGCAGTTCTGCTCCCAGTCAGCCGCAGCTCGCCGTGTTTTATACTCGTGGCTACAGTTTACGTGTTTATTCGTTCTGCAGGGGATTCCTTTCTAAACTTACACAATTCCTACTCCAATCGCTTACCAACCGAATGTGAACTGAAGTCCAAGTTGTCTGCACACGTCCAGAGGAAAAATTGGTCACCGTTTCGTTTTGAAGTAAGTCAAATTATCCTTACAGGCTGGAACATGTAGCAAAACCAACGTGTTCCCAATAATTCTGGTTCTCTACGCAGTAATTTGGATTTCGAGTCCTTGTGTGGGTCACGAATCCCTCACTTTTAATTTGAGGAAATCCGTGATGAGAGGTTTCATCTTTGGACATATTTTTAGGCTCTTTGCTACAAGTATTGTGAGTTTGTTCACAAAAAAGCGTGCACCAGGGTCGCTTTCAGTAAAATTCTGGCCATTGAGCATCACTGCCGAAGTATTTAAAAAGGTTTTTGTCACCTTTGTGGATGAAATTATGTCAAAACGACTGCTCAGTGATCACCAGAACTCAATATTTTAAGAAGAAGCTTTACTAAGCGATAGTTTGTTTCGAAAAGAATAGATTATCTATGGAGACATTCCTACTCACAAATACCAATTTATTCTCAGAATTCCTTGGAATAGGTTCAAATAAACACCCATCTCTGCCAGTGAACTTACACTGAGCTGAATTTAGGCAATTTTAGGGCCTCAGAGACTTTAGTTACAGCTTTTCAAGTGTTTCCACCAACTTACAACTTCATTTTTCTATTCATGGCTACTTCTTTTTATATTTTGCTTTCCAATCAGTAGTTTTAGAATGCCTGTATCTACCGGGCAAGTCCAAAAATGTACGTTTTTTTTTTTTTTAAATCAATATTTAACTGAAGAAAAATATCTTATAAACATGATAAGAAAAACGCTAAAAGTTGAAATGCAGTCAGCATTTTATTATGAAATATTATCTGAAGGAGCATTTATGTGGCAGCAAAATCGAAATTCTCACATTTTTTTTTTAGAAAAAATAAAAATGAAAATTATATTTCAAACCGAAGCGTTAAGATTGATCGAGTTAGAATCACTTTAGTTTAAGTCCAAATTAGATTTTCTTCAAAAATTTAATAATTTAATCAACCAGTAATAAAATGAAACGAGTTAATGAATTTAAACAATGAACTAAAATGAAATGCGATTGTTGTAAACTTTTCACGGCGCGTGGAAATCGAAGTAATTGCTAAAAAGCTTCGTAAGTTGTGGTTTTGTGAGCTTTTTCAACACTTTTCACTTTTTCCCTTCGTGTTTTATTATTAACGCGGCTTAATGTGCGTATATTGCGGAGGGGAGGCCTAATATACGTACTTAACATCACTTCTTCTGGCAATCGGTGAACGCTTTCAAATCTCCTCAAAAACAACGCATGTTCGGTTCGGTAAAATAATTATATTTTTTTGTATACTTTTAATTGAACTACGGAGTGTCTGTTTGCTTCCCATCAGTGCAGGTAAACTTTACAGGAGGTTCGGTAGCCTCCAAACCACGAGCCAGACCGCGAAGGGAGATGAATGATGATGACGGAGGCCTCTTGAGAATTCCTTACTTTGAAGAGAAGGGCAGAGAGAAAAATATTGGAAGTCGGCCAAAATTTTCTGTTTCTTTCTAAACTCGTTTCACTATCCCAGTTGTGTTTCCTCTGATATTGAGAAACATCATTGAGTAGGTTAACTCGCTAGAGGCACATTCAAATTAATCGTCTTTCACCGCATGGGTAACTAACAGAAAAGTTGGACCTATCTGTAGCGGTTAGGAGTCATTAAATGTTGGCTTCGACCAAAGATTTGATTGACATTGAAACTACATCGTGTTCTTATGATGTTGTTCCATAAGAAGACCCGGTATTCAATCTCTGATTTGGGTCTGTCATTACAGAAGGTTCTTTTCAGTCCTCCCTCCTCTGTCCTGTACTTAGCTGTAACATGTGTGACCTCTCAAATTACGACTGATGGCTTTAGGCTATTGTGTTTTATACTGGAAGTTCCTTCTTAATTAGGCAAACTGACAATAATGGGATTTAAAAAAAAAAAAAATACTGCTAAAAACAGCGTGGACGGCGGAGGGATTTTTTACTTTTGGACATCTGGGAAAGAACACAAAACGTACAATTTTCAAGAAAATCAGTTTGATCCGCTTCATGCACGAAAATATGAAAGATTCCAAGATGGAAAAAAATAAGAAACGAGCTTCATCGTCGTGACTCGTTAATCTTTTTGACGTTTACGATTTTCTCATATTTCATATTTTACCGCATCTAAGAACAATTTGGAAAAAATTTGAATAATTCCAGTTACTCAGAGATTGCATGCGGAATAAGTAATCGGAGGAAACAAAATTATGCAACAACAATGAATATACGATAATTGGCTTAATTTTTTATTAATTTAAATGCAAAATTGATGATCTTATTGAGTTATTTTTACTCATTGCTTTCATGACTTCGCGGTCGCGCGGGTCGTTGCATTGTTGTCTCCAAATTATTGATTGCAATCCAAATTAATGCTTTGTCTTTGATGTTTTGGGCGCTGTATTTGGTCGACCAGTTGATTAGCATAATTTTCTGGACGAATTATCTCAGTCCCGAGGTAATTGAAACAACTATTATGGTGTCAAATTGTTCTGATTGCTTACTAAAACCTTCCAACTGAAATAGGTACATAGCTATGGGGCGCTAGTGGAGCTGAAACCAGCGGAGAAATATGGTTGAAGAGAATCGTAAAAATTCAGTGAATTTGCAAATTTTATTGTGTTCTATGCCTGTTATAGGAATATCTGTGGAATATCGCGCGTTAATACACCAAAAATTACCTCTTGTGCTCATTTGTCACACCTAATGTCTATCTAATTCGTGTTAATCGGATATGGTCACCACAACACGAACACGAGGGCCTCACACAACACGAAAGAGCCCGACGATCATTAGACAAAAAATCCGGCGCTCGCCCAGACGAAAAATTTTTTTGGCTCTCGCTCAAAAACAGTGGCCTCTCGATGTGATTCCTATGTTGCCCCGTCGTCTTTTGAGGAAATTCTCAATCTATTTCGGGGTGAATACACCGAATGAGATGTTCTTACGACCGTTGAGTTTTTCGCCCCCGAATTGCCTCATTCCATCGTGAAAACGATTTAACGGACGCTCATCACAAATTACTTCTGCCTCATTGAGTGAATAAATGACCGTTCGATATTTTGAACGATTAGGGTGGCTTATTTGAAAACCAAATTAATTGAAGATACATAATTTGTATACTTTTGTTCACAGTTGATATGGGAGTAGCGACTCTATTGGGGTGGAGTGATGGTCCTACGACACGGATCGCTTGGCCATGATCCCTATTCTGCTCCTCCTATTCATGTCGACCTTTTCTGGTAGGTAAAATCGAAATACATATAAGCTACTAATATTCTAGTGGCTAAACAGTTAATAGTGTCAAGCAAAAGCCACGTTTTACGACAGATAAGGTTTCTCTGGCGCCAGAGACAAGTCTGATGAAGGGCAGGAAGTTACAGTTGTTGTAATAATTTACTTCTTTTTCCCCAAACTTCTTCGATATTTCATTCCTGAGCTTTAAACAGAGGCTCCTCCTAAAATTAGTTTAGTAGTGGCTATAATCCTATAGCGAGTGAATTAAGGGGTTTTAACAATTTTGGATTTAATTTGTCAGCAAAAAGATATTGAAACGTCTAATTTTTTTCTCGTAGCTTTGTTTTTTTTTACGTGCGAGATTCTGATGAAAATCCGCAAAATATTCCCCCTCTTAATATAATTACTGAATACTGCACCTAGTTTTAATTAAAAGGATTTTTATCACGCCATTTGTTCCTTGTTGGTACGAAGGGAGGTCAAGTGGTCTTGAAAAAAGGGTGGAAGTGTCGAGTGTTTGCTTCTAAAAACTACCCTTGTTGAGTGCACTCTTTCACCTTCTTCTCAACGGTACCCACTCAAATCAGATGAGAAATGAGGGGATAATGAAGTGTGGAGGTTGTTGAATCGGTCGTTCCTTATTAACGAACGAAAAAGACGTTCCATAATCAATTTTTGTATACGGCGGTATGAGCAGCTCATTTGGCCTTCAAATTACCTTCGTTACTGTTTTAACAAGGAGAACATTAAATTCTTACTTCGATCGTTACTCAGTTCCGGGCCCCGCTTCTCACGTTTAGAAGGTAATTTACGTTACTTCGTTCAATTATTTAACTTCCGGTTATTTACTTCATCCATTATATCTTCAAGCAACTGTAACGACCATAAATTTATTAGGATTTTATTTTGACGATGGAATAATCCATTCAAAAGATGAGCTTTTCAATGGGTTATTGTTATTCAATTTATGTATTATTTGAAGAAAGAGAATATATGAGAGTAATTAACCTTAAAATGGCGTCAACAGTGATATTTTAGATTTGATATGTTCACTTGCCGTATGTTTCAGTTCCACAAACAGTACCACCACCAACCTCACCACCGTCGTTTACGACGCCCCACGACCTCTTATTGGCGTTAGATGGTAAGTTAACAGTTATAGATGTCGCTAGTTGATTTGAGATTACTAAACGACAATCAATTACAGTTGTTTGAGCATTCGCTGACATTTAGTTGCGTTTTCAGGGCTCAAAAAACGTTTATTTGTACCCTGTGTTATATCTCGACCCTCGTACCCGGCATGGGTCAACGTTATTGTCATGTAGATTATTTTTAAAAGTTACTTTTTCACCCTAAACGGTATGTTTTTTTCGAGAAAAAACCAACGTTCTTGCCAATTAATAACGATTTTCAATGAATTTATCAATTTCTTACAAAATCGAGAGTGTAATGGCTATTTGTTCTCGGCTCTAAGTGTCTCATAAGGCTTTCTATTTCAACTATTGTTCGTCACAATCTTGTTGACTTCTCTGTGTATTTGCCCAAAACAAGTCACAAATTCTTCAGAACTTTTCATAGAAGATGAAATAAAGCAAAAGATGTCGCGTGTTTGATACGAAATTCCCCTCTAATGTCACCATGCCATTTTCCCTTCCTCCAATTTAATATTCCTTTGATGTGAGGTTCTTACCAGTCAAACCCTTGTCAATATTAGGGCCTTGAAAGACTTCAAGTTTGATTATTACCTCGAATTGAATAATTAAACTAATTTTGTATTTATTATATTTTGCTTTGCGAAAGTTTTTATACATAATTTATTTTAGAAAAATTGCAACAACAATTTTCCACCTATAATATGTGTATTTTAATAATATCAATCACAATTAAAATTTGTATTTCTACTTCTAGACGAGCCGCTAATGTTACCGGCCGAAATCAGCCCCAAATGCGAAGCTTTTGTTGTCGGTCAACCGAGTAAAAACACGTTTTATTCGCCAAACTACCCTGATTTGTACACGAATAACACAGACTGCGTCAAAGTAATCGAAGGTGAGACAAAATGCGAATGAAAAACCATCAAATACATTTCAGCTTTTATTATTGACTTGGAGATTGGTTTTTTTATGCGACTTGAATCAACCGAATTACTATTTTTAGCTCCTCCTGGCTACTACCTCAAGCTGGATTTTAGAGATCGATTCGATATTGAACCGTCTGATCATTGCAAGTAAGAACGCAACTTTGATTGCTCATTGAATATTGCTCAACATAGGAATATAATTAATTTAAATTTATCATTGCCGCCAGGTTTGATTCGTTAGAAATTAGAGATGGTCCGAACGGCTACGACAAACTTCTCGGTAAGTTAAGAATAATCCTACTAAATAAAGAAGGAATAGTCCTACTTTAAATGAATTTATACAATTTTTTAACGCGAATAAATATGTTATTCTGTGTTTTCAGGGACTTATTGCGGAATAAACGAGTTTCCTCCTATAATTTATTCTTCAGGGCGAAGTTTATGGCTAAGGTTAGAGACACTTTACACGAATTGTAACATCATTTTCTACCAAAAACTTGTTCCACTTCAATGTAAACACTGAATTTCGTATTTTTTCACATCTAGGTTCACATCGGACGAAAATATTGAGTCGAGAGGGTTTAAAGGAGTTTATGAATATGTAAAAAGAAACACAGGTTTGTGTTTTTTCATTCAATTTTATTTTAACTCCCCTAAGCCTCATTAATTTTTTAAGTAAAAATCGTTTCTCTGGCGGTACAGGTACGGAAGTTCCAGAAAGGTTGTGTCGGAAATTTCTCGGTGGAATGGAAGGCTTTGTTAATAAATCGGATATAGACCAAGAATTTATCGATCGCAGCACCGAATTCAGTTTACCACTTGAATGTATGTGGACGATACAAGTTGAAACTGGTTGGCGGGTGAGTTGAAATAGCGTAGTTTTTGACGATAAGTTGAAAAATTAAATTTGTATATTAAATTGTGCGTTTATTCCACAGATCCAGTTACAATTTAACAAATTTGCTCTCGAAGTGCCAAATGATTGCGAATCGAATTTTGTGGACGTCTTCCCTGAAGCGACCGACCTTCCTTCGAGGTTGTACAATTTTTGCGGGTCAATCGCCGAAATGGTTCAAAGTCCTAAAAATATCCTGAGGATAAGGTGAAGGCAGGCACAACTACTATGTTATATTGAATTTATGATCTGAATTAGCTGTAGTTAAAAAAAAAAACATTGTTAACAGGTTTTTGGCTCTGCCTAGAGGCATGAAGAGTAATTTTGAAGCCTTGTACACAGCGTTTCGTGACAAACCTAAATCGTCGGTTGGTGAGTAGATTGCATAATTCAGATTTTATGATAAAACTCAAATTTGCTCAGTTTCAAGTAAATTAACGATTATTTAAATTTTTCAAGGCTGCGAGCCGGGTGAATACGATTGCGAAGACGCCACTTGCATATCGGAAGAGCTTAAATGCAATGGCAGGATCAACTGTCGTTTCCGTTCAGATGAGGACCCATCGCGGTGTCAAGAGAAAGAAGGTGTCCTCGATACGATCCTGAACACCGAGCATATGATCATTATTTTGGTCGTTTTCTTCCTTATATTGACCGGAATGTGTTTCGCTTTCCTCTTCAACTGTTTCCGTAAACTCGTCAGGGACCACAGAATTATTCAGGTGCGCCTAGAAGCTAAATATGAGGCTCACTCAAGGTGTAGGGATTTCTGCCGAAAATGTGAATATAATGATGTCTTTAGGAACATATGAGGAGGTCAAGAGACGCAAGGCTTCACGAAGAAGGGAAATTAGCGACAGTTTTTCCAAAAAGAGAATGCTACGTTCCCTCAGCCGATTCACTCTCTTGCGATGATCATTTAAGTGAGTAATACAAAGTATTCTACAACTATTCGTAGCTTTTACCACATTATTTGCTGATAAATAATCATAGAAGAAGGGATCCATATTCCAAACGGATTGTACGCAGGTAAACCTGAATCGTCTGAACTGGAAGTTGAAATGAAGGACTCGATTGCTCAAACTAACGAGTCCGTCTTCACCCGTTCATCTGAAGGCGAAGACGAACTTGCTCCCATCAACAGAGTCGATTTTTCCACGTTTGGCCTCGGCGTACGTCGAAACGACGAGCCCCGTGCATTGAGTATGGACAGTACAAAGTCCGCACCAGACGTCATCATCACATGGAATCACAGGTGAGAAAAATTGTCACAAAACTACAATTCTGTTAATGCGATGAACCCGTCTAACTATTCATTGCTAAACAGATCAGACACAGATACTCCGTCAAGTCATAGAAGCAAACGACATCGACGTCACGATGTCAGGCATCACAGGCACCATTTTGAGGTTGAGGAGGATATTCCTTGAAAGCTTCAATATTGGTAGGCTCCTGGCACTATGTGATTGGTGGTGAACTAACATTGTGTTGAGTGCACGACTAACTTTGGTGGCCTGTTGTCCTGCTTAAGACGGTTTGTGCCTGTCCGTGGAAAACCATTGTGCCTAGATACATACCATGGACCAGAATTACTATGTACCTAATTATTACATTGAGGAATGATTCCTTATGGTTAGTTGCATGTAGTGACCCAAAAGGTGAGCAAATAAGCCTAAAAACTGCTAGGGAAAAGTCTTTCAATATTTCAAATAATATATTTGATAACCTAACCGTTAGTGTAAGGGCAAAGATCAAACTCCGCTTTGTTTTTTGGTAACATCTCGTCCAATACAAACGTGTTTGCCTTTTTTTCAACGTGAATCTGCCACTGAACAGGATGACTATAATTGTACAACACAATTTCAACTATTAACTCCTCTTTTCACAGGTCGACGTTGCTTTGAGACCGGTTGACCGGCTGCCCTCTCCACGGCAGAACCAAGAGCTTCCATTTGTCGACGATCCCCGAAGAAGATCGGGCTGTAAATATCAATACTACCCTTTGAAAACAAAGAAATCACGAATCCAAAATCAAGACTTTCGTCAAGAATTTGTACACTTACATTACTCGTCCCTGTTTACTCCCTTCCCCAAATCGCTTAGGAATCACCGACACCTAGTTTTTAAGAACCCATTGTACAGCCGTATAATTATTACTTCGAAAAAAAATTTGTATTGATTTCATACAATAAATTTGGCAGGACCCAATAATTACGACGAGCACGATGTAAAATGTTATGTACTCGTATTTTGGCTCAAAATTGAAACACTTGTTTGAAATACGGAGTTCTAGAAACAGAGGTATCACGTACCTTCTGGTCTGTCAACTCTGAACTTGGGAAAGACCCAGGATTTGGCTATAAATTTGTTTCGTCAATGCAGTACAGAAGGGAATCAAGAGAGCAAAATTAGTACCTCAATGTTTTCAGCTGCTCATAACGTAGATAAAAATTTGTCTCATTTTGATAGCTGATGAGCAGTTTTTGAATAAATTAATTCATCTTTATTTTTGTGATTTGGAGACGTGTAATACATATGAAACATCGAATGGAGTCGATAATAAATCAGGTATTAGCCATACGTTCTTTCAGATGTAGGAATCTCAGCCTATATCTACCTGATGATTTATAATTATTTGTGGGAACCTTCAACTAAGCTTAACCCTCAGACGATTCATTTATTCAAAAAAGCTTGGTTGTCCATTTCCTAAAATAAATGAATAAGTATTGCCAATAAATTGAATTATTTAGTTTTATTTCGGATCGAAAAATGAATTCTATACATTTTTTCACGCTTCGGATGGAGGGGCCACGTACTAGGGGTTGATGAATGAGGTTGTTGGTTCATCTTGTAGGTACGCCACTGTATCCTTGAGCTAAACATAACAGTTACAGAAAATGTTTTCGAAAAAGAAATGACCATAACGATATTTCTCTCTGAGTTAACAAACGTGCCTGAGTACTTGTTTCGACATTTTTAATTTATTTTATTTTATTTAGTTTATGTAATCATGGAGAACTGTATCTATCGATTGAATCGAAAAATTGTCAATTATTATTTCGCGCGCGCTGAAGTTCCCCAATAATACTCAACTGGACTGAATCGGGCCCTCAGGCTGCCTTCTACACCACCTACGATCCCCCTCGGACGTATGGTCATCCCTTTTAATAATGTCTTTAAACAATTCACTCGCTAGAAACGAAACTAACTTCGTTGTCGCTTCTACCGCTTCCCATAACGAATTTTTAATGTTGTTTTCCTTCGTTTAGATTGAATCGTTGAATTATTTTGTAAAAATAAAACAAAGTCGGCGAGAATGTTGTATAATAAAACCATTAGAAAGGAGAAGTTACGAGAAGAGAATCAAAAAGTGTGAAGTTTTGAAGAAAATAAAGAAATTTGCAAAGATCTCATTTATTATGAAGAATACAAGCTAAGAGCTAAACCCAAAAACGACTTATGACAGTTAAGTTGTTTGAAAGACCTCAGGTGCCAGAGGTTAGCATCTTCAGGGCCCAGACTATTCTAGGGGTTCAAATGATGAAAATCTGGGTCATTATTGGAACTCTTTCCAATAGAAGACTTAATGTGATGATTAATATTGATTTTAGCTAATTATACAATATTAAATTATAGCTAGAGATGAGGGCAGTCTCATGGAAGAATGGCATCTCATGGCAGTCTCATGGAAGAATGGCATCTCATGGCAGTCTGTTTTCTACAGCCATATTGATTCTAAGCTGAAAAGCACCATGACAAAATTGGTTCGTTTCACCCCATGAGTTGATTCTATTTTCATGTAGTAGTATAAAACCCCAGAAAAACCAACCTGCTTATTCCAAAATTATATTGGTTTCTGATTTTTAGAACAAATTAGGCGCCTGAGTGGCATTGAACTAAAACCTACCTAATAGGTTCATTGCAATAATCATTTTCTGGTAAAAAAACTTCTGCCAAAAAATTAGGGATTGTATTGATTCAAAACCACAACCACCTTTCGACTGTGTTTCAAACAATCTAAGAATTAATTCTTCCAGTGGTTTCGTCGATGAAGACACAAAGTTCGAAATTCAAACAAAGAACCTTCATAAGGTGTCTTCATGGCAATCGCGATGGTGACAACACAGGTCAACCAATGCCTTCTGCACATTTTTGGTATCACATGAAAGCTTTTTTAAACGAACCAGTCATATAGAATAATTCTAGTTATAACGATAATCGTGGAGTATTTTCCAGGAAAATATTCTGTAGTTATTAATGTTAAATTTTATAAATAACTAGCATTAGTTAAGAAAAAGATTCAATCATTTGATCAATCGGACAAAGATAGGTGATCCTTTTGATAATTTAATGTTCATTATTAGTATTTCTTTATTTAAAAATTATTTTTACTACATTGTTGGTTCAAGTTTTGGTGTATCGTGATTCGTATTTGGGTCATGTTGCAGTTTTGTGTTGTTGTTCCTTTTTATGTAGTCGTAGAGGGACTCCCGTGTCCAAGGTAGGACAGTTGAGTAAAATGGACACATTGACGCCTGCGAACGATGACAACACTGTTTAGTCGCGGCCCCAAATCAATGTTGCGGAACAGTTTGCATTTGTTTTTCCCCTCATGTTCGGCAAAAGGGAATTTTCGGTGATAGGTTCTGTCCCGCCGTTGCTTATCAGGTTACAGTGGGTCATATTCTCCGCTCATTCGTTGGTTTTGAACTAGGAAAGTGTCCTGAACGAGATGAATTTACTAATTAATACGAATATGTTCAGAAAATGCTATAGGTAAATCATTAAAATACCCCGCAATATGGAGGTGAAGGGAAATAAAACCGTTTGGTCGCTTATGATTGGCAACCCTGGGATAAGGCTTCTACTTCCTCAAAACCGAATAAAAAATCGGGGTCGAAATCGGAACCGAGGGTCTTCGCGTTCCTTGCTTCCCCGTAATTTATACTAATTTTCGTTCTCAGTGGCGGTTTTCGGGCGAATTTCCGTCGAAACCAAGTCATAAGATCGATGAAAAACGCGAACGATTCCATCCACCTGTGCGCGAAACGTCCATTTGATCGTGCGAGTTGCTTCAGTAACACTCAAGCCTACCACCGTCAAGTGAAGGTTCTGAATTTTCGGCCATTGAAATTTCGCGTCGAAAATTTCTCCGTGAGCCGATCGGCTACCTTCATGAAGACAAAAACACCGAAGAGTATCGTCGATTAAGAATGGAGATTCCCGATACGTGTAAGTTGATTCGCTCTCATTCCGCTCTGAAGCCCTGAAGGTTGTCCTAATTCTCGACTGGGAGCAGGTATTTCGTAACTGGTGATCCTATCCTGTCAAAAAGGCGTATGTAACTCTCATCACGCCTGTTTATTCTTTTTCGCCTTGTCATATTGCATTATATGACCTCGGTAGCGAACGTAAGTCGTATTTCGAAGCTACGTAGCCGACTGGATTGTAAGAATCCTTCTTGTGTAAATTGAACAAGGTAATCGCTTCCCGTCATTCGGACAGGTAAGTGATAATTATCGTTGAGTTGTGACACCTCACACTTTATCACCTGTCAAGTTTTCGATTGTTTTGCCTAAAGAACATTGCGCTGCTTAAGGCGCGGCGTCTAAACGTCACACCCAGGTATGAAGCTTTCTCGATGACGTGATGAAAACCAAGAAGTCATCTGAAGAGCTACCTTGAAAAGCGATGATGGAATCAGCGATTCTGACGCGTTTTGGTTTAAAATGTGCAATCGAGTTCGATTCTGATCAGAAATTGGGAATTCGAAATGCCAGGCAGCGTACTCTTCTTACGCCCATAACAAGCCCCCTTGGGTTTTATGATCATGTTTATTACAATATGAGCCTCTCTGCTGTAATTAAGTGTGAAATATGTTTGTTGATGTTTGCTTCTTTAGCAACATAACATCAAGTAGAAATTCTTCAACATGGCTTTCTCTACTTGTATGGTGTACTGCAGGTGCCACCATTCTTTTCTAGCAGTTAAACAAGTAAAGTAATTATAAAGTATACTGCTCAATTGACATCTTGAACCCCTTGGTGGCGTTCCACAGTGTAAACCTGTTCTTCAAAGTTCACGTTCAAAATCAGTTGAGCCATCTTCTTTCGTTTGTCCCGCCGAACAGCAAATCATGGATTGCCTAATTTTCATCAAGTAATATTCATCATTATTATATCCCCAGTAATTGAACTTGTATGTGGATGTAGATCTTACGACTGATTTGTGTCTACAATGGTTTTTTCTGAATTATTTCAGAGCTGGAGCAGCTATTGGGAATCTAATTCGTGATGGAACGTGAGTGTTGGCTTCTGATTACTTATAATACTCGTGATGGTTTATTATTTCTCGCATAAGTAACCTTGTTTTCATGCCAGAGATCAACATCTCCGATTGGCCCAAAAAATTCACAGCGTTTCGTGATGTTTTTAGATTAAAATGCTGCAAATTCTTTTGCAGAGTTTGATTTTCCCTCGGACCAGGAGCATGGGTTGAATGGGGAAAACAGTGGGCGTGGGGTGTCTTAGACTTGGTATGTTGGGTATCATTTTCCTCTAAATTTCTATTGCTGAATCCATTGATATGGGTCCCAGATTGACGTACATATTTCAATCGATTCAGCGTCGAAATTTTGTGGAAAATGATACCCCACACGCCTTGGTACCCGAGAATCTCAAAAACCAATTTTCAAAACAGGTAGATTGGTACCCATTTTGACCAAAACCCCCTCCAGTGGGCGTCAATCGTTCTGGGAATCGTCTCATTGGATTTGGTATATACAATTTAGTATAAAATGATACCCCACATGCCTAGATCGCCAAAAATCTCGGAAATACATTTTTACCTATACCCCTACCCCTACTTAGTCCAATTCGGCTTAAGTTGGTCCTTGAAACTTTTCAGCCCGATCGGACCAAATTTGAGGAGTGTATGGGTGAAAATATGGTTTCTGATACTCCATTTTCAGGGTTTTTGGGAACCAGACGTGTGGGGTATCATTTTTCACTAAATTTCGGACTCGAAATCCGATGAGATAGATCCCAGGCCGATTGGTGCCCTCCAGAATTTGGTATGGGTCAAAATGGATATCTACCTGCCTATTGGAATAGGTCTCAAGACTTACTCATATCCCCAATACTCTTGCTCTAAGGAATAATAAACCATTGTGAAAGAGTTCATTGCGTTTTCATACACTAGATCCATTGGCTTTGACCTACCCATTTGTCTTACAGAGCCGCTTGGAGGTTGGGCTGAAGACAGGATATGTTACGTGTGCGGTTCCTCGTGCGCTCCAACGCACACCCTCAGGTCGACGCCAGGACCAAGAGGAGACGACCCTTACTTCCCTTTCCTCGAAGCACACGAACCCCCTTTGGGCTGTCGACGAATCAACGACCCTCTACCCTACGTTCGAGCATGCTACCTCTGCTACACGTTGCTCATGCAGGTACTGAACGTTCTATCACGATACAAGCTGTCGTCTTATTGCTGCTGTTGGTTTCACCATTGTCTTCTTCTTGCAGCAATGGGACCGCTACCAGAAGGACAACACTCCTCACAACAGGAGACTCTACTGGTTGAAACGTGTCGACAACGGACCATACGCCGGGGCTGAAATGGCCACTCAGGAGTATGCCAACGACGTCCTAGGAGTCACGCCCACGCCGGTCTACCCTCAAAGGTACTATTAATCCTACATTTACCTCTGAAGGCTCATCTACCTAAAACGATACGTGAATCCACCGTTGAAACGTCTGTCTTGATGAAAACGACTATTCAATGGTTGATTTAGCTTCACTTCGTTTAAACTGACACAATTTGGTAGTTTTACCCTTCAGAAACGCCGTTTTTAGTTTGTCAAGCTATCTAAGTTGAGCTCGTACGTTATCTCTTGTCGGCTCAGGTGCGTAAGTTTTCGCTTTTCTGACAAGGTTGATAAGGAAATAAAAACGTTTGAACTCCCTGACGGCATTGATTTAGTTTTTCTGCATTTTCGACCATACCTCTGTACTATGGTCATGAGTAAGTACATCAATTAGCAATTCAGTTTCAATTTAAGAAAACTATTGAAGAGTTTGTTAAGTTGCTTGGCTCTTTAACCAATGTTTTTTTTTTGGCCTTTTTTCAATTGGAAGAGAAAAGTAAGAGTACAATTTTGGCTAAATGTCGGTTTAGCCGTGTACGTAACGATTCGTTGTACGATAAGCTCTGATCTGGCCAATTTTTGTTTTATTTTCTTTTATATTGCGCGCACTGATGAATTTCTTTCATTCATTCACTTCAGATTCATCGTCGGATCGTAAAAATTATCGATGTTTGAAACGTGCGCACTCCGTCAAAATGGATTTTTCGTGAGAAATTCAATTTTTTTCTCTTCAAAATTTTGCCCAAATGCGCACTTTGATGTATCATCAAGTGTGGAATTCCGTTTATCTTATGGTATATGATAGGTAAAATTTAACGCGGATCGCTGGCCTTATAGCAACGTATTATTTCATAGCAGGGTGGTCATATCAATTCTTCTTGCGAAATTGTAATGGTAAAATAAAAACAATGGAAATTGTTTATATAAAGATTAATTTATACTAGATAAAACGATCACAAGTTACTGACGTTGTTGGTAAATTGGCTGCGTAATAGTGCACTATTCTCGTATTAACGACAAATTCCGGCAAAATATTCTTTCAATTTCGTCGTACGACTTTTAATCCACTATGACGCCACCTCCGGTTGACCTCCGTAGTACGTACCTTTCATGGAATAACTCGAGCCTGAAATTCTCCGGTTTTATAAATTACCCCTTCGTTGAACTAACAAAAGGTATGAGCGAATAGGTCACGATTACGCAGCTCAACGACGGCCTCCTTTCCTCTGGTCAAAGGTGGGGCCTGACTTTTGACCTTAGGTTCGGGATACGGAATTAATGTTTTTTTGAAATTTTTTTTTAAGCTTGAGCGTTTTGGTAGAGGTCGGGGTCGTTGATTAGAAATTGACCCATGACCTTGTTATATCGTTAGTGTCCTGTCTATAATGAATGAGAAAAGAATGGAAACTTGATAAAACTAGTATGCGATGGAATCAGCCGTGGGTATAATGTATCAAAAAATTTACAACCAAGACAATCACATGTGGCTCTTCCACTATGATATACAAGGTCATTCTGATTATTCAAGGAATAATTAACCAATGTTGTGATGCAAAAATTCAATCTCTCCAATTGTGCCCAAAAATTTTTTATGGCGTTTCAAGGTGTCTAGATCAAAATAAGAAAATGTCCGTACGCCGATTTTAATAGTAGAAAAATTTCTAAAAATTCTGACATTTTTGTCAGAAACGCATTTCTGGCTTTAGTTGGTCCTCGAAACGTGGCGGTTTCTGCCTAATCGGATCAAATTAGGGGGGGGTGGGGGTCAAAATGTGTATTTCGAATAATGAATTTTCAAGATTTTCGGAGATTTAGGCGTGAGTGGTGTCATTTTGGACGCTGAATCGTTTGGAATGAGTCTCCATGCTCCTGGTTCAAGGAATAAACTTGTATGATCTAGACACCCTGATACGCAAACTGTCATATTTTTGGGTATATCAGAGCGGTTGACTTTGTGCATGAAAATATAGGTTAATCATTCAAGGAGCAACCAACCAAAAGGTACCGAGGTCGACCTTAGTCGACTTTGGTAGTAGAAAATGTTCTAATAATCTGAAATTTTGGTCAGGGACCCGTTTTTGGCTCAAGTTGGTACTTGAAACTTTTCAGCTCGATCTGACCGAATTTGGGGGAGCTATGGGTCAAAATCTCTATTTTGAAAAATTGATTTTTGGTGATTTTGGCGTGTGGGGTATCATTTCCGTTAAATTTTGGACGCTGAATCCAAAGGGACGGCATGAAGTAATGCGTTGCTCCTCTTGCAGGGATGGTGGTCCCCCGATGATGACGCCCATGGACGACGGTCCAGGGCCGACGCCTTCCGCCAGCGCTCCCGGTCCCGGCACGTCTGTTTTGGACCTCCGTCAAAGCCCATCGACTGCTCCCAACGGTTCGAATTCGACAAGCAGCTACGCCAGTTCCACGCCAGGCACGGACATCCTCGACCTGTCGATGCCGGACAAAAATTCCAACACGCAAGTGTGCTACGTCTGCGGAGAGGAGCATCGGCGCGGAAGCCTGACGCACATCGGAGCTCGGCCGACGCCGAATCAACCGTTTTTCCCGTCGTTGATGTTACACAGTCGACCTGCGAGGAGTCGGCCGATGGATTCGGCTGGGCGGGTTTTGGCCTGCCAAGCCTGCACTCAGCACCTTCTCCATCAGTGGCAGGTAAAACGAAGAAGAAACTCTCATTTTCCTATTTGAGCTCTTCAATCCTCTTCGGTAAATCTCAGTTCTTTGGATTTTCAAGTGATTGGCATCCTTAACCCTACCATGCCATCGCGAGTCTACATGCGCTCAAGACCATCATTGAGTAAAATGTACACATTGGTCTATAAGCTGATATTTTTGCATGTATGAACAAGTGATGACAACTTTATGTTGTCAACAACGAGGAAGAATGCTCAGAATAACTTCATTTTTTTAGCATTTAAATACGATAAATGAAATTAATAGTTTCCTAGATTGGTTCTCTATGAAAAACGTTGTTGGTATATATTTAAGATAAAACCGTGTTCCTGTTGTTCCTACTGTTCCCCCTAATTGTTGAATGTGACAAGATAAACTGAAATAGTAACTTAAAACTGTGTATCACGAAAGGTACTCTCAATAAAAGGAACAAACAATATTTTAAAAAATACAAAAATATCAGTAGTGGCTCTTCTGTGTCAATGGGAAGCAACGATATTCCTAAAATCTGAACACGTTGACTGTACTATCTTCCATGATGAGTGTTGAAAAAGGGTACTAATACGATCTTACGTAATATGATCAATATTGTTGACAAAAGTTTAGCCAAAACAAGGAAATATGGAGAAATATTTGCATCTGAATTTGGGGGTCTTATATTTTGCCTTCACGACCCCGTTTGAAATTATGTAAATTGAATTGTTATGTATTAAGGGGTGATGAAGGCCATCGTTGAGTAAACTTTACACGTGCAATTCTGCACAATTCGGTATTTTCCTTATTGTGGGACCGTTGGTTGGAACTGAAGAACTTTTAACAGTTAATTGAACTTTTAATTACTGATCGAACAGATGTAAATGGATATAGATTTTATGAACAGCGATACAAACACGTTGGAGAACAGAACCACAGTAACGCTAAGTGCGAGGTTTCTTTGACGGCGAGTTACCCCCTTAGTTCACAGAACGAGCGAGCGCTGATGTCGGGTCATCTAGCGCAAGCAAAAAGGTCCTACTCCGGCCGACCCAAACGGCGGGTAATTTGAACTGGCTGTTCCTTGGCGTATTTCGATCTTATAGGGAGGCCTGGGGCCGAACACTGATAGACACAAGATGGGCTCCCACTGATTTTTTCACGTCAGCATTTAGTTGCCAACTGACCAAAGAAGGAATAGATGGAGGGAAGTTCACATTGCTCGCCAAATCTAGGTGCAATTAGCTGAAACTAATCGACGATGTGTAAAAATTACACATGGCTTTATGTCTTTGTAGGGTTATGAATTTCCAAAAATCCAAATTTGAGATGACCAAATGAGTTTTCACCTTCAGGAAGTCCTTTTTTTTACTCAGAATTGAAAACCTAAGTTCTCACATCTACCTATCTGTCTTTGGTTTAATAGATTTTGAAATACTATCCTAGTACTACAGGTAAATACCAGTCCCATTGCACTCGCCTTAATGGCTGATGTTACTGCCTTTTGAATGCTAATCGGTATTTACTACTTTGAGTAAAGTAAGTTGCATAAATTTGGCGATTTGGTGGATTAAATCGGAGTCTGAGAATCTTGAGTTTTATTTGTGAGTAAAGAAATGTCAATTTATTAACACTTGGTGGGTGAAATTGGAGCGTAAGAAACTGACTTTTATTTTGTGAGTGAAAAATGACAATTTATTTAAATTTGGTGGGTGGAATTGGAGCCTGAGTATCATGACTTTCACTTGTGAGTGAAGAAACGTAAATTTATCAAACTTTGATTCCGAGCGATTTTAACCTAATTTTAGGAAATGCTCCTGTTTTCGAGATTAGTTTATGTATATTTTAATATCGTTCTTATTGAACTTCGATGATCAATATGAATCCGCTAATTTAGTGAGAACATTGGTCTAATGAACTCAACTTCGTTTTATAATCTTCCAAGAGTTCCAGCAATTTTCAGAGTTTAATTTTTATTTATGTAATGATTTATCCGTATTTTCTGTTTTAGATGTATCAAGCGCAAGGCGTCGGCCACACAGAGAGAAATTACACTTTGAGAAAAAGAGCACCTCCAGCGACAGATTCGTTCGTTTGTTACAACTGTTCCTTAGAATATCCTCCGTCTTCCGCTCGAGTTACCTACGCTGGTCAGTACTCGTTTGATTTGTTCATTGAAACTTTTTTTTTTTTTTAATTTTGCTGGAATTGATTTGATTAAAAAAACTCACTGAAATTTGAATAATTTACTCAATAACACGGCCCCTCTAAAATTTTTATTGCATGGGCTTTAGTATTCCTGTAATAACCGCAGATTTACTGTTTTTCAATAAAAAAAAAAAATTTGAAAATTGAAATTAAAAGAAATTCTTTATTGGATAGAGGTTTTTGTTTGACAAGGTTATTTTAACTCCTTTTCAGGACCTAACCCCGAAGGAGCCACCTACTACCCGTTCTTAGCTCGTCTCGAAAAACCCCCTCGAGCTAAACCCATTTCGGCTACGAATCAAGTCGAAGTGTGTTCGATTTGTTTCAAATCGATTCCGCAAAAACATCAAGGATTTACCGGTTTACCGACGCACGTGCCGCCACCGCCGACGCCGCCGTCGCAACCGCCGTTGACGAATAATAAATCTCCGGATATTCGGTTTCGGCCGTATGAAATGTCTAAGCCCTCAACCCCTAAACAGGTGAGTTGTTCCCCTAATTGTGTATATTTAAGTGCCTACTGACGAAACCTTCAAGTTAAATGGGACTGAATTTTCCTTAATTCATAGTTGAATACTCTTTCAGGATGAATTTGAGTTCCCTGAACTTGTAGGCTATTTTCCAAACTCAATATTGAAGTATTTACTTACTAACCTGGAAGACAGAAATTTATTCGTCTAATGAAATTCTCCAATCTCTATGATTACTAACCTTCTTCGTTAGAAACTTATCCCTTTAACTTTAAGGTTCCTTCAGCTTAAAATGGTAATATTGGTCTCATGGCTTTGAAAAATGTTCCTCAATTCCGCAAAATATTTACTCTGGTAGTGGTAGTGTTTCCTTCAAATGTCAACCGATTGACAAACTAAAACCATCAACTTCGGGCCAGAAAAAGGGTATTGATTTAAAAAAAAAATTAAAAAGAGTCCAAAATGTATGCAGTACTTTTTGGAATTGACCTCCTCGATTGAGCGTTCAAATTAGAGGAATCAGTTGTTGAAAATCTCCGTCTTGCTTTGATTTTTAATGTTAAAGAAGGTAAAAACAATCATTTCTTTATTGTAAATAGATTATTAGGTATATACAACTGTATCGAGAGAATATATTGTGATTTGGGGCAACAAATTAGCAAAATACGGGTATACCGCAGGTCCTGTTGTTGTATTGATATGATAACTGATTGTTAACCTCAACCAAGTGACTCTCCTCTGCCTTCATGATTTATATTATTGAGAAAACGACGAAACCGCTGTTACTCTCCTTCAGTCCAGTCGTTCCCAAATAGAAGGGAGTAGGCTTCAAAGGAAGTCATCAGGCTGGTTTGAATGGGTTAATTTGAGCTTTGATTCCGTTTATTGAAATTTGTGTTCAAATATTATTCGTATCTGTATTGCTCTTTAAAAACTTTTGGTAATGACAGTCTGAAAAACAATTTCAGACGCACCCAGTTACCCCGACGACCAAAGAAGACGTCCAACCGCCTCCGATGCTTCCGACCTACGTTTGTCCGTCTTGTTGCCAAATGGTTCCCCGATCGGAAACCGAATGGGTTCCAACAGCACCTGAAGGCATCAATTCGCACGCGATGCATTTTCCTTGCCTGCGACCGCTTTTGGCGACAGCGGAAGCGGTCGATTCGACCGGTCGAATTCTCATTTGTTCCAAATGTTTGTCGAAATTGGCCGCTCAGTGGGACCTTATGGAAGCGGATCGCGTTCCTCTCGAGTCGAGAAGGTAAGAAGGAGCAGTTATATACAGTTTAACAAAGTTAAAAACGATACAAATGCCTCCACAGGGATTGGCCTTGGAACAAGTGCTCGGAGAAAATGGGGGAAGGCTGAATGGTGGAGTGTCCCTGACTCATTCAAATCGATTCAGCGTCCAGCATTGCGATATGCCACACACCCAGATCACCAAAAATCTTAAAAATGAATTGTTCAAAAAACTTTTTCTTTTTTTAATGTTATGGGTCAACATAGGTTCCTTCCTACCCTATTTTGAACGGTTTCGGGGTCAAAATGGCTATCTATTACCCATCTTGAATATGTGTTATCGAGATTTCTGGTACCTAGGCGCGTGGGAGTATGATTTTCCACTAACTTTTGGACGCTGAATCCAATGAGTCGAGTCCTGAAACGATTGGTGCCCCCTGGATGAGTCTATGGGTCAAAATGGGTGCCTATTTACCCATTTCGAATTTGTGTTTTCGAGATCTCTGGTACCTAGGCGTGTGGGGTATCATTTTCCACTAATTTTGGACCCTGAATCGATTTGAATGGGTCCGAGACCCCGAGACCCGCTACACACACTGTTTCCCTCATTTTCCTCACGTTGAAGAAATAAGTCTCCATGCGCCTGGTCGGAGGTTTAAATTAGTCTCCTTGCGCCTGGTTCGAGGAATAACCAACCCGTGTGCAAGAATTTACAGCGTTTTTGGATTACATTTCGTGTTGATGACTTTTGTCAACCCTTCTAACGGGTTTTTATTAGATTTCTAATCAAATTGCCTATATTTGAGCAGCGTCATGCAAGAAATTTCAATTTTATTCGAACCTGTAGGAACATTTTTGGTGAACGTGTACTTATTTTTCTCATTTATTCAATAATGATTGTCTTGCCTAACAAGTATTCATCGTCATAATCGCTTCTGTATGTTTGTATGAGTGGACCAGGACCAAAATTTTATGCAGATCAATAAGCAAAATCAGTTTGTCAGCCGATTTGTCTTTGTGTTCAGGTATGAGCTACCTCAAGCCTGCGCCAACGGGACAACGTCTCTGATGGCCACGCCGCCAACTCCTCAGGGATCCTCGATTTACTGTTACCTGTGCGGTCTCCATTCCGATTTGACTCTCGCTCGTGTCCTCTATTCCACTCCTCAGGTATAGTAGTTTTGAATTCAATTTCAACAATGATAGTCCAAATGGAATTTTATGCGTAATTTTCATGCTCTTTTTTTGTTGTTGTTGTTAACGTACAGGGAAGAAACGCTCCGTATTTTCCCGCACTACTTCGTCACCAAAGCGCCTCAAACACCGAACAACTTCGCGAAGACGGTTCGGCTCTAGTCTGCACGTTTTGTTACCATTCGGTATTGGCTCAATGGCGACGAGCTGGTAAGTTGTGGAAGTTCTTCTGACTTTATTTGTAAAAAAAACTTGAGTTTAAAAGTTATCTAGGGTAAAAAAGTTTACAAAATTGACAAAATAATATGAATACTTTAGGCAAATCGTACAAAAAAAAATCCAAAATACACTTTTTAGACTAAATCTGTAGACATATGTTATCCGTACGCTATTCGTCTTATTCGCCAACAACAAAATGAGAAATTTAAATGCTCCAAAAAGACTTGAACTATTGCCGACTCACGCGTACATTTGGGCCTCTGTTGTGCCGGAATCGTTGAAATATTGAAATGGCTTTTAACATGCAACTGTAATGAGCCCCATTTGGGTTTCATCGGCACAAAAAATAATGAACAAAGCGCTGCAAATTCTTTCATGGGGGTTGGATATTTATCGTACCTGGAGCATGGAGACTTATTCGAATCGATTGCGTCCAGAATTTACACTCAAAAACCCTTTTTCGAAGTAGATAGCCATTTTGAGCCATAACTTCTTCCGGTGGGTGCCAGTCATTCCCCGAGACCTGTCTCATTGGATTCAGCGTCCACTCGAAAACACTAGACACCTTGAAACGCCCAGAAAAAAGGGTTTTCGGGCCAAATCGGAGAAATTGACTTTCTGCATGAAAACCCAGGTAGGTAAATTATTTCAGGAATAACCAACCAAAAGCAAAATGTTCCGTCCACCGTCCAAAGTAAGACGTAAAACATTTTCTAAAAAACTGAAATTTTGCTCAGGGACCTCTTTCCAGCTTTTCTTGGTCTTTCAGACACTTTATCCTTATCGGCCCAAATTCGGAGTGGGTATGGGTATAAATGTGTTTTTTACAACTCGATTTTCGGAGTTTTTAAGGAACATGGCATGTGGGATATCATTTTCCACTAAATTTTGTACGCTGAATCCAATGGGATGGGTTCTGAACCGATTGGTGCCCTAAATGTGTCAAAAAGGATACCTACCAACCGATTGGAATGAGTCCTGGACACACCACACTCACTGTATATCCCATACTCTTGCTCTAAGAAATAATGAAAGAATTTGCAGGGTGTTTTTCGTGGTTAATTGAAATCGTTAAGGAATGTTTTGCCCTAATTAATTTAATATTTTTAAATTAGTATTTTTTCGTGGATTATTCTTGTTCAAATTTTTGATTTTGATTATTTTTTGGATTTTGCAGCCAATTCGAACGTCAATCCCGAAAGTCGTACGTACAATTGGCACGACTACATATGTTTCGTATGCGGCATCACCACCTACCGCCGCCGCGTTCGGGCGCTCCCCGTCAAGGAATTTCCCTTCCTCCGCTACCACCGCGCTCCGGAGCGGTCGCTCCTCGTCGAAAACGGAGAATTGGCCGTCGTCTGTTTAGACTGCTACGAAACTCTTCGGTCGCAAAGTTTAGACTACGAAAAGTGGGGATTGCCCCCGGAGAAAAGACAGTACAATTGGATTCCGCAACCACCGCCGCCTGAAGACTCGCCTGACGTCCTCGTAGCCCGTTTACCGTCCGGTCATCGTTACGATAACACGATTGTGAGTTAATAAATGAATAAACCTACAAATTATAAACCCGATTCATCAGCAATAAGAATAACTTGATTTCAAAATAAAATTGTTAACAACTATTAAATATCTAAAATCCATTTAACTCGCTTTTCTCTCAATTCTACAGGTTTCGGCGTCATTACCAAATAGGACGACGAATTCGACCAAAAAATCCACATCCTCTTCTTCGCACAGCGGCAAACCGTCAGACAAAAGGAATTCTTCCCACCCCGTCAAACCTTCGCCTGAACAGGGTAATGATAATTCAGTTTAAACGCAATATTCGACATCGTATATTACTTATTCGCGAATAGTACACGATTATTGCCATTTCAGGTGGTTCTAAGTCGAAAACGTCGCAACCGACGCCGGTTCGTCCTCCGCCCGTTGTTCCGACGGCGCCACCGCCAATGCAGTTGGGACACGTGCCTCCGCCAGTGGCTCCGCCTCAACAAGGGCGCTCGTTCGCCGCTTTTCTACGGAACCTCGCCTCTAAACAGTCGACACCGGGTGAGCTATGGAGACTATAAACTGTTGAATGAATTATCTAATAATACGAGTACAAATAAAACGAATTAATTTCAATTTTGGTATTTCAGAAGTAGAAGACGGTCGAACGGTATCTCCTAAAAACAGGGGACCGCCTCCTCTCGTACGTGCTCCATCGCCGACGAACAATAAACTCCACGAGAAGGTAAATAGGCAAAATATATACATCCCCATTACTAATCATGAATATATTTCACGATCAATGATGGATATCCTCGAATTTTTGAAGTTTAATCATTTTCAGGAGCCGACTGGTCGAAGCGGCTTTCAACCGTACAGGCCGCCCAGCGACGCTCGAGTCCCACCTATCGGAGTCCCGCACCTCGACTACCTCATGTACCACCCTCAACATCACATGTACCCTCCCGTCCCGCACCCACCCTATCGGTAATGTACTTGAAACTACATTAGAAAATTCTATTCACTGTAATCTGCCTTACAGTACACGACAACTATTGTTTCAGGCACGACGAGGCGTTGTACATGGAAATGGCTCGGTATCCGCTCCAGTATCATTCGGGGATGTACCCCATCCTTCCACCGCCGCTTCTCCTCAGCCCCGCCTCTCTGCACGATCGGATGAAAATGGTCGAGGAAGAGCAACGAATGAGAGAGGCCGAACGGCGGGAGAAAAACAAACGATCACCTCGAGCGTCGCCGTCCCACTCCCACGACTCCAGTGAGTTGCGCTTCAACTCCATGAAAACTCCGTAGACATTTGGGGAAATTCCGTAGAAAATCTCAATTTCAAAAGAAAACGCGAAATAATTTTTTGGACTGTACGAGAAGTAAATCGAAATAAAGCATAATTTAGATCAACAGCACTGCATAGATTATAGCAAGGCTTTCGGCCATTATCTCATGGTGTTTTACGAATAAAGAAATAAGGGGCAACATTTTGGGAGTTTCAAGGGATGTGTATATGACTAGGCTAAAATTGCTGTAGAAATAATTAATTATATTAGTAAGTTCCTTAGAACATTTTTTATGTTTAAATTGCAGCTTAATTGCCTTAAACTACTTTTTCTTTCAAATTTTTTGTTTATACCGGTTTTGTTGGTCGAGGAATGGCGTTACTTGTAATTTTAATTGACTCGCGATGTTTCCACCCGATTGTTTACAGATAAAAAAGGCGTCGTTCAACCAAAATTCGTTCGACCTTTCGAAGACGGACCACCACCACCTAAAAGAAAAAGTCCACCACGAGGAGGTGACGCCCCTGGGCCGCCTTTCAATTTAGAATTGTCAATATCTGAACAGTATCTGGCGGGAAATCCTCTCTACGTTAAACCACCACGACCGAACGACGAGAACGTGAGTGATATTTATTGAAATTTGAATTGTTCGTTGATGAAATGGCTTCGCTTGGAAGCCGGCTCATCCCCCTAGCACGAGCTTAGCTTGTTTTAGGGGATTATAGACATATTGTTCTATCACAAAAAAATGTGGAAGGGGAAAAAGAAAAATCACAGGTCTCCTCTACAATCATTGAGTGGCAAGAGAAAAATTCCCTATATAATTAACTAGTACGATGATCAGTGTAATAATTGGAACAGTATTTGCATTTCTTCATCTTGAGAAAAACCATGTTAGAAAAAGTAGCAGTTTATATTTGAGACCACTCGTACGGGGAAGTAGTGGAAAAACCTCATGATTATTTGAAATCAGATATCACAGTAGTCTTTTTAATTCAAATACCTTTCAAAAACATAATTTTCAGTCGCTGAAATAGCGTTTGCGGATGGAGGGGATGGTATAATGATGTCAAATTTAATTTGACGAAAGAGGGTCTCGCTTATAGTCTAATTCTAAACGAACGGAAAAGACAATTCAAAATCTGATGTCACAGTCGTCTTCCTCGTTAAATGAAAATTAAATTTTTTCGTAAAATCCTCAAGACAACGTATTTTTTGTCAATCTTGGTCGCCAAAATAGCGGAGGAAGGAGGTAGATTAATAGTGTCGCTTCACTCCCACTGATTTCCATACTAATTTTGACCAAAGACAAAAAACAGCTAGCAACAGTCGTTGCCAGAAATGTGGTAGTTAGGGCTAGTGATTTAGAAAAATGTTTTTTTTTCATCTACCCTTGCACAAAGTTTGAGAACCTCTTGTCATAGTTGAAACGCGAAAACCATGGTATTTTATCTGGGGGGGGGGGGGTGTCTATGGAAAGGTTTCTGGGGGGGGGGGGCTATGGAAAGGTTTCTAGGGGGGGGGGGGGCTACCGATCCTTGGTCACACTCTTCCAGGCTCCAGTGGCAGGGAGATGCACAACGTTTTCAGGATTATAATACACACTAACTCCCAAATGAAGTCAGCCGCATTCTTTCCATCGGCAAACCGTATTTAATTAGTAGTAAATTTATGACCTTTATAGGGCTAGACCCACGGTGGAGTACCATTTTAGACGTTACCATGTACAACCGGCTCATACAAGGGTGCGGCAGCATATCTTCCTTTTTTCAATATCTTGATAAAACAGTGTACGAATCAGAACATTTTAATTTTTTAATATAGTATAGTATAGGTACAAACATAAATTTCTGTTTTACTTGCTTTTGTTGAAGATCAAATCAGTTGGGTGACGTCCCCCATTCCCTATATACTGGGTGCAGAAATAGCCTAATATCAATTAGGGGCGACTTGAAATAGCCGGGCGGAACCCCCAACTCGGTCCCCTTGTGATTTTTTCCTAAGGGGTTTTTTCCTGTGAAGAACAACATTCAGGAAGAAATTGCGTACATATCACCTGCTATGCTGGTAAGAATTATGACAAATGCCAGAAATCGGTTCATCCAATTATAGAGAATGGGGGTTGTCACCTAACTGATATGATCTTCAAAACCAAGTTAGGCAAAACTTGATGTTTGTACCTACATTATATTAAAAAATGAAACTTTTCTGATTCGTACGATGTGTTTTGTTAAGATTTGCAAAAAGGAAGTTATGCTTCTCTTTACATTATTTCATAATTATACATCTGGCAAACCAATTCGACGGAACTGGAGATTTTACAATTAGGAAACAATCATTGTTTTGTAGCACTAAAACCCGTGGTGAGGTCTATTTATCGATTTGAACATTAAATTATCCGCAGGTCGTCAGCCGGTTGGATTTGAACGCTCGCGAATCGGCTCGTATCATTTTGATCGACTCAGACAACGAAGAAGATTCCGGCCCTGACTTGAATCCGCTCATCCTATCAGGACCGCCCGCTCCACTCGAACTAACCGAACAAAAAGAGGCCGCCCTCCGCTATTTGGGTCTAGTCACTAAAGTTCGCGCCGCCGGTACGTTTTGAACAATATCAATCGAATTTATAGCTAATTTTTTGTATAAACACCGAATTAATTATCGTATTATCCGTTCAAAAACAGAAGCCGAGCTGAACAAACTCCTTAGAGCGAGGATATTGCCGGACTTGCGAATAGTCGAAGAGCCTATAGTCGTCGAAGGAGAGTCCAGAGTCGACCTGCCTTTACCTTCTGTGCCCCCTGGAACCCCTGTTGGGCGTGTCGATGGCAAAGCAGATTTCCTGGTGACCCTCGGACTAACCGTATTGTCTTCCAAAACCGTCGTACGAGGTAATATAAAAAGAATGTGCCGTTTGGGAATTATTAACAGAAATATAGAGTTTCTGCAAGCTACTGAAGTGGCCCACGGACGATCAACTTGGTGGACAACCTGGCCCGTCAACTTCCATGTTATCTAAATATATAAAACGCTGCAAATTCTTCGGACCAGGCACATGAAGACTCATTTCTGCAACAAGGGGAAAATGGGGGAAACAGGGGGTGTGGTGGGTCCCGGACCCATTCCAATCGATTCAGGGTCCAACATTTATTGGAAAATGATACCCCACGAAATTGATTTTCGAGATTTTTGGCGATCTTGGCGTGTGGGGTGTAATTTTTGACTAGATTTTGGACGCTGAATCCAATGAAATGGGTCCCGGAACGACTGGCCCCCTCTGAATGAGGTTTTGGGTCAAAATGGGTATCTATCTACCCATTTTGAGTATGTGTTTTTTATATTTCTGGTAACTAGGCGTGTGGGGTAACATTTTCCACTAAATTTTCTTGAATCGATTGGAATAGGTCCGGGACCCGCCACAACCACTGTTTTCTCCATTTCCCCCTATGTTGATAAAATTACCAATCTTTTTAAATTTGTGGTTTAAAATTTATTGTACAGAAATTGATTTAGGTAAATCAGTAATGGACAGTAGTACTTTGGTGTTGATAATACATGTCCATGATATTTTGGTATTTATAGTACCTAGCTTACTTATATCTAACTTCATTAATGCTCGCCTTCAGTTTTCATTCTAGAAAGCTAAATCGCTGCTGATTTTGAAAGCGAGGATTCAGCACCTAGGATGCCTAGTCGACTTTCAGGTTGACAACCTGGTTGAAATTGATTGAAAACCTCAATATCGTGGACGGAGCTTCATGTTGTCAACCAAGTTGATCGTCTATCGAGTATCGCCCATTGCCGGCCACCTAAAGTCTCCATCGATTATTGCAACGAGAATAACCTAAAACACTTAGCGGCAGTTATGTTACAATTTAAACAAAACGTTACTTCAGGCGCTTGACGACACTTGTAATCTTATAACAAGAGTCTAAAGTCGTGGCTTGCTAAGCCAATGTCACGGGCTTCTGTTAGCTAAAGTCACCGGTTGGCTGCAAAAACTCTCTATTCGAAGCATCTAGAAGTCTGTCAATGGTATATGAATGCATTTTTCTGTATTTAATTTAATTTTTGTAATCGATAGAACGAGAATCGATGTGGAGCGAAGTCCTCAGCGAGCGGAGGCGTCGCGATTGGGTCTCTAGAACAACCGAATACTTGGAAGCGGCTCAGGAGGCAGCTAACAATTTACTCGGAGAAGTCGAAGAGGAAGAATCGACTCGGTTGAACGAATGGCCGGGAGTCGAAACCATCGCTGCTGCTTACCTTCAGTATAGTATAGGTGAGTTGAGTGGTCATTTGTGAGGATTAATTGTTATAAATCAGCGTATTAATTTGGAGTTACCTTTTGTAACAGAAGTCTTGGTATTCGAAAATTCCTTTAGGGTATCGAAGAATTCATTTCCTTACCTGTAATACAATCATTTTTTAGTCTTTTAGTACCTTCAGCAGAGCGCCTACCTTCCTCTAATCCTCTGCCCCAATCCACTCAGTTTCAAGAACCAAACGAGGATTTCCGTACCTGCTCAGCCCGACAGAGAGCGTTTCAAAATTTTCTTTCTATCTGTTTTTCCCTTTGGAAACAAGCTGAGCTGATTATAAGCTGTTTGAGTCTACAGGATTTTGGCTCTTTGTTCGCCAAATGAAAAGCAAAATATTTTAGAAATCTTAGCATAGTTGCCGGTCGTTTTTTCGCCGACTGATTAAACTATGTAAACGCTGTTCAGCGAGGAAAAACTGATTATCATGTATCAATTCTTGAAGTATACCTACAACTTCCTCTTGAAAATGTTATATAGAGCCGAATTTTACTTTTTTTTTCGTGGGAACCACCATAATTTATCGATGGGTATTTGTATTCAAGGTTTAAATCATTTTATAAAATCTGCAATTCTTACACACGTGTTGGATTCCTGAATGGGGAAACAGTGGGTGTGGCGGGTCCCAGCCCATTCCAATCGATTCAGGGTCCAAAATTAGTGATATGATACCCCACGCCTAGGCACCAGAAATCCTGACACATACAAAATTACCCTTTGACCATATTCGGGTGGATACATACCGCAAAATTAGTGAAATGATACCCCACACGCCTAGGTAGCAGAAATCCCGAAAACACATAATCAAATTGGGTAATAAATACCCAATTTGACCCATAACTTCTTCCAGTGGGTGCCAATTGTTTGGGACCCATTTTATTGGATTCAGCGTCCAAAATTTAGTGGAAAATGACACCCTACTCGCCTAGGTAGCAGAAATCCCGAAAAACACATATTCAAAATGGGTAATAAATACCCAATTTGACCCATTACTTCTTCAAGTGGGTGCCAATTGTTCTGGGACCCATTTTATTGGATTCAGCGTCCAAAATTTAGTGGAAAATGACACCCCACTCGCCTAAATCACCCAAAATCTCGAAAATCCATTTTTCAAAAAACCCCTACCCCCTCCAAATTTGGTCCGATCGGGCTGAAATGTTTCGAGGACCCATCTCGGTTGGGAACAGACCCCTGACCCAAATTTCAGATTTTTAGAAAATTTTCTACTACCAAAAACGGCGTGGACAATGGACGGCGGACGGACATTGACCTTTTTTGATCAGGACATCATGAAACGTCCAGAAAAAAATTTTGAGCCGAATCGGAGAGGTTGACCATTTGCATGAAAACATAGGTTGATTATTCAAGGAATAACCAACCAAAAATTGACCCATCAACCAATTATTTTGATTTCGCGCGAAACGCTTAGCGAGCTTGGATCGTAAGCCCGAGAAATTTACTGTTTATGCTATGTTTTCCTTAGAATCGGGAATAATCATAAAAATGCGGATTGAACTACGTGATGCAGCTGTGGGGAGCAAAATTGCCCTCATTGGTTAACTGAAACATCCAAGATTTGAATACGCCTCCCAATCAATAACACTCGACATAGGTTATCTAAGAGATTTGGAGCTAGCTAATTTAGCCATTTAGAGCTCTTTGGAGTTCGCCTCACTACAATACCGCATATTCTGCTTATTGACGCAGACAAAATGGGTAGAAATGAGCCTCGTTTGAGAAGAAAACGATAACGTCTCCATCAGAAAATGGCTTCTTTGGTGTATTCAGTGTGAAGGCCCCCATTTGTCAGAAAAGCTGTGCATAGTTTTAATTTCCCTCACTAACATATCAGTACAAGTCAAAACTTACGATATTTTACAGAACGTGAAAAAGAGCGGACCGTCCTGCGAAAAACTCTGAGCGACGCCGAAAAGAAAATGGACGAGTCGAAAAAACTCGTCGACGTCTTAGAACGTGACCTCGCCGCTCTTCGTCGATCGAAAACTCATTTAGATAAAGAGCGCGAGTCTCTTCAACAGTCGACAGCCAAATTGAAGAATTTAGCTCAAGCCCTTCTGGGTACTTGATAGTATCCGTCGATTCGATTGAGGAAAAATCGAAAAACGCCAAAATTACCATTGAAAATGTAAGTAGGTACGTCTCTAGTGTACTAAGCGTGAAGGTCTTCGGGCCGGTGGTACCAAAACAAACCAAATTCGTTGCGAAAATTGATTCCTATTTGAAAGTAGTGCGGTCGGGGTTTTAATATGTTTTGGGCAAATTGAGTACAAAATGTTTCCTACGTGCTCGACGCCTACAGTGCGATACTTGTTTTTGTTATTGTTGTTGACTGTTTATCTTTTTAACAAACGTGGGAGGTTAAAGGAGGACCAACTGGGAGACTGACTGACGTGTTGATCAATGTCTGTATTCTGAAGAACGTTACAAGTGGCTACCATTTATGCAAAATTGGCGATAATACAGCTTTTTTTCGGTCAAATCGAGAAATTTCCAAAGCAATTTGTGAATTTTTCAAACTAATCTGAAAATTTTCTAAGCCGATTTGAGAATTTTCATAACTAAAACGGAAGAGAGAGTTTTCTAAACTGAATTAACAAGTTTTTAAGGCAATTCAAGACTTATTGGGAATACAATTACTGAAATAAAATAAAAGAACACCTTTTTTAAAAACAAATTAATATGAAATCAAAAAGGCAAAATGCATAAAGAATTCTTCTTAAATCTAATATATAAAATTCTCGTGTCACAGTTTCGTTGCCATACTCTTACATACGGCTTGACCGATTTTGATGAAATTTTTTGTACGTATCCGGTATCTATGAGAATCGGCCAACATCTATTTTTCATCTCCCTAAATGTTATGGGTAGTCCACCCCTACATTTATTTTATTTTATTTTTTATAACAAATTTCTAATTTCTATTTTTTCATGATACAACATACAAAAATACATACAATCCTCAATTTTCACCCTTCTACGATCAACCCTTATTTTTAACAACTATAAATAATAAATAATGTTGTTAATATAAATAATGCTGTGAAGCGGGAAAGAATAGGAGTTACGGATAATTATCATGTGAAGCGTTCCAACATTCACGTAACAGGATAATTGGTAGGAAAGGATTGTGGAGAGGATCATCTTAATGTGTTTTTTAGTAATTTAATCATTTTTCCTCTCCGTTCGAAAACTTGCGAAATAGCAGATCCGAAAGAACAGAACCGGATAAGGTGGAAATTATTTATATGGCAAAACAACGTTTGGCGGGTCAGCTAGTATCTCATAAAAATTAATTTTTATTAAGTGTTCTACGTTCGTTTTGTCTTTTTGATTCCAATATTCATGTATTAATTTGTGCTAAAAACTGTTTTCTTTCCTTTTACCTCCTCTCCTTTCCTCTTCTGTGCATAAAAATGAGAAATGATTCAATCAATTTATCTTTTTAGTTGTAAAATTCTCAAATTGGTTTGGAAAATTCTCAATTCGACTTGAAAAAGCTATACATCCATAACAGTTGAGCAGTCACTCGTGGGGGTACATTCTCTGTAAATGTCCAACTTGCATGAATTATTAACTTTGGACCAACCCGTTTTTCAGTGTGACTATGAAACTACCAGTAGCATCTATGAAACAATGTATTATTGGAGAAGGGGCACCATAATCGCGAAATTCGGATAATAAGTCCACATTCCAGTCACCAAGTCCAATTTTTTGCGTTGACAGGAGCTTATGCTCTCTGAACATCGATTGAACAATGTCATCAGCAAAACAAAATGGCGCTAGCGTTGAAATATTTGAAAAGGCCTCTCTCTCTTGTACCCATGAAATTGCTGCTATTGTTGCTACTACCGCTGGGGGAGTTTCCTAGTGTTCATACTAGCCGCTAGATTGCAGGCCAGCCAACCTCATAGCTAACACTGTTTGCTAAATGAAAGCAAACCTTATCTCAGCAATTTTTATATTTTCATCATGCATTTAGGCCAGAGACATACTGGAAATGTGCGAACATAAACTGCATGAAAAATATGGAAAAAAACAAAAACATTCCAAATCAAACATTTTGAATTCGTTATCCACGGGGAAACTCCATTGACAAAATTAATATTATTATTAGTTTTTTTTGTTAATTGTACTTTAAAATTTCTATTTTTACAATGTGTACAGAACATTGGCTGTCATATATTAAATTTTATTGTGGAAATTGAAAACAGCGCCCTCTATTTAAACTCAACTAAGTTGGCTTTATGTGAAAAGATAATAAAATAAAAACCTTTTGGCCAAAAACGAAGTTTTACATCGTCACAGAGAGGTTAGAAAGTTGGAAACTATCCTGTGTAACGCTATTCCCTGCCGCCAGTATGCGCCACTGAGCGCGTGAGGATAGTTCCTTCCATTTGCCTGTGTAGTTAATGGACTCCTCAAATTTTCTTTCTGACTCGCTAATAAACGGTAATGAATCTTTTTTTTTTTTTTTTTTTTTTTTTTTTTTCAAGCATAAGATTTTGTACAAATAATTTTGTCTTCCTTAAAAATCGGATTGTATGCTTTTTTATAATTGGAGACTTCAACTGCATGTCAACATTTCAATTAATTAGGGCCATGTGTGGATGGTAACACTATTGCTCAATACAGCTTTTGACAACCAAGATCATCGCGTTCAGATTGAACGCTTCCCGTTGGTTTTCTCTCTCAGAATTTGCAAGTTGGGCGATAATTAAAAAAAAAGTCAATTTCTGATGTACGTATTACTTACTGATGTACCATTTCCGTGTCTACCGTCAATAACCAATGTTTAGGTCTAAACCATTAGAGTATGGCTCCGAAACGTGATATTTCAGTGTTTAGCGTAGTGGAATTTCGAATGGGCTCCTGAACAGAACCAAAGATGTGCTCTTTTTATAGATGCATTTAACTCAAGGATGACATTGGTACGGAACCCTATTCGAATGACTGGTCGTTAATTATAAATTGACTTGTGTTTGTACGTTTTCGTTTCGAGAAATGTGACTCTACTTACTACGTATCTACTCCTCTTCCCTACATCACTATTTTCGTTCCAAATTACTAAAATGTCAGTGCTCACGGTCATTACCGAAATGTAATCCTTATCGCCATTTTCTAACAACCAATTACTTCTCGACTCCGACGAACAAAGCTGACTGTATATAAACTGAAGCCACCGCGAACAATATTCCGTACTTCCTATCCTCCCCTGTAAATACGCATCCCCCTTCTTACCATTATATTATTAAATTAATTTGTCTTCTTGCGATTTGGCTGTACATATTATATAAATTGAGGAAACTGAAGTAAGGAAACGTAAATATTATATAAAAATCGCCTCTTTATGGTGGACAAGAATGATTGTGTTATGTATTGTCCTGAAAAAAGAAATAAATTGAAGTGAAGGAACAAAAATTACAACGTAAAAATTATCAAAATAGTGTGTTTTTTAATTTATTAAAATAAAAGAAGGAACAAGAAGTCTGTACTTGAGTGTTGTCTCTGACTTTAACCTACAATTCTATATCTTGAATTGGTTGTTTTTGTTTGTGGGTGTACAATTTATTACTAGTGAGCCATTTGAATAAAAATGAACAAATTTCTGACTGCCCCATGGGGAGAGGGAGTATATATAAGATTGTTCCTAGGTAGTTGATTTGAATTTCCTCAGTATGAAGGGTTTTGAATAGAAATAGAAATAGAAATCCTTTTTACTCCCAAAATAATAGTCGGTGCTACTGAGGATTTTGGGGAGAAATTAAGCCAAGACACTTACGGGAACAGTTCGAATCTGCTTATTTGACAACAACTCGTCGAACTATAACGCAATAGTTTTCATTCTAGGCGGATCTCAATCATGTCGGAATGCGTATCGAGTTGCCTGTCTAAATCTACATCATCAAAATCATCTCCGATTGACCCCAAAATTTTGTTGTGTACGTATGATGTCCACGAGGTTTTTGGCAGTAGAACATTTTCAAAGAATGATGCAAATTCTTTCACAGGGGTTGATTATTCCTTGGACCAGCAGCATAGAGACTCATTCCAATCGATTCAGCGTCCATAAATTAGTGGGAAACGATACCCCACACGCCTAAATCGTCGAAAATATCGAACATGGGGAAAATGATGAAAACATGATGTGGGTGTGGCGTGTCACGAATCCATTCCAATCTATTCAGGGTCCATCATCTAGTGGAAAATGAAACCTCACTCGCCTAGGTACCGGAAATCTTGAAACTACGCAATCGAAATGGGTAGATAGATACCCATTTTGACAATTAACCTTTTCCGGTCAGCGCCAATCGCTCCGGAACCCGTTTCATTGGATTCAGCGTCCTAAATTTAGTCGAAAATGATCCACCACACACCTAGAACGCCAAAAATCTCGATAATCCATTTTTCAGAGAATACATTTCGACCTCTACCCCCTGCCCCAAATTTGGTCCGAGTTTTTGAAGAAAAGTTTCGAAGCTAGAGCCGAAAATCCGGGGTATGGATAAACATTTTGATGGAATTTTGATTTTTGAAAAATGGATTTTTGACATTTTTAGCGATCTAGGCGTGTGAGGTGTCATTTTTGACCAAATTTTGGACGCTAAATCCATTGAGACGGGTCCCAAACCGACTGGTGCCCACTGGGGGTGAGTATGGGTTAAAATGGGCACTTACCTATTTCGAAAGTGGGTTTTCAAGATTTTTGGATACCTAGGCGTGTGGGGTGTCATTAGAATGTGTATGTCGATTAGAATGAGTCCTTGGCACTCCACACACCCTGTTTTCTCCATACTCCTGCTCTAAGGAGTAACCAACCATTTTGGATGAATTTGCAGTGTGTTATATTTTATTTATTCAGTTACTCCACCCGCCCATGTCCACAAAAATCACGAAACCCCATTTTTAAATTGCCCATTATCGCTTTATATTCGGTTTCCGTTGAGTGAGTTGGATGAGTAAGGACCTAAGGGAACTAATGGAGTGGTAAAGGCACAATTCAAGATTTTTCAAGGAGTGGAATCGGGGGTTTGAAAAAAAAAAAAATCAGCTATTTTGGGACCACCTTGCTGAGGCATAAACGTTAAGTAGTTGGTGCCTAGAAACTTCACCATGGAGAAATAATAGAGATTTGTCTGATTATTCTAACGGTCGTTCTAGGCATGTTCAAGGACGGGAATCTCAAGTCACTGGTTCCTCGGGACAGGTGAACGTCGACGATAACGTATACTCGCCGGACGGTCGGACAGTAACGGGTCGATTTTATTGTAAGTGGCCCACCCTCCCTTGCAGAGTCGATTCTTTCTTTGGCGGATCTTCTTCGACGACCTTTCGACCTCCGGAGGCCACCCCCTCGAAAACCAGTTAGGGGATGAAACTGCTCGAGCTAATAACCTTCGTTGGGGGTGTCGACGTTGAAGGGGTCAAGGCTGCGTCCCGTGCGTGGGAAGGCGTACAACAGGCGTACAAATCATAATTCAATCATAATTTCGGTTATATTACACCCCTGTATTTGCAACGATAAAAAAATCTCCTCAAATACCCACTCCTAAATGTCCAAACTGCGTAGATTCAGAATTCTAAATGTCCTTCGTTTCCCTCCGTCAAAAACATAAGGAATTTCGCACCATCCATAAACTCTATTTGGGTCCTGCAGTTGTGCCAAACCCAATGTTTCACCTTGCTTATCGCACATAAATGATTATAGGTCATAATAGGGGATTGGATTTACGAGATTTAGGCTATCATTTTCCACTAAATTTTGGACGCTGAATCCAATAGGACTTGTCCCCGAACGGTTAGAGCTCACCAGAAGAAGTTATGAGTCAATGGGTATCTATTTCAGAAGTGGGTTTTCAAGATTTCTGGTACCTATGCTTGTGAGGTATCATTTCCACTAAATGTTGGACGCTGAGTCGAATGGAATGAGTCTGGGACACTTCGCACCCACTGTTTTCCCTATGCTCCTGGTCCGAAAATAATCTGCCCCTGTGAAAGAATTCGCCAGCGTTCTTTGAAATCAGGTGACAAAAGAACACTTCAGATAACTCCTTATATTTGAGTCAATCAGTAAATTTCCCACAATTGAATACATGAATTTGACTGTTGGTTTTCTGTATTGAATAAAAAAAAAAGCGAAAGGCAAATTTGGGATCAAGTTTGATGAGGCATTAAAGTGAATTTTTTAGGAAAAAATTGTAGGTGAAAACTAACTTTTATCTCCTAACATGAACAAGAATTGGCGAATGTTTATTCTCTTAGCCTGTAAAATTGGTTTTAATTTCATCTGACGTAGAATGAAATCTCCTATGCAGATATTGTTTCGAGGGGGACGACCATACAAACAGTTTACCTAAAAGAGCGCTAATTATGACGGAAAAAGGTAAATTTCCTGATTTCGGCTTAATGTCCTGGACTGAAAGATGAGCGGACGCTGGTTTACAGGAGGTTTTTTTTTACGTATGTAGGTAATTTAAGTAAATTTACCTGACAGTTAGGGGTACGAATACAATTCAGGCACTTTCAATTCGCGTGAAACTAAAAAGGTAATGATTCTAACACATCATGAATCGCTTCATCCCTTTGGTTTTCTAATTTTACAGGGAAATAAACAAAATTAGTTACGTAGGGCGTTCAAGTGATGAATTTTAGATGAAAATGTAAATAAATAGTGAATCAATATGCACTACATTTCCGACGATCGAAGTTACCGAATTCGGTTATATTATTTTCACGCGGATTTCAATCGACTACTGACGTTGTTTTGAGATGATCAGGCTAACGGTTTACTCAAAATGTCACAAATAAGAACAAGAAACGCGGATTATTATGATTTGTACCGCGAAATTGAAGTGTTCGAAGACACAATTGAGGTTTTTTACCGTTCAATCGCCCTAAGATCTGTACAAAATACTGAAAAGATTGCTTTTTTAACCAGTAATATCTTGAGAATGTGAACGAAGCCCTGTCGACCTCAACTGAAAGTCAACGATGGAAATGTGATACTTGCTCCAATTCGAGCTGTTTCTCACGTCGAGGGTTTTACGTGCTAAATCCAATATAACAGTCCGTTCAATTTTCAATACGGGTAAAACAGACCAAACGATATGAATAGTGACAATCCTGTTTACAAATCCGTACAATGGTTCATTTTTTATCAGCTAGACCACGTAGGTAATCATTATATTTTTGTTCGCCTTTAAATCTTTTGTAAATGCAACAAACACGCTGATTATAACTCTTGTTCATTCATCTCTTTGTCACGGGAGAACAAAATGAAGAAAAAAATGAACGTGGCGCCACACTAGAAGAAAAAGTAAATTCTTATTTTTTGCAAGCAGGCAGTTACCAACACCAAAAAGGGCTCAGACGACGAAAAACTGAAAACACCTGCAGTATATGTAGCGTTGATCGGTTTCTAAAGGGGTGCCCTGTGGTCCCTTCCAACTTTTCCTTCGGTCCCAAACTGGTCTCGAAATGAACTTTGACCCACTACCCCCCTCTACCCGGTACCGGTCATAATACTCTTTACTGGTCCAAGAGACAACAGCATCCCTGTAATATAACAACCCTTTTCTTGGACCCCTTAGATTGAGTTCCCCCTTTCGAAATTCGGGGCGTGGTCTTTTTCTTATTCCTCTCCTTCATGATGCCTATATACGAGCCGAATTACTGATAAGTGATTCAGTTTCTTACGAAACGCCAAATCGCCAACACTGAACACCGACTCCGACAACTTGTGTTCTACAAAGTCCACTCAAACTAACCCAGCAAGTTTGATTTATGTTTTCAACATTGTATAAGATTTAGAAAGAAATATTGAGTAATCTAGAATCTTAAGAGAAAACAAATTAATTTATATCCTCACAAATGCTCTCAGTTTTTATATCGTTCAATTTTGCAAGCCCTAAAATTTCATTCAAAACCTCTAATTTATATTTTATCCTAAAATAGTATCTAACTTGTAATCAATTTATACGTGTTTGTGCATGTCAAGATTCAAAGCTTGTATAGTTTTGAATCTTGATTAATTTACCGATTTTGAGTCATTTTATTGAAAATCCTGCTTAGAGATGCACCAGAGCTGAATACTTCAAAACAGCTCACACGGTAACTTTGCTCTTTTGTTAGCATGCGCTTGGTATTCCGTAGTTCTTGATTATATTCTTTGAACTTAACGGTTTAAAGAAATCTACGCGAATAAAGTTGAAATTAGTTTTCTTTGTTTGAATCGAGGGAGTTATCACATCATTTTTTCGATCGTATAAATAATCATATTCGGCCAAGAAATACTTCTAATTTTTTTATTCCTTCTTTTTTGAAGATTTTCTTTGTTAGGCCTTGAAACCCCACAATTTTGAATATTCTTGGAAATTCGTAGAAAACCTCAATTCAATCTAACAGCCAATTCAATTCAGCCGTAGAAAAATTCACATCAAAAAAAGTTCTCATCAAAATTAAAGTAAATTCTTCATCAAATTCGTCCACGTCATTTCTTCGCTGAAGGGTAAAGTTTCAAAACTATTCAAACTTTTTTTCCTACGAGAAATTGTATACACCTCCCTCCTTTGTATACACTTTTTAGAAATTTTGTTGTTGTTCCAACTCATTTTGTTTAAAATAATCTAAAATGGATGCAAGATCTAAGTTTCAGGATTGGGTTCTCCGAACTTACACAGGTTCCGTCAAGACGAAAACAATCACCGCTGAAAAATACCGTCGAATCGTCGCCACGTTAAAAGGTTAATAGCGTATTTTTAGCACGTAGTACAGTAGTGAATGCTTATTTGTTTCAACTTCATGATTTGTGTTCGTATCGATTACTTGTTCCAAAATTATGACCCCTATTTCGAAACAAATTTCGCCATTGTAAAAGAGAAATCTTGATGGTGAAAACGGGGTTGGGGAAAACGGCGGCGGGTGGAAAAATGCTGTTCCCCACCCTGCACACCCCACTCCTCACACCGAACACAAATAACGACCTGAGCACCGAATGTCTTCTCAATGGAAATTTCTTATTACGGGAAATCTGTTTCCACTCCTCACATTTCCATCACCACAGATCGAACACAAATGACGACTTGAACACCGAATGTCTTCTCAATGTTTGTTCTCAATGAAAATTCCTTATTATGGGAAATCTGTTTCCACTCCCCGCATTTCCATTACCGCAAATCGAACACAAATGACGACTTGAGCACCGAATGACTTCTCAATGGAAATTCCTTGTTATGGGATATCTGTTTCCACTCCCCGCATTTCCATCACCACACATTGAACACAAATAACGACCTGAGCACCGAATGTCTTCTCAATGTTTGTTCTCAATGAAAATTCCTTATTATGGGATATCTGTTTCCACTCCCCGCATTTCCATCACCACACATTGAACACAAATAACGACCTGAGCACCGAATGTCTTCTCAATGGAAATTCCTTGTTATGGCTCTCACTTCACTACTGTTTCTTGCACACTCAAAGGCTAATAAATAGTGACCGAAAATTATACATTCAATTAATATTCTCTGATAGAAGGAATTTGTTCGTTACCTACTTATTCAGCTCCCTCAATCTAAATGAAAAAAACGTTTTCTCAATGTAAAAAATCGAACTTATCCAATTTTCCAAGCAGACATACTCATTTCGTTAAGGATTCTGATCCGACTCGTATTTCACTTCTTTGTCGATACTAGTAGTTAAAAATTTATTTTAGAAGTAATGCTTCCTTTGTTGTTTCTCAGATGTAAACATCATGTATGAATTGTAACGTTTTAGGATGAAGCAAGCAGTTTCCTTACTTATGGATGTCATAGTCTGTGAAAAATCCGATAGTAGAATGGGACCGATTACAAACTTTTACTCCATTGTGAATGGGGCGTCCAAAGTTAGTTTACTGTTTGATATGTAATTCTACAAATAATGATCATTGTTGAAACTTTATTATTGGTACCTATCGGGAAAATGAAATAAAATAATCACGAATTTGATGATATGATTTTATATGCGTCAGCTAGTAGAGCAAGTAACCGTAAGCCTTAAAATATGGTGAGGTGGTGGCTTCATAGAGGAACTTTCGTGAGTCCTACAGTTTGTAACGAGGAGGGATGGGGTAACTATCAGAATGCAGTTCGGGTGTTGTTTGGGTTTCGGGTTTGGCGTCTGCGTCTTGTCATATCTCTGGACTACCTTAACTTCAACATCACCCCTTTTTGGCCGGGTTGAACAATTCCCTTCAACTTTTGTTTGGCTGTACTGATGAACCAACGGCATATTGCATCTTCATTAGAAGATAATGGTATGATTTATTTTCCCATTGGTTATATGAGGGTTTAGATGGTCATTAGTGTGTAGAGAGGGAAGGCCTCATTCGTGCATACGGTTGGGAAGGCCCCAATCATTACAGAAGACATTTAAAAATATACATTTCTGCCCACAGTAACACAAACATGTACAACAGTTCTTAACTGCCTTTCCTACTATTTGACCCATGGATGAAATAAATAGCCTATGGTTCGTAAAAAGTGAAGTCACATTGGGGCATGAAGTAGGAAATTCGATGAAAATTGAGTGATGAATAGGTCAAAAACCCGATAATTCGTATTATTTGATGTAAAATGGATTTCGTTTGGAAATTCTTTCTTGTTGATTCACATTATTTGTGTTTTTTTTTTTTTCGTTGAGAACCCAGATGGTCCGCGTCTCAAAAGTAGCTCACTATTAACCGCCATTTTTTCTCCTGAGGGACGGGTGCTCGGGAGTGACAAAAGACCGGCCCCTTCCGAGTTGAATACACTTGTTGAATATATAAACACTTTCGAAGGTGAAAAGAAGGGGGCATTGTTCAGGACCCCTTTTTAACTTGAAGACGCGTGCTCGGAACCCGATTAAACGATACAAATACATTAGCGGCTACATGGTCTTGAAAAAGGGGTGACTCGCCGCCGTTGGGCCGCACTAGGTCCAGTTGGGAGATTCTGGTTTTCATCTGAGGGTCCAGCGAAAGGACACAGATGCAGATGTTGACCCTTGGGACCTTTCTCATAGCGGACTGCGGGCCCTTCGTCCTGGAGCCGAGAGGACGAAAGCTCATCTCTTGTGACTGTGACCCGGACGACCTTTCTCATAGGAGAATTCAGCCGAGGGCCCGAAGGATGAAGCTGCAGCCTCTTGGGCAGCTTCCAAATGTCTAGAAGTTCATCTACTTGTCGGACTCAACCCCAACTGCTCAAATATCTCAGCTACCTACCTACTAACCGTGTTCTTTCGGTCTAAAAACCGTTGCTCTGAGGTAAAAGCTGATTTAGAAGGTGGAAAACGTTTACAACATGTTGAACAAAAATGACTTGAAACTTTCTCACATTTTTTTTCTGAACGACTACCATTGCATAGGGCGTTGAAACAACACCTTAGTTTCTTTTTCATATGAATTTAATGTTTTCCTGAGTCTTTTGAATTTGTAGCACCGCCTGGTATTCAAACAAAAAACACTTAAAGGAGGTGAATAACTACTTGCGGTACACGTTCATAATATTTAGATGCAATTTCGAAAATTAGTACGTAGTTACTGTCATTGCGAAGTTTTGTGATTGTTCTTGAAGGGTTTGACCCTTCAATAAGATTTCCTCGAAGCTTACGCTCCTTATTCAATCTACATTAATTTATTTTGTAACGATGTAATAGAGACAAGACAAGACGAGTGGGTGAACATGTCTTTAGTATTCTCCGATTTCGCCAACTGCTTGAGTCGCGTGGGCCACAAAATCTTACCTTTGATCGATATTATAATTGGTAACTGGTACATAATTAGATAAAATCGTTAAACTACCATAATCAGCTCACTCAATGGACACTAAAAATAACGTTCTTTTCATCTTCTGGGCTCCTTGATTTTGTGTTCAAATAGCTTATAAAAGACTCGTGCAGTTATTGAAGAAAAACGGGTTTCTGGAGAAATATATACAATGAAATATCGGTGAACACACCAGCTACCCTGATAAAAATCAGGAGTTCTTGGGATTGCTTTTGCTTCTCATCAGAATTATCACAAAATGATGGTTGTTGTTAGGTGCTTTTTGGGATTAACTCAAACTTTTAATTATTTTTAACTTTTGCAGTATGAGATTCTACCTCCGGTCGTCCACCACAAAGTGTCTTAGGGTGCTCCGAAAATTCTTCTATATTGCTTTCAGTCTCCTTTAAGGTCCCAGTTATACCTGATTTACTAATTTAAATACGGGAAAACGGTTCACAAACAGGTACGAGTCGGTATTTAGTGTTACAAAAATGAAGTGTTTGTGGTTAGAAATGCAAATTATAAATGGTGGTTGGTAATTCTTATAAGAATTACAATCGTCCCTTGCCCTGACCGTAAACTGGGCAGCTGGGCGAGAACTGGTCCAATTCAAGTCCCGTTTGAGAAAGGTCGTCCAGGTCGAGGGGAGCCTGTGAGCTCCTGCATCCCTGGACCCAAACAGGTCTCTTGAGAAAGGGGTTTTTCTTAGTCATCAAAAATATTTGAACGTTGATTTACCGCTCGTTGGTCCACTGTAGAGTGAATTGGAAACAGGGAGTGTCAATTGGAAAATGTGGAAAAATTTGTTTTTAACGAGATTATTTAATTTAATTTTTTCATTTTACTCAGGGCATAGGCTACAAGAAAGTCGCAGTCGTCGAATATTTCTACGATATTATTTACGGGGTACACGTTGCCGATAATAAAACTGGAAGTCACGCGGGGCAAAAGAAGACCTACAGAGCTGTAAGTTTCCTCTATTTATTACGTAGCCAAACGAAATTTTATCAGTATTGAAATGTCCAGTTGAGCAGCTTCAGAGTTTAAATTGAACGAACATACGAGCGGTCTCGACAAGAAAACCAAAATTTACCCTGTCAATAAACTCTTCTTGCTTTTATAGGTGACAGAACGTTTTGCTTTCCTACCCAGAGAAGCGGTAACAAAATTCCTATTAGGTTGCGCCGAATGCCAACGAAGAGTCGACCAGGACACGACCCCCATATCGTCCAAGTACCACCAAGATTATCTACCTATCAATTTGACGACAAAAAATTGTGTCATCAGGTTAGTAAATTTTTTATTGGGTTACCTAATCCTTGAATTATCAACCCATGTTTTCATGCAGAAAGTCAATCTCTCCGATTTGGCCCAAAACATTTTCTAGGGCGTTTCAAGATGTCTAGATTACAATAAAAAAACATCCGTCCGTGCCAAGTTCGGTTTTAGAAAATTTTTTTTATCTGAAATTTTGGTCAGAGGCCCGTTTTTGGCTTTAGTTGGTCTTCGAAACAATTCAGCCCGTTCGAACCGAATTTGACGAGGGGGGTTGGGAATCAACATTTGTTTTTCGAAAAATGGGTTTTCGAGATTCTTGGCGATCTAGGCGTGTGAGGGATCATTTTCGACTAAATTTTGGACACTGAATCCAATGAGACGGATCACGGAACGATTGATGCCCACTGGATGAGGTTATGGGTCAAAGTGGGTATATATCTACCAATTTCGAATATGCGTTTTCGATATTTCTGGTACCTAGGCGTGTGGGATATCACTTTCCACTAAATTGTTGAATCGATTGGAATGCTCCATGCTCCTGGTCCGAGAAACAATTAACCCCTATATATGATTTTGCAACGTTATAAAAATAAACTACTTTAGAGATATCTTGAAGAAAAACTACTTATTGTTAAATATTGATTTTTTTAATTTTGATTTTTTAATTGAATTGCAGGTTGTCGGTGCCCAATTTCAAGGATGAGCCTACCCCTTGGAGGGGGAGCTCCACACCAACGAAACGCCCTCGGTTGTCGTCGTCGAGCGAAGAGATATCAGAGATTTCCCCCATCAGTACGGATTCTTCCGTGTGCTTGTCTGTACCGACTGTCGTTCTACCAGTGAAAGAGGTAAAATTGTATTGCGAAAATGTCAAAACTATGTTCTTATAATAACGCGACGTTATTACGACATGGACTTCCAATTAAGATAGTTCCGTTGACGTCAGTTTATCGTTGGATGGTCTGGGTTGGTTGCGATCGAGGTGGCGTTGACTGAGAAGGGAAGTCCTTTCGTGAGGTAGGAGGGCAGCGTTGGGGTTGATAGCTGAAGGGTAGCTGCCGTGGGAGCGGCGGGGGTTGAAGCCGGGGGCAGGTTGAGGGGTTGTAGAAAGGAAAAGACGAGGACTAAGAGGGGGGAGGGGTGTCCCGGAGAAACGTAGAGAGCTATATTTATTAGAAAACCTTCTCCCCCCATAAAGGGCGGTGGGGGGCGGGTGTGGCGGCACTACAGTTCATGAGGGGGCCGGGGATCGTGAAGAAGGGAGGGGTGAGTTTCTGTCGTTTGCCGCCTCCAACCATCCCCGCTCCACCGACGCGTCCTCTCTTTTCAGACGTTTCTCGCCCTTAACACCAAAACCGCCTCTCACCCTCCCCGTTTCACCCGCGCTGAGCCGAAGGGTGGGCTCGGGGAAGGTTGTCGGTTGAAGGGTTCTGTCAGGAGGGTTGAAACTGGAAGTGCCCCCACCCCTCACTATCAGTATTACTGTGGATCCGGAGGAGATGGGGATTGAGGATGAGGCTTCATGGTTTGCGGATCAGTTGCCTCATGTTCTGCCTTACCTATATAAACCGGACTTTTAGTCAATTTGACTGCAAATCTGTAGTCTACTTACCTGTTTTATTTGAAACAAAACAAAGTTACCCGACCATCCTAATTTTGCTTCAATTGAGCATAAATTTAAATTCACTCGTACAAGATGAGCCTCTTTGCCAAGACTCAGTTCATATTACGATTTGAACCTCTATTCTAATTTCTAATACGCCAAAGTGGTTGTATTCCAAGTTTGATAGGTTGCATCGATGATGTCTCGAACTACCCCATTAATAGAGGAAACTAACGTTTTCATTAGGGTAGAATATCCCTTAAAAATCTAGAAATCTTTGATAGATCCGTACTACCACTAACTAATGTCGTCTCATACCACGCATTATTCGAAAAAGTGATGAAAAATTAAAAATTATAGGCACGTTCTAGCTGTATTTGCACTACACATGAAACGTTAATTGGGTGAAAATGTAATGTTCTTCTGATTTTAACCAAGGGACTCGGCCGAATTGCCTTTTCGCTACTTGTCGGCCCCAACATAGTCGAAGATTTTCAATGGCAAACAAAATTACGTATTACAATTATTTAGGCTCAAAGGCACAAGATGACTTCTGCTTTTTCATTTTATACGTAAAAAATTCACGTTTTGAACTTATTGTTGTGAGTTTCCGAAGCTTTGAAAAACTTCCGCCAGCCAACTTACGTCAAATTTGATAGGAGCTCGCATTTTTGAGAAATTTTGGAGAAATTGAGTCGGCAGGTAGAACGTTTGGTTTTTCCTAATTTTTGTTTCTTTTTTAAGCGAATTGGAAGTTACCAACGTCTTACACTTAAATTTGTATTCTACAGAAATTTTACGAGTTAATTGTATGAGTAAGTTTTGATGAGTCATCCAGCGATTTCCGACTGGTAAAAATCTGTAACACTTGGGAACAGGTCTAAGGAGGATTCCTAATACATAGTCAACCAAGTGGCCACGGCATATAATCTAACCGTTTATTGTTAATGTTGTTTTCCACTGCTGATGGATTTGGGTCTTCAGGTCAATTACCTGTTGGCCCAAAATTAAGTGGAATCGTGATGAAGTTGATAGCAATTAAGTGGGTAATATTCCACGGTTGCCTGCGATGAGTGACGCCGCAAGTGGATGTCAGGCCTGCGGGACCTCGTAGGTGGCTTTGTTGCCACTAGGGAGAGAATAGCGGAGGGAAGGAGGAGTTCTGGCGACGGTAAAAGGGAAGTGGGTATGGGGTATGGGGTAAGATAGGAGAGGGTTTTCCACGGGAAGAGAAAACGGCAGGGTTTTAGTCCCTCACCCCGCCTCCGACCGAAGATCTTCCTTCAGAGCCCTATCCACCCCCGAGACTTTCCGTGCGAAGGGGCTCAGGCGGGGGATCCTGAGGGGGCGGTTTGAGAACCTTTTCAGGAGGGTGAAGTGGGGAGGGGTGGTTTTTTTGAAATAAAATACCCTCCCGTCGTAGCCCCTTCGCTCCGTCGTACCAGGGTAGGTTGGATGGTGTGGGTTGGGATCCTTTCTCATCAACCTCCCTGTTACCCTTCAACCCACACCCTCCGACGCCTCCACGCCCCAAACGCCAACACAACACAACTCGGGGCTTTTTCTTGGGTTTTACCCCCACCATATGAGCCCCCACGAAGAACGCGAAATCCTCGCTCTCCCGCAGTATCGAAAGCAAGAAACGAAAGTAGGCGTTCCTACTTCAATCAACACCACACTTCATCTATAGATCCCTCTTAAATGTAGACATCTATAAATTAGATCAGACACCTAGATTGGTGTTTCATACTAAATCAAATTCACGCTCGTCAACCTATGCCACTTCTACGGCAAAAAAAAAAAAAAATAATAAAAATAAAATAAATAAATAAAATAAAACGCTGCAAATTCTTACACAGGGGTTGGTAATTCCTCGGACCAGGCGCATGGGGACTCATTTCTTCAACATGGGGGAAATGGGGAAACATTGGGTGCGGCGGGTCCCAGACCCATTCCAATCGATTCAGGATCCAAAATTTAGTGGAAAATGATACCCCACACGCCCAGGTACTGGAAATCTCGAAAACGCATATTCAAAATGGGTAATATATACCCAATTTGACCCATAACTTCTTCCAGTGGGTGCCAGTCGTCCTGGGACCCACTTCATTGGATTCAGCTTCCAAAATTTAGTGGAAAATAAGACCCCACTTCGCCCAAAATCTCGAAAATCCGTTTTTCAAAAAACAACTTTTGACCCCTACCCCGCCCAAATTTGGTCCGATCGGGCTGAAAAGTTTGGAGGACAGTCCTAGGCCGGGAACAGACCCCTGACCCAAATTTCAGATTTTTAGAAAATTTCTACTACCAATAACAGCGTGGACGGCGGACGGCGTACGGCGGACGGACATTGATCTTTTTTGATCTAGAGACCATGAAACGTCCAGAAAAAAATTTTGAGCCGAATCGGAGAGGTTGACCATTTGCATGAAAACATAGGTTGATTATTCAAGGAATAACCAACCAAAATCTTCCCTCAGAGACAAGTTAAGCCCTCTTGGGTCCTAAATACTTTGTTCTACTTTTTTACTAGGTACATTCGCGATATATTACTACATTGGTTGGTTATTCCTTGAATAATCAACCTATGTTTTCATGCAAGAAGTGTATTTCGAAAAATGGATTTTCAAGATTTCCGGCGATGTAGTGTGGGGTATCATTTTCGACTAAATTTGGGACGCTAAATCGAAAGAGACGGGTCCCAGAACGATTGGCGCCCACAAGAAGAAGTTTCGGGTCAAAATGGGCATCAATCTACCTATTTTAATGTGGGTTTTCGAGATTTTCGGTCCCTTGGCGTGTGGGGTATCATTTTCCACTAAATTTTGGACGCTGAATCCAATGAGACGGGTCTGGAATAACCAACCCCTGTTTTCAAATGACTTTCAATGGCTATTACTTAGTATTCTTTGATCAATGTGTGTGTGACCGTTAATCCCTCTGTGAAAATGACTGGTCTCAACGCGCTCTGTCGACAAAACGCACAATGTGCGTGACGTCACACGAGTGACTCGAAGCGAAATCAGTGACAGGACCGAAACATTTTGGTCTTCTTAAACATCCCTATTCTACTACCGAACCCATTCATTGTTCTGGGTCTCCGATAAGAACAATTCAACAGAGAGCATTCAACAAAAGTATACAAAATACAATACGGGGAAGAAGAAGCAGCGTTTTATATTATTTAAAGAGCTGGATTCTATAGACCCAAAGTTGACTAAGACGATGAATACAAAATAATTTTAAAAAGGTGATTGGTTACCCCTCAATATTTATTTTAATCATTTTTACAGATACAAACAAAATATTATTTTTGAAGCTATTTATTCAATTTAGTTCAAGAGAGGATTTCCGTTGGCTGCAGGTTTTCAGCCTGCAAACATTGCTGGTTATGGAGCATCAAGGCCGTAGACAACCTGCTGATTTTTATGTCATTCAGATTATTATATCTGTAGTCAGTTTGTCTATGGCTGATGTTGTAGCTCACCCTCAGGAGCCCTGACCTGTCTGTGATGACATTTAGGACGTTTTGTCGCGTTTGGACGGTACATTTTGACATATTAGATCGTTGCTTGCAGGGGAAAAATCGGTAATCGGTTGTAAACACAATTTTTGCTATTTGCAAGTTATCTGTGGTTTTGGCTGAGGCAGAGAAATGACATAGGTAGGTCTAGATTTCTAGGGATGTGGAGAATACACATACATATGTCCCGTAGGGAGTGGGAAGAACTATTCTGAACAGTTGTGGGATTCTAACCCTCGACGTCAACCAAATTTGTTAGTCACAGCTTGATTGTCCTCCGATTTTCAAAATGGATTTTCGAGATATTGACCGGACTAAGGCGTGTGAGGTATCGTTTTCGACTAAATTTTAGACGCTGAATCCAATGAGAAGGGTCCCGGAACGATTGGTGCCGACCGGAATAGGTTACGTGTCAACGTGTGTTGCTTAGTACCTAGGCGTGTGGGGTATCATTTTCCACTAAATTATGGACACTAAATCGATTGCAAGAGTCTCCATTCTCCCAGTCCAAGAAATGACCAACCCCTATGAAATAATTTGCAGCGTTTTTCTTCGAAATCGCCCCATAAACGCGTGCTATTTCCCCGTCCCAACTTTCGAACCGTTCCTCCTTCCGAACCGTTCTTTTGTCACTGGAAACCGCCCCCGAGTTTCCGCCCCCAGCCCGTTTACAGCGTTTCGGCCCAGTTCGTTGTCAACAGTCACCCCATTCACATTGACGCCCTTCAACCGGCAGAGGAACATCGTCGATTGCTCATCAACATTTTACATTTGTCATTCTTTTTACGTTGACGGAAACAAGCATTTCTCTCCCTCCCCAGACTCATATTTGAAACTAAGACAACTTTAATTTACAATTAACTTATTTAATAATTAAATTTTTGACGCCTTCACTATGAGTTTCGTCACATTTTAAATTTGTACTTCTCGTGGGATGTCTGCTAAACGAAAGGTGAGTTGATAATTAACACACGCTGTATTTTTTCATATCTAAATAGCCTTAATTTACTGAATTACTGTATTTACATTCAAAAATCCCTTATTTCGCCCATTCCCGAACTGAGTTTAATGAAATCCGATTATAATTTAATAGTCAGTGAGTCATCCTGATTCTTGATCTTTTCTGGACGTTAATTGCTTCATAAAATGGTAAAATTTTACAGAGTAAAGTACAAACAGATCTAACCAAATCAAAAATATCCTTTTGACTGTTGCATTGTGGCACTATTGATGTAAAATCCGTATTTTCCGTAGTAAATTTACCTGTTTTAAAGTTTTTGTTTTGTAATTTTAAAAAAATTACAAATTAGCGGTTATTGTTGTGAATATCGTAATTTTTTCTAGAATAAGGACATTTTGAATTTTTTTTTTAAGTAGTCAAAACTCTCGATATTTACTCATTGTGACGAATCTCAAATCGTCAATAGAGCTGAATACACTAAAATATTCGATTTTTTAAAAATTGCCCCCCCAATTTTGGCTAAAAATAAAAATATTAATTACCTGAAAAACTATTGAGACTAATTGAGCATTTTCAAAATAAAATGAATGTTCTACAAAATGAGACCTAGCAGAATTTCGTGGCTCCGATTATAGGGGAAACAGTTCCTCAAAATGGCGAATAATTTCGTATTTTGCGCAATTTATTTATATTTAAGACCGCAAGTGATCTGTGGTAATAGGCGTTTTTGAAGTGCAAACAATTTGAAACGAAGCAATACAAAGGAATGGTTGTATTTAGAAATGCTTGCCTCAATAACTGAAATTTTCCGAAAAAAATTGTGTGATTTATGTCTTGTCTAATATTATATGAAATATTGCGTAATATTAAACTTGAAAAACAACGCTAAAGTCGAATTTAATCTCAGCAGGTTCATAAATGGTCATGCTATGTTTTTCTTCCAAAACGCACTTTTTAGACGTTTTTTGGTTTTATTGCCGTAAATTAATTAATTACCGAAGTAAAAGTTTAATAAATATAAATTGTTGTCAAGTTGAGACTATGAAAAGAGCGTTCTGTATAATCAACAAGTGACTTTACAAGGGGAAAACTTAGTAAAACTGTTAGATGATTGATTTGTCGTCAGTTGAGTCGCACTTTTGGTGCACGTATGCACCTAACGACGTTTCCGCGTGGAAATTATTGAATACATTTATATTTTGTTGAATAATTGTCGTTAAATTCGCTGAATAGCAGTACTTCTGTTTGAAACGAATATCCGACGAACTGACCTCGGGCAACCCGATGCAGTATGTTCTAATGTTTGCGAGCTTTAGGTCAAATATGATTGAACCGTTTCGTCGAAAAAATTGAGAACGGCCCTTTTTACAGGCGTTACGGTGTATACGCGTACCTTTGATGAGCCCTCGCCGAATGGAATTCAACGAAAATGACTTGAAACAATTCACCCCGCGGTAGGTACATATGTACGGAATGTAATTGCCGTGCTTCCCGTTCTGAAGCTTTGGAGGCAATATTGTCGACGGGATTTCAGTTGTGCGACGAACACACTGAATTGTCGCGGGAAGTATGTACGGTAAATGGAGGGCGAAAGGATGAGGGAAAATGCTGAAAATGATTACACAATGAATGATTATTCTAGTCACTTCTTGCTTGTGTGGGGCGGAGTATATTTTCAGAGTCTACAGAGTATGTTTTCTTTTCCCGAAAACTTCAAACGGTTACTATTTTAACAAAAAATACCCTCCTAGATTCATTAATGACCACTTCCGGCGTTTGTCAATCGGTTCGAGACCCATCTGAATCGATTCAAAGTCCAATATTTAGTAGAAAACGATACCCAGCAAGATAACATCGTCATAAAACTCAAAACCTCGTTTTCCTAATACACGTTTTCGCACCTATAACGCAACCTTTATTTGTGAAAATCGTACCGAAACTCATTTCAATCAATCCAATGTCCAAAACATTGAAAAAAAATACAAATAAATAAATAAAAACGTTACAAATTTATTAAGAATTACCTGACGATTTAACCCACTTTCAAAATAATCGCGCCTGAATGAAAATTAGTCATCTAAATACAGTCCATGTGCATAATTTTAGGACATTGAAAGCATTTTAAACATTTTTGTTTCTGTCCCGGACGGCGAACATTTTGGATTTAACTTATGGGCCAATCTATAGAGGCTTTAATAACAATTAAAGGCGCGAACAAATACAAATTATATTGTAATTTTTCTACCTTCCGGACCGGTCGTATCAATATTTACGGTTACGGAAGATGTTATGTTCATACCATTTGGTTCGAGACTAGGCTCTTTAGTAGGTGAAGCGAGAATTATATAATATGTAATTCAATTAGTAGAAGATTCAATTTATTTAAGAGACGGTGGAGCTTCAAATTCTAGATGAAATAATATTAAATGTTCATTTTTAACCGAAATTGCCTCGTTGAATTGTTCATAGAAACCCTTGAGTTTCCTATTAGATTGATTTTTTTTTAAGATTTAGTATTTTGGGTTTTTTTAAATCCAAAATTGCTCAAACACGCATATGAAAAAAAAAGTTGTGGTTCTTTTTGCAAAGCTTGTATGGTTTCCTCTTAGAATAAACTATTAGAAACTATCGTTGAGTGGTTTAAACTCATTTGCTGAATGCTGTTATAGAGAGCGCTCAATTCATTCATTTGAGCATAAATACACAGAGAACCAGTAGAAAATCTACTCGTCAAAACCCAAATATTTCCGTCCATTTGTAACAATTCGCTTTATAAACTGAATATTTCCGTTTTATGAGTCCCCTTGTCCAATTGTGAATTGAGAATTCTTCTCTTTAATGAATAAGAAAAATAAAAATTGGCGTTTTAGTGAGCTTAAGAATTTTGAAGGGACATTTTTATGGTTTGTAATTCCATAATTTTTTTGCCAATCAAAAGAATGTTGAGAGTACTTTGGTTGACGTGGCCTATAAATTTCGAACCTTACTCGGGGATGGGAGTTATAATTAACAGCCTGTTCGTGATCACAGGTTTGTTGAGCGTCGAGAACCAGACCAAATTGTGTTATTCGGTTTAAATTGCGGCTCAAGTCCCCTCAAATATTAGAAAAAAATTGAGAGGGCGCAATTTGGTTTTGTGTTGATGCAAACAAAGGAAACGACGTCCGTATTCGGATTTAGTAGGCGACCGTGTTCAAAAATGTGTTTTTTTTCTGCAACAAACACAAACACAATTGACTGTAAAAAAACTCACCCTTACCTGTCTAACCCTCGAGTTATAGTACGCGTGGCCCAAACTAACCGCGACCTTCTCAAAACCGTTTGAAAAGGAAGGAGGGGAGGGGGTTTGAATGAGGAAGTTTTGAATCAAGAAAAGGCTTTCGGCGGAGAGCGAAAGATATGGGCCACCTGTTGGAATATGACGCCAAACTTACCCCACACTCTTCCCAATCCCCGACCATTTAAAACCGAATAGTCAATGACCCCCCTCCCTCCCCTCCGGAACGATCAAACCTTGAACGGGTGTTGGCTCAGAGTTCGTCAGGGTTAATTTGTAGGCGCCTTAGGAGGGGGGAGGGGGTAATTAGTTCCCCACACTACCTCGTAATCGTATCGTTATTCAAATTGAAGATTTGATATGATTGAAATCTGAGTAGTCCGAATGAACGACAAAACATTGTTTCATACTTGAAAAAATCAAAATTCAAAATCCTTGAAAATATGTTACACGTCGATCATTCCAAATACTCAACATCCACCAGATTGTAGTTAATTGATGAGAACTAATTTAATGGGGAGAAATTGTTATTAGATGTTGGACTTATGTTGGAATCAGAAACCACACCCCTTCACTTGAGTTTGAGTACAAAGCTAATTGTCAGGGACTGATAATATTATTGAAATTGTTTAAAATCGTATTGTGTACGTTATCATAGTCGATTCTGTCGAATTTTAATTTATTTTGGAATAAGTTTACTCGGGGGTTGTTTCATAATAAAAGCGTTTCTGGCCGGGTTTCTGCGCTACACGGGGTCGGGAAAGCTGAACTCGACGGGGGCTTCAGGAGGCTCAACTGTGGGGGTGGGAGGTGACGTGGGTGTTGGGAGGGTGAGGGGCGAAACCCCCGGTATGGATCCAGACGGGGGCCAAGAGCACAACGGGGGAGGGTGGTGGAGGTTTGTGTACCCTGTAGACTCCCATCAAGGGTGGTCGGGGGGTGAGGGGGAACGTGGGGAGGGGTGACCCTCCTGTTCTCTCCACTTACTCGAAAACTAAACCTCTCCCCCGACCTCCGCCGTAATGCCGCTAGGGTATACCCTACCCGCCTCCGCTCGCTCCTCTTTTCCCTTCAGCCCTCTAGTAAAACCTTTTCCCGCGTACCCTAATCACGAAGTGCTCTTTTCCACCCCGCCCACTGTACGATAGTATAGGATGAGCCCACCCTTTTCACCCCCACATGCCACCGGGTCCACACCTTCCCACACCCAGAGGGTGCTCTTTTCTCTATACTCGAGTATCCCCCTGAGGTAAGCATGAGGGGGGGGGGGGGAGATGGTGAGAAAATCAATTGTGGACAGGGAGTAGTGAGAGGGGAGGTTAACTTAGGTCTTCCTTCTGAAAAGGAGAGTAGCTACTTCAACCCATATTAATTTCGTTCCAAAAAGTCCCCCTCGAAAATCAACTTTTTTCTTTCATGGGGTAAGGATGGAAGTTGAATAACATTTCGTTAACAAGTCGCAAAATTAATTAAAATTGATTTGATAGAACCAAACAAATAGGCTTTCTCAAAACTAAAGAAAATTCTCACAAAAATAGATGCGAAAATATAGGTTTCTACACTCTGTTAGCTGCATGAACCTGCTCACTCCATACCCAAAACTGTTTTTTAAAATAAAATGTCCTCCAGAAAGATCAATTTTTGTGTAAAATCAAAAATCACGTCAAAAAAACATCTTGAGCTGTCGTACAGGTACAAGTTTCCTTTCGTACCAAATTATTAGGGAGGGGGAGATTGTGTTTGCAAAGAATTTATTTCGATATACCCGCTTTATAAAGCTTATGTGTAGTATTAATCGTAAGGGCGGAGTTTAGAAGATGTATTGTGAGTTTCTGTGTATCATTGAAATCAAACATTTTTTAACAAATTGAACAGGCACGTAGGCAGGTTGTAGGTTTTTGCAAAATTTCCTTCAAAGGAGTACACTATCATCTCTGTTATATAAATTATTAACAGTCAGAAATGGACTACACCAAAATATTCGAACGATTGAGCTAATAGTGGGCTAATTCAAACCAAATTTCATTGATATCGAGCCGAAAATTGATCAAATTTGGGTAGCGTTCAGAATATTTTTCCGTCCCTAAAGAGTTGAACGTCAGAATTTTGTTGGACTCTTCGGGGTCATTCTGAATTTGGCGGACAGAAAATGGGTTTCTAAGGGTTATCTAGAGAAAGAGAGAGAGAAAGTTTGGAAACGGAGGGAAAAAAGAGAAAAGGGGGTTGGGGAGGAGAGAGAGCTTTCCAGAGAGAAGAAGCCTTTTAAAAGGGGAAGCCTCCGTCAGAACGGGAGAAAGAGAGAGAAAGCGGTGGGAAAAACACCGTCGTCCCGAGGAAGAGGGCGATATCAGGTGGTGCAGAGAGGCTGTGGTGAGGGAGGGGCGTCTGTGTAAGAAAGAGTTCGGTTAGTAAAGGGGGCGAAGGGAGGGAAAAAAGTGGAATGAGGACGAGAAAGAGGAGGCTTTATCATAAACATCCCCCTTTTCCTCGCCCTCTCATCAGTCTCATCCGCTCTTTTTCCAAGCCGGGCGGAGGAAACCGAGGGAATTTTCCTTCCTTTTTTCTAGGCAGTTTTTTTTTACCACAGTACCTGCTACGTCCTAAAACTATTGGTAGGTGGTACTATAAACAGTTATACCTTTTTGCGGAAAAAAAAATATTTATATCGTTTGATTGAATACACCCTAGATTTTTCAAGAGGCTTTCAGACTAAATTTTTATTGAATTTATTCTTTAGAAATAAGATTTTAAACGTCACTCTGGCGATGAAAAAACAACGATTTCTGTTTACAAAAGTCTTCTCTATATTTTAAAAGAGCAAAAGAACGCCTCCAGTGAGATAATGACAGTATAAATCTCGGAGCAAGAACAATTAACGCAATTACTGCTCATAATTGTAATTAATTTCTGTTTTTAACATTAACGGCATTGTTTTATAAAGGCTGATCAAATTCCTGATGTAATTTGTAGCTCCGGGGGCTGAGAACTTGAGAGAGATTTCCTCGGATTGTGACTCCTGCTGGATGACCCCTTTTCTACAGAAAAGGGTAACACCCCCTCACCCGCCCGGACCCCATCCGTGACCCCCGCCCCACCTCCCGCGGAGAGGCGTGTGCAGGGTTTCGCTTCTTCCCTATAATAAATTTAAAAGGGGGTGCCTCCTCCCCACCTCCAAGGGGTGTTGGGGGTGGGTCAGGGAGCAACAATCGATATCCCCCCGTCCTCCGGTTCCTCCTCCCCGTAGACCCCCATACCCAGGGCGACCTCGCGGGTCAAGCGGGCTTCGGAACCCCCCTTCCCTCGTCCCAACCACATACACACACCTGTACATAAATATGTAAATATTTTATGATCGACTTTTCGAGGAGGATACAGTTGAACGAAGTCCTCCGTCATTCATTTGTTAATTTAATTCACAAATATCAAAATACCCTAACGAATGTAGACAATGAAACGTATTATATCATGAAATTCAGCAAAAAATTCAAATGATTCCCTCTAGATTTCAAAATAATAATATATTGACGTCGTGAACATCTTAAACTTTTAAGTTTTTCTGTTTTATCCTCATAATACCTGCTAAATTGATCAATGATTTGTATTTACAAAAATATTCGCTCTGAGAAATAAACGAATTGTTTGATTTTTTTATTGGATTATTTTGATTATTGAATAATTTTGGTAATCAAGGTTCATTAGTGTTAGCATTCTAATGAACCTATGCTATTATTTACTCTCTCATTATTTAACTTAGCTACATTGGTACGTCAAGGCGCTCTTATTACCAACTACCTACTCGCTATCCTCGTAAACTGACGTCACAACTGACTACCAGAGAAGGTTTATGAGAAGGGAAGCAAGTCTGAACATGATGGGGACGGAGACAGCCGTGTAATAATTGAGCTCCGTTCGAGGGTAATTCAATAAGGGAGATCGGGGGGAGGGGTGTCTTGAGGAGCAATGCCGTTCACCCGTGTGGACATTCGTTAGGATCGTATAATTCCCTCTACGGAGGTAAATTCCCACAAAAACTACCCCCCCCCCCCTCTCTACCAAAAAGGGACGCACCTGTTCCACCCAGTGCCCACCCTCTTTTTAAATAAATTACGACGGGAGGACCACCTTAACCCCTCCTCCCGTCACCGCTAGGTGACGTCATATCGATCCTCACCCTCTTTGGTGACGAGCCCCTTATTAACCCTGGAGGGGAGATGTCATTTGGAGACACTTCATCATGACGAACACCACCAAGTGGATAATCCGCAGGCTTTTCAATGTGCTAATGGAATTAGTTCCCGATGGTACCCCTGAGACCGAAAATCGGTCAGCATAATCAATCTGAGTACCATGTGAAACAAATTAGATGATTTTCAAAACCAGTTTAAAAAAAAAACACCAAAAACCTCTAAAACATCATAAAAACAACCAATTTTCCCCATATAGTCTAGATTTCAATAAATTAATCTCTCTATCATCAAAAAATTTATAGAATAAACCAATTTTTATTTGTATGGGGTGAGTTTTGGAAATTATAGCACCAAATAAAGACGAATCCGGGCGCACCGTGTACATTTTCATATTGTACATTTCTGTTTAATAATCAAATTATTCATTTTTACTAACAAATTCTCGTATAAATTCAAAGTAATACAAAATAATTAACGAGGAAACGCCCTGCCGTTGAATTATTATTACTCGTATTTCTTGTCCTCACTTTGAGAGAGATCGGTCTTTTGACAACAAATTTGACTCAAGTAGGCAACCGATGCGTCATCTGAGATGTAAGATTCTTACGAGCCTACTTCATCTCGTTAGTTGGCTACCCAACGTCGATAGATTCCGCCCACTGACTAAAATTATTTCAGATAAGACGTCCTACTCCACGGGTGTCACTCACCGAAAATCCACGTTTTGTTTCGTACTAACATGAATTTCTTCACATAAGTCCAACGTAATTTTTAGAAATTCTGCAACATTCATACGTTTTGCCGCTACAGATAACGTCAAAGGGATAAGTAAAAAGTATAATAAGTGTAGTGGATCTTGATATTCGAACAGTTTCTCTCTACAAGATCATTTTTCACTAGTTTCACTCGTCCGAAGAATTTATTTTTCTTGTTAGTCACCGAATGCTTAACGACCTTTCGAAGTAAGAGTACATGCCTCTCCAAGTTTTCGTAACTTTATTAACTTTTGCATCGAGTGGAGGTGAAAATGAAATGAAAAAAACTTCGTTATTGACGATGAAAATTCTTTTTGACCTCGTCAAATTCCTTCTATTTATTGAATGCTGTCAAATATCACAAAATTAAAAGATGACGTTATTTACGATGTACAAACATTTGATTAAATTTAAACTAAATTCTGTTGTGCACAATTTTCGAATTTTATTTATAAATTTTTGCTGCAAAAATTCATTTTTAGAGCTGTAACTGTTAGTGTCTCAGGAGAGATTGGTCGCAAATGATACATATTTTTTGAAAAATAAAAGTTCCTGGCATGGGTAGAGTCGATTTTCGATGTGTCTTCACCCCCTCCCCCTTTGTACCACACCACACACCACAGTTTCTATCTCGCTTTCCACCCTCCTCCCTTCTACTCTTACCAGTTACGCGGAAGGTTTTCTTCTCTTCATCCGAAGTTTCCTACTTTCACCCCCTCCTCGCCTACCCTTGTACCCTGCAACGTTACTCTCACCCCCTCCACCGCCCACGGTCCCTTTTCAGGGTACCCTAAACCCTCCCCTTCCACCCTGTTTTCCCAACCCTTATCTTCCCTCTTCCCTGAAGGCGACCATAAGGGTGAGAAAGGGCCTCGCTTTTCCCTCCTCCTCACGACCCTCGCCACCTCACCCCTTCTGACTGTAATCAAAGGGAAAGGGCTCCACAGACGGAGAGGGGAAAAGGAGCAGACCCTTAAGGGACAGGCACAGTTGAGAGCTCTGACTCAACGATGGGCGGGAGGGGGGGAAAACCCTCATGAAAGAGGGTGGTTTTGCTTCCTCCGGGTCGAGGGTGCGGGGAAAGGGATTACTCTCTACCCTAGCTACCGTAGATAGGGACTACCAGCGAGCGGTGAGGGGGTACAAGGCTTTCTCTTCCCCCGTAAGGGTAGAAAACAGGGTACCGTGTTCTGCCCTTCGACGGAGGGAGAAGGGGGTGGCGGAACAGGGGTATCGAACAGGGTGTGTCCCTTTGCCCTTCGCTCTTCATGACGCGAGAATATGGTTTTCATCCCTGAATTCACCACATGGCCCTTGACACCCAAAAATCAAATTCACGAGTGACCAGTGAAAATGTATCATTAACCGACACAATAATAAAAACCCTATAATTTCTTCAAACTGCCAAAACCAGTTTTAATCAAATATTATTAAGCCAACCGCCATTTCCGGACGATTTTACATGTAATGCACCATCTTACGAAGATAAAATCCTGCTGAAAACCATAAAAACGTACAAAACTTGGCCAAACTGTAGTTTTTTCTTTGTCAAAGAGGACAATGAACGATATTGTTTTAAAAACTGGTGACATATACTGCTTTATTTGAGAGCTAGCTACGTTAAGATTTTCAAAATGTCCGGTATTGATACAGAATCTTGCTGATCTTTGCTGTTTCTTTTCCCGTGAATCGGCAAGTACGACCTCGTCGAGTCGTACAATCCTCCCTTCATGACCGCTCGGTTGTGCGTTTTTAGCATATCTCCCCGTTTCATAGAAAAAAATGAAAGCGGTTCCCCAATAATGAGCGGCACTAACCCCACACAAAATTGTTCGAACGATTGTGGCTAATATTTTCGATACTGATTCGAACTCTTTTGCACGTAACTCGAATTCAGGTTTGAAAATTCCTTCGCATTGTCGTACAACATCGTCCTTTCCTCACTTTTATCGAATTTGGTACTTGGTACTTTGATTCCTCGCCAATTAGTAACTACGGGTAGATGTCTACGATATTGAGATTATGATACACATAGGCTATACGCTATTTTCTACTATATATATTTGGATTAGTAAAAAGTACATGGAAAATGTCAGTAATTCGAAATTTCGGAATAGAGGAACGGGAAAAAATTGAATCAGTTTAGTAGTTGTTATCTTTTCAAGGTGACAATTTAACAATTTAAGGGCTGTAGACTTACAGTAGTTATGTTGTTCCTTAGTTTAGCTTTTAGTTTATCAGTTTTTGTTGCCTGAGTGTTTGTAACCTGTTTATCAGCTACTTATTACAGTAAATCATCGACTAATGGTTGCTTATTCCTTGAACAATCAACCTGTTTTCATGCAAAAGGTTAGAAAACCGGACTTTAGAGATTTTCGTCGATCTAGGCATGCGGGGTATCATTTTCGACTAAATTTTAGACGCTGAATCCAATGAGACTGGTTGCGGAACGATTGGCGCCCACTACCCATTTCGAATGTGTTTTCGAGATTTCTGGAACCTAGGCGTGTGGGGTATCATTTTCGACTAAATTTTGGACTGGAATCGAATGAGACGGGTCTGGAATAACCAACCTGCAGTCTTAATAAAGTATTAGAGTCTGTAGAAAACGTGAAATAGTTTGTGAAGCCCTCATTTGTAAACATTTTCCGCGTTGAGGGTTTCCTTTAGTTCTCTCTTTCGTTTTCCCCGCCTCCGCTCAGCCTGGTAGCCCACCTGGTTGCCGAGGCAACGTAGCAATACTCACCCCCTCAAACCGCCGCCGACCGCTCCTCCCATCCCCGTACAACGCCTACTGTCTCGGGTACCGTCGCTCCCGCGCTCCGGCGGGTCGGGGGATACTGGGGATCATTAAGCGGAGCTCACCCCCCTCGGGGGCCTCTCAACTCCCCATTTCTAACCCCATCTCCTTCGCGGGCGCTCATCTCGGGAAATTGAAGTTCAAGGCGATTTGGTGCCTACGGATTAACGCCAATTTAAACTCTACATACCTGCATTGGTTTACGACTGCCTCACCAATAGAAATTACTAGACCTTGAATGTCAAAAAACCATTATGGGTAGATGGAGGGGGGCATAGCGCCAAAATTGATCATTTTTAATACATTTTTTCCTCTATGTTTTAGGAAATGAGAGTTTCACCTGATCCGGAAGTCGACGAAGAAGTTAACGGTAAAAATTTCATTTTGAATCCATTTAATTCCCCTAAATCCTCGGAGAAACATTTTTACGAGTTTCAATTTTGGTAAGCCATCGAGAGTAAAATGTAAAAAAAAAATTGATTTCAGGTCGCAACGGCGACGCGAGGACGGACACAGACGACATTTGGAATTACAATTTGTCGAAGAAACAAAGTACGCCTCAGAGAGACCTATCCGTGAGTTAAATTTCTCAATTTTCTATACGTGTGGTCTCTAAAAGCTTACAATGTAGGATGCTCACTGCTTCTGTCACGAAATTGCCCAGCTTTGTGGGTTATTTCCTCCCTGAGGAGCCATCAGAGGGCGTAAAAATGTATTTAGAAATCGAACGTTGCCCCTTAAAACGACAAAATAGTCCGTAGAGGGGTAAGATTGTGAAAATTCCGAACATCCCACCATATGGTGGGTTGTTTCTACCCACCTAGGGATACTATAGCCGAAAATCTGAATAAATTAACCTGCGCTGACTTTGGGGAGGCCCAATACCTCTGATTTTGTCAGAATTTTCTGAGTTATTTGTTCTAATTAAAAAAATGGAGCGCTTTATCGACAAGAATTTTATATATAAATAAAAATTAAACATTATTTCCAACGTTAGAGCTGGTCAAACTTATCATTCAAATTAAGGTAGCTGAGATAAACGGGTTCAAAGATGTGACAATTTCCCAAAATGGCCAAAGTCGAGAGAATGCGAATTCTCGTTACGTTTATTAAAAGTTACCGACGTTGTTCGGAGTAGTATAGCTTATTTATGTATTTTCTCGGGAAGAGGAATATTTGTCAAGCAATGGAAATAAATTGAAATACCTACTCACAAGAACGTTCTCTTGTCTTTTTGCCGTTTTGAGAAAATTTGGTTTTTTCAAAGTCTATTTAACTTGGCGATAAATTCCTTTGGCTCAAAAACATTGGGAATTTTTAAATTATTTTTTATACCGGAGTGGCCGCTAAAACGGTCTGTGAATCGACCGTTCGGAGCTGTTAAGTGGCATAAATTCATATTCGGGCCCTTCTGGAGTAAGGTTAAGTTGTTCGCATTGCACATAGTGCCCCTAGATGGAAGGGACTAGGTAACAAAGTTGTCGAATGTGTGGAATTTTTCCCAAGCCAAATGGCCAGAAAATTTGGAGGATTGCCAACTTTAAATACATTGTCATTAATGTTCTTGATTGTGTTTAGAGCCCCCTCCAAGAGTCTGGATCTGTACATGATGAGACGTCATCATCTGGAAACAAAGACGACGACGACGATGATGAAGAAGACGATTTGAAAGCGCCGCATCATGACTCTGAGCGGCTCAAAGCTTTCAACGTGAGATACGAAAATTATGAAAAGTGTATTCAAAAGTCGAAATTGACCGTCAAATTCAATCAGTTTTTATCTGAATATTATCAAATTTTAGATGTTTGTGCGGTTGTTCGTTGATGAAAATTTGGATCGGTGCGTCCCGATAAGTCGACAACCGAAAGAAAAAGTACAAGCTATCATTGACTCTTGCTCGCGGCAATTTCCGGAGTATGGCGAAAGAGCGAGGAAGAGGATCAGGACTTATTTGAAGAGCTGTCGTCGAAATAAACGTTCGAGAGATTCTGGATCTTGGCCCGATCCGGTAAGTAACCCGATTCGTTTTCAAAAATTACTCTCCAACTCTTACTTGGTGATGACTGGGTAGTCAGTATTGTATTTTATCGTTATGTGGTTGATGACGATAAAACTATTCGTTTACCGGAAATGGCGATAACTAACGTCGAACTACCGTTTATTAGACGCTAATATAGCGATATAGTTCGTCCATCGAGAATCTCCAGATTCTCAGCCCTAATGATGAGAATCGTTGATGTTGATTTTGGTTTGTTATTCGCTTCCATCCAGGGCAAAGTCTGGGTGATAATGTGTATTCTGGCAAATTGTTTAAATGAGATTTTTGGGGTCTTAGGCACGTAAGGAATCAGTTTGAACCAAATCAAAGGCAATTTAATTTTATGCAAAGCTCGGATTCTTGCATGCTAACTTGTGACGTCACATTGAGCGGTCAACCCAATTTATTTAAAATACTTATAGCACCTAAACATGGTTAACAATACTTTCTCATCCCTCAACTCTCAGGTTTTTTCTCCCTTCTACCAAAAAAATGAAATTAATAATTATAAAACATAAATATTAAAAATAATGAATGGTTTAGGACGTACTAATTGCAGAAATTAATGCAGAATTGTTTGAAATTCACTCATCGTTTAAATTTAATTTTGTTCTCTAGACGAGACCGACTCCTGCTCATTTGACGTCGGTACAAGCAGAGCAAATCCTCGCAGCAGCTTGTGAAAACGAATCTCATAACGCAAAAAGGATGCGCCTTGGGTTGGAGCCAGTTTCCCAACCCATGCCCGTCATAGCGGGGGTGAGCCAATGAAAATGAATCATTTTTGGGTACCTGTGTGGTTTAGAAGAAAACGTATATTAATTTTTGATGTTTTGTCTACAGGTGGAGCCAAGAGCTACGATAGTCGATCATTTTTCTCCTGCGAATCTCACTGCCGAACCTAAATTGTTGAGTCATTTGAACAGTATTTCTACGAATACGACGTCTACGAATAACAACAATAATGTAACGAAAGCGGACAGTCCGAGTTACGTCAAACCGAGCGCTGAGACGTTGACGAAAACAGTCAGCGCTTCGATGGGGTGAGTCACTGGAAAGACATTTTGGCAGGATGTTCAACTGCTGTCCAAATTAGCGGCGTTTCCTGCTGACAACACCTAATCGAACGATGTTTTCAGGCCTCTGAGCAGCGGCGTTGGTTTTGGAAGCGTTCGAGGATCCAGCAGCCTCTTCAGCCCGGCGACCCACGCTCAGACTTTCATGTCTCCGGGTCTTCCGCTCTTCCACCCGGGTCCACTCCCTAACGGACCGCAAGACCTGAGTATGAAGCCGACAAGACCGATTTTACCTCAAAAACTCACCGCACCGGAAATCAGCGCAGTTCGGCAACTCATCACAGGATACAGGTACGAAACGGAAAACCACTTGCGCCATCTTTATCGCCACCAGAACCAGCAGAAATAATTTCATCAAAATTTCATTTCACTTTGCAGGGAATCAGCAGCGTTTCTGCTCAGAAGCGCGGACGAGCTCGAATCTCTACTTTTACAGCAATCGTAAATTGCTTGGCAACAAAGGATCCGCAAAAGGAACACGAAGCCCTCTGCGTCTGAGCGTTGGCTAACCAACAATGGAGAGGCGAATCGACCAACAAAATCTGCGTTGATCAAATGATTTGGCGAAATTCGGGATTGTTGTGGCATTTGATTCATTCCAGTTGGTACTAGCGAACGAAATGTTATAAAGAGGGTAAATTTTGTACCGGAACTAGGTATTTTAAAGGGTGAAATTGATTGAAAATGTTCAGGTTTAATAGAGGCGATGCGCTTTTTTCTAAATTCTCTTCTAAATTATTCCCCAAACTTTGAATTACCGTCGGTAAATATCAGCCACATGACCATCATTTTTGGCGGGTTCATCATCTCATTTTCTCAAAAATACATAACACCGCACTTTACTTCGAAAATGAGCCTTTTTCAGGTGCTGTAATGCCTTATTGTTCGGATTCAAATTCCATTCATAAAAGACTCTAAAATATTACTGTTTTGCTCGCGAATAGCATTTCAGGGTGCTTCTATATGTGAAAACATGCGTTTTTCCATAGCTTTGTTTTCAACGACGTAGCTTTCTCAAAAAGCGATGTTTATCCTGGAGAGAAATAATTAAGAAAATCCCGCGTCGTTCTCTTTGAACCTGAACTCACGTGTAAGACTCAAACGAGACGAGTTAACAAACGCTTCATTCGCTCGGGGTGCGTTTATAAATTAGCTACGGTTTATTCTGATTTTTTTTTTTATCGTGTAAAGCTCCGCTATCTGAAGTTAAATGGAAGGGCCTTGCGAGGAAATTGTGCCGACGAGCGGGTTCGTCGAGCAGAAACCGGGACAATTGAGACGCGGTTTTTCCACCACTAGGTTATGTTCAAAATGGAATATTGAGAGTCGTTTTCTGAGAAAATTTGTAAGCGGTATGGAGGCATTTCGTGTTCGCTTTTCTGTACCTGGTATTCGTTTAAATAGCAACAGTTATAGTGAAATCAAATTAGAATTTTGCTAAAAGTGTAAATAAGTGAGGCATCGTACTTTTTCCAATTAGAAAAGTATTATGCCTCGTACGTTTAATCTTTAAACTGGTGGAAAGTGTTCACAAAAACGATCCATAATATTGAAATTATCTGCACAATTTTAAGTAGCCCAAAAATCAAGTTCTCAGAACATATTCAAAAATTTCAAAAGAGCGACCGGGTTGGGAGGAGAGTGACTTTTAAGTGGCTTACGGTTTAAATTTTAAGAGCTCACCGAACACAGCTTATAGTTCAGTTGAGAGAATTTTACTGTTTTCAGCCGTTATGGAAAATAAATTTTACTTCAGGGAGGCTAAAGCGGTCCTTATTGGTCGTATGAGGACTAAAACTAAAGACAAATAAAATCGTGAAATTTGTAGAGAATGTAATGTCCGGTATTTTATTTCTCCGAAGACATTTCTCTTAGGTTATTTGTTGAAGAGATGTATGGAAATCGCGGTTTTTGAGTCACCATAGGTTCAAAGTTACTATTTTTTTTTTTTTTTTTTTTTTTTAATTTCCGTTCCGAGGACCGCACTTGTGGCTTAAACACAATTCGTTCGAACAAGATGAACTGGAATGTAGCAAACGCCTCAACAAGACCCATTTCCGTACACTAAACGAACAAACTCTAATAACACGTTTGACAAATTTATGATGCGTACGTTTCAAATTACCAATATTGAATTCTTATTGAATGTTTCTTGATGATACACAAACTTCGATGTGGTAGCACGGGTAACCCTTCACTCCATCCCCTAAAAAAATGTTGTCCCCCTAAATTTGAACACTTTGTAACAAAATAGTGTTTTGCGTGACGTACACAATTTCGATAAAAATGAAAAAAAAAATCAAATAAAAAGGAACGAGTTCAATGCTCTTTTTGGTGTCTTTTTGGATTAAATGTTAGCACGTTAAATTTTAAAAATTGAATGTTTTCAGAAGTCACAAATTATCTTGTTTTTTATAAAGCAAAGACGAAAGAGGAAAAAACTTAACGTTCCCATTTCATCACGTCTAAAAATCTTATATTCGTCTAGTTAAAGAAAAAAAAATTTTCAAATAAGTTTTAGACTAGTCAACATTTTATTGAGTGTTCCTAGATGTTCTATCTGATCACGAAATTTTGAAGTTTTAAATTTACAAAAATATCGTCCCTGTCCGTGAAACCTGTTAAGGATTGGTTCGGACAAATTGGTGTATTTCTCCTTCGCAAATTGATCCTGATACTTTAAACTTTAATGATAAACATTGCAACGAGGAATATTAATGTTAACAGCCGTATTTTCAAGAGTATTCAGTTTCTGTCGTACTCTCACGGTGTACCTAATTCAATTTTTTAAATGATATTTTTATCACATGTTGAAACAAAAACTGTTATCGTGAAACTAAAACTGAAGCCGACATCGAAGCCGAAATTTATGACAAAAAATGACTTAACCAAAAGACTATTTTCCATTCTTTGCTTAATTGGTTGTATATAAAGCGCGGATAAGTTGATAAAACATTGGTTTATGACGTATTGACATAATTTATTTTGCTTATAAAGTTTATTGTTCCTATAAAAATATTATATTATTGTCAGTATTTTTTAATTGATAGTTCCACATATTTAAATATATTTAAGAAACGTCTAAAAACGTTCGTTTCCATTTGGGTTTACGGAAATATACCTGTGGGAATCAACGTAAAATATAACTCCGTTTAATTTGTATTGCGTTTTACGTTATTCTGCCTCGTTTCGACGACTGAACTTATTAGAGGACTCAACTGCAACAATTTTAAAACTTCGCGGTGTTGAAATTTTATTTAATTATTCAGTTTTAAATAAATTGTTTTGATCCAGCTTGGAACAGTGCTGATTTTATTCCTGAGACTCAATTTTTTTTTTAGAGAGATTTATATCAAAATGTATGTTCACTTTATTGATGTCTCCTTTGTAATGTACATGAAAAAAAATTATACGGGATGTTTCTAAGTGTACGTTGGTGTTTTGTTATTGTCGCCATTCTCGTGTTTTTATGCTATAAGTCTCCTAATTTAGAGAGAATCTCAAATCTAAGTCCAACGGCTTGGAGAAAATGTCAAATTTAACTTCTGAAGGGCCCCTCAAGGTTTCCAATAATTGAAACCTAGTTTTCACTAATTTAGCTCAAAGTTAAGAAATTAATGAAAACGTAAAACCTTGTCAATATTCAGCCAGGTTAATGAAAAATATTCCCCTAAAAAAATTACTGCGATCGTTCGTGCAAAAACTTTCCCAGAATACCAGCTTTCCAACGGTATACTCAAATTTATTTTTTTGGACATATTTTAAGGGTGAATATCACGTTTTAAGTGGAAAAATGGGACACTTTAACCAAAATCGTGGTAATGAATGTTATGGCCGTTTTAATGACGTCAGGTCGAACGGCAAAAATCTCAAACCGTGAATAACTCGTTTAAAGCGTTTCAAGGTGTCTAGATCGAAATACATAAAGGTCCGCCTAAATGTCCGTCAGCCGTCAACGCCAATTTCGGTAGTAGAAAATTTTCTAAAAACCTGAAATATTTTTGGGTTTGGTTGGCTATCGAAACTTTTCAGCCCAATTGGACCGAATTTAGGGGGGTAGGGAGCAAAATGTGTATTTTAAAAAATTGATTTTCGAGATTTTTGGCGATCTAGACGTGTGGAATATGGTTTTTGTCTAAATTTTGGACGCTGAATTCAATGAGACGGGTCCCGGAACGATTGGCGCCCACTGGAGGAGGTTATGGGTCAAAATGGGCAACTATCTACCCATTTCGAATGTGTTCTCGAGATTTTTGTTACCTAGACGTGTATTCAAACTAATTTGACTTGCGATTGAAAAGTCTCCATGCTGCTGGTCTGAGAAATAACCAACCCCTGTGAATGAATTTGCAGCGTTTATTGTTTACCTCTGCTTCTTCCTGAACATGTTGAGGGCATTTCTTTCATTTGTCCTGGTGACGTCACGTGCAAGGCCTTCGCGTCTTTCAGTCAAATTATAATCAATCCACGTAATTATGTAACTTTAACAATAGTTGCTAAGATGTAAGAATTGCAAATTGACCACTTGTCGAGTCTTGATGTGAGAATGAAAGAATAACGAGTGTTATTAGTCGATAAGGGCGAGAGTGGGATGATTAGCGTGTTTGTGGTCATAATAAGGAGTAGGTCCTCGCATAATATTATATCACACTCTGCGGTTATAGGGGATGAATTACTCCACCCGGGAAGTTCCTGCAGGTTGGTTGAACGGACTCTGAATTCAGCTAGCGCGCTTTCGAAATTCGAGAAATATGCGCGGTATTCGAACGATTCAATAACGCCGGAGTAACGAAGTTTTCACCGTGTTGTCGTGGTCATCATGGAAGAGCGGGTTCTCTGAGTCAGTAGAGCGTGACAACTCGTTACGTTCGCGTTGGTGGTGGTGCGTTTTTGGAATAGTCGGTTCGTTCGTGTGTGTACGTGGCTCCGGTTGAGCCGCACAATTATAGGGAAACACCCTCGGGATCGCCCAGGTGCGCCCAGCTGACCGTCAGTATCGCGCAGCTCGTTATCGGATTCGGTTTCTTCGATATGCCCCCTACGCGGTCTTCATTTCGAGAGTCGATTTCGTTGTTTCAAGCCAATTGTTCCTCTCAACCAAGTGAACTTCAAATAACAAATACATTGCAAGTTCTACTGTTCAAAAAATAAATAAATGCCAACCCCAAATGTGTTTTCCAATTGATGAAGTGGTGATCGAGTGAATTCTTCGGTAATGAGGCCTCAACATCATGAAAGCAATAATGGATCGCGAAACCAACTTCATCTTCAAAAGGGTGAGCATATTATTGAATCAATTAAGTTGGTACTACCATTTCCCCTTGCAACATGGAATGCATTTTTTCGAATGATACACACTAAACACACAAATTTAACCACATTTAGAATAAAGAAAAACAAGAGGCGTAAAAAGAACAGAATCAGATTTCTGTATCATTGAAAGTAATAGCGGCTCCTCAAACGCCCTTCTCACGATATTATTTAAAGTGGGAGTCTTCGGACGGCAGGAAACTGTTCCATCCAGGAGTCAAGGCCCTGAGAAATCTAAATTAGTTTTTTCTCATTAGAGGTTGTTCCAGAATACTTCGAAATTCAGATTAACTCAAAAGTCACTCAGTGAAGAGAGCGTAATTTTGACCTTCATCTTGTCTGATAGATATGTGTGATTTCATCAAGTATAATAAAAACATGAAAAGTCAAGGTTTTTGGAGTTGTCACACAAAGGGGAGCTTTGTAATTTGGTCCAACAAGAAAAATACGGTTTGGTGACTGAAAATTGTGTAGAACGCCATCAACCTCACTTTTCTATCTTAGCCCATTCTAGCGCAATCTTTAAAATTTTTATTCATTTTAATTTCTGAAAATTTTGTAGTTTTCTGATTGTCCAATTAAAACGAAATTTCAATTGAGAAAGCACAGATGTTTGATCTCACAATTTCAACATTAAATTCAAAACATCGTTTTTTTCACCAGAAATCAGCATTTTAGCTATTAGGTAAACAACTTTTTGATAATTGAACTTGGTCCAAGTCGACTATTAATGATTATTTAAAAAACTATGCAAATTCATTCACAGAGGTTTGTTATTACTTGGACCAGGAGCATAGGGAAAATCGGTGAGTGTAGAACGTCCTAGATTCATTCCAATCGATTCAGCATCCAACATTTAGTGGAAAATGCTACCCGAAAACTCATCCGAGCGGATTCACCATTGTTAGAAGGATGCAGTAGACACTAAAGTATTGAATATTGAGTATCTGCCCACTTAACTGACCGTCTGTAACGTTATAGTCGGATCATTTTCGGAACCAGGTTTTCTTCCCGCGAAGAACACAACAAAATGTAAAAAATGGCAGGCAAGTAATGGGGAGCGACATACATACGCACCTGATTGTGATGGGTAATTTTAAGCTGAAAAATGAGGAGGACCATGTCCGTAACATGCAGTGGACGCGTTTATGACCTTGTCCTATAACCCATTCGCGGTCAAGGAAGCCCGTATACATCATCACAAAACAATGAAAGGAAAAAATATTACCTTCAATCAGCTGTCAGGGTAGGCGAAGGATCTGCAACAATTCGATCGGAAACTAGTTGGCGGTAACGCGACGAAACACTACCGCAAAATATTAGAACGCGAACGGAAAATACAGAATACTGAGTTTTCATAGAGAATGACCGAGCTGACTGATAGGTATCGGAGGAGTACTACGCGAGATAACCTGGCCGAGAACGGAGCATAGAGAAGGTATGCGTAATCCACAAAACATGAAGAAGAGATTAGTTTTCCATCAAAGTATCGTTTCCCACTAAACTGTTGACGCTGAATCAGATGGGTTGTGCCCTCTGGAGTTGGGTACGTGTCAAGATGGGTATCTACCTACATATCTTCGAAATACTACCGCTGTAATACTACCGAATGACCGAGCTGACTGATAGATATCGAAGAGATACGTGAGATAACCTAACCGTGAACGGAGCATAGAGAAGGTATGCGTTATCCATAAAACATGAAGAAGAGATTAATTTTCCACCAATGTATCGTTTCACATTGAATTGGTGACGCTGAATCTGATGGGTTGTGATGGGCACCGACCGATTGGGCGAATAATGAGTTTCGATAGAGAATGATCCAGCTGACTGATAAGTATCGCCGAATCTGATGGGTTGTGCCCTCTGGAAGTGGGTACGTGTCAAGATGGGTGTCTACCTACATAATTATATCTTCAAAGTAGTTGTTCAAGATTTTCGGGTACGACCAAGAGCAGTCAGTGTGGAGTGTTCCGGACTCCAATCGATTCAGCGTCCATAATTCAGTGAGAAATTTTACCCCACACGCCTACATACCCAAAAATCCCGAAAACCAACTTTCGTAATAGGTAAGTAGGTACCTAACTTGACTCGTACCACCTGCAGAGGGCACAACCCATCTGATTCAGCCCATCAATCCAACCAGTCCTATTGGATTCAGCGTCCAAAATTTAGTAGAAAATGATCCCTACACGCCTAGGTCCCCAAATCTGGTACTTAAAACTGCACTAGCAGCAGAGTGATTGCAAATTTAACACAAATTAATTTTTGAAAAATGTGGGGCTGTAAAAAGTGACCAATTTTAGGCAAACTTGTGATAGGCCAATTAGTGATTCTTTATTGATTTTACAGGACAATTCAAGCTTTAAGGAGGAAAATGTTGGTTTTTGTCAAATTTTCATGACTGAATTGAGTCTGTCTCAACTAATATCATTTGGTGGCTGCTTCTGACGCCAACATGTTTTCAAGCCAACTATTGTGATGAAAATGCATCAGGGAGACACTGGTGGATGGTTCTAGGAGAAGGGCGGGATGGACAGCAGTGGGGGAGGGGAGGGGTTAGGGCTGTGCAGTAAAAGAGGGTAGGGTGGGTAGTTAAGTCTGGAAGATTCTGGAAGGAGCATAGGGTAGATAGCTGGAGGGGGTAGGAAGGAGAGTAGGGCACTTCATGAGTGCATTTGATTAAAATTAATTTATTCTAAAACGAGTAAAGTGCCTTTTGAAAACAATTAGTATTCAAATAACTGACCTAAATATATTATAGTCTTGCTGGAATGCTTATGGGATCGGAGTGCTATTTTATCGGCTTGGTATAGGTCATTTTAAAACCATGTTGAGCAGGGCGTAGTAAAATTAACATGACTGCAACAAACTCATTTTCATAAAATTAAAATTTCAAAGCTGAATTCGCCTCCTCAACGCTCTGAGAGCTCAGTCTAGGTATTTACGTATGCATTCTTTCTCACGGAACCTCAGAATTTTTAATTGCCACTTGAGGAGCGGAAGGTACCGTTTTATACTTCGAAGATGAAAATTTCACACGGGACTTCCAAGGCGGAACGGGTTTTCTCACTTTGAACTCCTTCGTCCAGTCTATCGAACGACTCACAACCATCAAGGTCTCCTCATCGCCGAGTGTATCAATCGCGAATATTTTCTTCGACGCGGTTATAGCGTCAAATTTGAGGACTGCGCATTTATGTTCGTGTCGAGGATAGTGATCGGGCTGAAACCTACGGTCCTGCTGTGCAACGAACTTAATTTCGATGGACATATTATGGATATTTTGAAGGTGAGTTTGGATAACTACGGATATTAAGAATGCATACTTGACAGAACATTTTTCCACTGTATTCTGCTTTCTCAGGCTCTTTTACATGCATTTCATGTGACTTCTCTGAACTACTCAGAGCTTTGCAGAAGACTAAAAATTAGAAAAACAAATTATGTCCAGCAAAAGCGTGGGAATTAAAATTTTTATTTATTTATTTTATTTTGTTGTAAGCGAAAAAAATGTTTTTTGAAAAAATTCAGGATTAGAAATTAGTTCCTCTTAAGTGCTTGGCCCGCGCTAGAAGGAACGAGTCGTGAGCTCTTACACAAGTTCAGCAAGATGAACAAACGGGCTTGACGTGCTAACTAAAATACTAGTCTACACTGAAAAGCTTTGCCTTACAAGACAATAGATACACTGTGCAACTCTTAGGTCACAACTTGCAGAATGAAGGCGTGTCTAAAGACTGTCATCGGGTCTATTTACCCTAGGCAGGTCTCAGGCCGGCTTAGGCCGTTTTCAATCAACCATCTTCTACTGATGATTTACCTAGCTTGGCTTTTGCTTTATAGCTTCCTTCCAATTTTTTGCGACAAAATACATAATCATCAGCAAAAAGAATTAACTAACCGTTCAAGCTGAGTTTGCACAACTTATTCCATATAAATTATGCGTCAATAAACTTTCAGGTAGATTTTATTTTTATTCTTTGTTTGCTTTAGTAGCATGACTTAGGGATTCCTCTATAGCACGACCCTCTAATAAGCGGCGGATGTGAAGGTCCATTGCCTTTACAATCCTCTCCCCCACTCGAGCCTTCGCGTCTGACCCACCGTTCAAGTCAGTCTTCCGCCAGCTCGCGGCTCGCGCTCACGATAAAGTTCCATCGAAACAACAAAACAAACAATCAACGGTGAACACTTTTTGCTCGACTTGGAATGACGCGGGTCGTTGTGCGTTTACAGTGATGCTATTCGACTTGTCTGAATGATGGCGCAAGCTGCTGTGATTCGAGCGCACAATCGCGCTCAGGCCAAGGTGAGCCAAGTATTGTTTGTATTGTCGTATTTTTAGTTTCAAATGAACAATTCGTTTCAGTAAGTATCGCTTCAATGAATTTTCAAATGTTGGAAGCACCACATGGTCGAAAATGGCACGTAAAATGTTCTCAAAAGGATAAAACGACCAATCTGTGACACAAAACGTATGTCCACTAACCAAACGTGAATCAATACGCTCATAAAATACCCTAAACATAATCCCAATGAGCTATGGATCCTCATTTTAAGCAGTGACATTAGTAATGAAAGAATATTTTTGATTCACAAGACAGCTACCACCTTACAGCTACGTGCGTCATCAACTTAGCTGCCTGATTGTTAATTAATTCATTTTTGTAAGAACCAAATTTTGCTATACCAGAGCTACAGCTAAAGCAACAGCAGTCTACTAACGAAGTTAGTTGAGCTAGAAGCATTTGAACCTCATCTGTCATCGATATAATGTGACAAACCCAAAGGAAACTTTACCTCACGCCTAAATGTTTTCTATAATTTGTATTCATGTTAACCGAGATGATTCAAATACTAATGCACTTGGTCATTCAGGTTGATAATTGTGTTACAGTCTAAATTTCTAAGTAGTATAAGCAATACTGTTGAAAGGGTCGTATATGTATAACTGTGTGTAACTAAACCTACTGATTTATTTAAATTGTTTAGGGCGGTTCTTTTGGCTTTGGATTTCCATTGTGAAATGTTATGAAACCAGTAAAATTTTCTGTCGAGAAAGACACCTGGTGGAACGTCTTGGTCTTCCTTAGACCAACCCCTAAAGATCAATCCCCAATTTCATGCCCTGAGGCGATCACTCGGACCTAAAAAAGATGAGAAATGTGTTTCAAGATGTCTTTATTTTATAATAACCAAAATGCCTGTTCCCCGCACGCCGTCCACACTGTTTTCGGCAGACACATTTTACTTTCTAAACATCTGAAATTTTAGAGGGGATTCTCCTTGCAGGTTCTAATTGGTCCTCTAAATTAAATAGCCTAATCACCCGTAATATACCGGCTATGCCCGCAATCGGTTTAGGTTCATTCAGAATAAAAAACCACTTGTTTAATGCGCAGCGTTTTAATTCAGGGGTAAGTTACAACTGTATATTAAGGTGCCCAATGGCAGTTTACAATTGATAACACTGTAAAACATCAATAAGGAGTTGCTTTAGACGTATCAACTCTCAATCGAGTTTTCAAGAAGAACTAAATAAGTATTCCATGAACTGTAACTGTAACGCAGGAACCTAGTTTCGAACAATGGAGCTAGCTGAAGGCCCTACTTTATGCACAGAATACACTGCACTTGAAGTCAGATTCGCAGAGCGTAACTGAATGCCTACTTACGTCGAGTCGAGAGTGTACTTACGTGCATGCGACATACGACAGATGACGTTCTGCAGTGGACAAACGGGGGAAAGTTTATTGTCTCTGAGCATCGAGGAAATTTCTTCCTGAAAAAACGGATCACCTAATTTTTCAACCGAACGACTAAAACCGCAAGGGGAACTGAACGAAGAAATCGAGTACTGGTTACAAGAGCTCGAAAGGCACAAGTTCGGAAGGAAATGACTCAAGAATTACGCTGTGAAGCGGAGACAATCTGAAGAAAATCGGAGGCATTTGCTCATGTTTAAAACACTTCCTTGTATCAGTTGTTCCCATTCGATTTTGAAAGTTTAATGGGCGTCACAAGTTTCAAAAAAGTACGCGCTACTTACCTCACCGCGTACATTAACGCCCAAACCATGAACTGCGTTTTAAGGCTTTCATATTTGGAAACTTGTGTCCGATTTTAAACCAGAATTTACATGGTTCTCTATTCTTATTGACATCAACGAGGCATATAAATTTTGTTGTTTTTTAATACCATTATCTGGCCAATGCCCAGGGTTTCTTCAGGCGCCCAACGAATCGCTCCCAGTCTTCTTCCAAAGTTCCTTTTTGAACTTGAACACGATACCTTCGAACTAATCCCACGACCATCCACGTTCGAAACAAACGGAGCGTATTAACCGTCTCACTTCAGATCTCGGACTGTACTTAAGCCCCATAAGTAGCGGTGATTCCCGGTCGGTTCGAGTTTCGAAAGAGACTGTACTCGACGCTCTTGACGACCTCGGAGCTGGTACCACACGGAAAACCTTTGCTCGGCGTTGTCGGACGCTCTCAAGTTGCCTTCTCGAACGGTGGCCAAATCGGGGATAAAGAGTGAATGCACTCAGCAATGCAATTAAAAACAATCTTGCATCACGGGCAGTCCAATCAAATTTGGAATTGTCATGTCAAGGTACCGGGGACGTCCTCGTCAGTCACCTCATCTTGTATAATTTTCAGGTAGATACCTACTACCTTCTCCTCTCAGATTGGTAAATGACACGCCACCAGAGTTTTCAAAGAGGTCTAATAACATAACTTCGTACAGAGCACAGAGGTTTATAAAATTACGTTATCGTTAGCCTGCAAGTGGGGCTTTTGCAACATGCCTTTGGCAACTCTTTGACACGTAAACTCTTCGACAAATGCCCAGACAGATTTTTCAACACTGACTCTGCAAACCCTTCGACGAGTTAACTCTTCGGCGTGTTGAAAATGTTTGACAAAGTTACAGTTGGAATCTCTTCGGTTGTGTGTCTTCGACACTTCACCCTGGCTACCTGAATTCCTTACATATAATCAGAACCAATAATAGTATTTCTCGAAATCAGTTGGTCAACAAATCTAAGGGTGTTGACAACGATAAAAAAATAATGACCAGATGACAACAAATGACTAGTTGCACCTACGTCAACGAAAACAGAAGAAGGAAACAAGGGGAAAATGTCCCCAGACCTAAAAGAAACAGTTACTCATCTCGCTTATATACACCACGCATTGGATATACCTAAGTGTATTTTTACTCATGTCACTTTATAATCTAAAATAAAAATAAAAAATTGTTTGATACAAAATTGGTGGTTGTTAAAAAAAAGTGACAGTAGGCTACACTGTAGAAATGCAACCCTTGAACTTAGCAAATTATCTCTTCACTTATCTCTTGTAGCCCCTAAACTGAGTTTATGCAAGTTACAATTTATTAATAATGTTCAACTACTCGAAGATGGTTTTCAAACAGAAAAAAGAACGAGCCGATCGTTGAAAGTGTTCATTAGTCATCCAAAACCTGCATGTTGAAGCAGACTAGATGTAGTCGGTTACACAAGTTGGATGCTCTGTATTCTTATCAGTCGTAATTCCGTTCATAAGACCAACCTAATCTAATAATACGCTGACTGTAGAGGGTTGTCGCGGTTATTCAAGCTGACCTGTCAAAAATGATCATCTTCAGATAAAATGATACAAATTTAAAATAAGAAATCAATCTACTGGGCCTGTCAGTGGCTAACTCTGAATGCAAACCCGCATAGCGCAGAAGTCTAGACGTCCGCCTTTCGTAAAAATGGTCCGATGTACGTTGAAACGGTCTTCACTCGACAAAAGAAAAACCCATAATGAATGAATGAGAGAAGGGACGAGCTCCTAGGTCAAATCTGAAGTTGAGGGTTCCCTATCTAAATTGTTCTGTGAAAGGACGGCATGGGCCGCGTAACTGGGCAAATTTACAAGAAGGGGTTTAAATCTATCAAGGGAGAATGTAAAATTAAAAATAATAGTGAGTTTGTTTAGGTATACTACACTAATGCCTCCGACTAATACTTTGATGACAATTTTGAATAAAAATCAATGTACTAAGAATCTATTTACAATGTGCTTAAGTACGTATATCATTTTTATTATGGAAGTGGTAGGAATAAGGCAAAAGCTAGTGTATTTTTAATTAATATTTTCTCTTCATTTTACAGGGTTCCGACCCAAGGGTGGCCACGTGTCGAGGAAAACTGCAGAATAAACGCTCCAAACTCAATCAAGAAATCAACAAAGAGCTTAGACTGAGAGCTGGCGCGGAAAACCTTTTCAAGTGAGTCCTACAACCGTATCTACATTAATCGCTCAAACATAACGTTATGGGCGGTAGTTGTAGAGAAATCGTTGTCGCTCATGTTATACAAGATTTATACGCTTTCATTGTAATCTTTCTATCGAAAATCATATCACGCTTCTTCGTCCGGTGCATCTAATTAGAACGAGATAAATTTATTAGGGCTCTCGACCGCAAGTAGAAAGCGTGATGATAAGCAAGCTTATTCCTATCTAAGGAATAAGTATATCTTCAGCTTTATGAACTCCTTCTCTACTAAGTTCTTCTGCTTCAACACACCTAACTACCAGGCGAGACTGGAGCTGGGCCTTAGCCAACTCAGGCCTTTAGAGGATAGAGCAATGTTCAGCTGGTGGATTCAGTTATTGAGCATGCTTTTGGACAGATAGTCGCAAATCTGTTTTGAGAGGCTCGTGAATCTTTCAGGACATTTTTCCGATTCAAGATTTAATTGAAGGAATTTCACAGGGAGACGGGGTTTTTGCTGATAATTATGCCCAGACGACGGCTTTTCGACACCTTACCCGATCGCATCGGATGGACCTGAAGAGAGAAACATAATCTTTTTTATATATTGTCCAAGAGGTTCTTCTCTAGCACCAGGGCAATCCCACTTGTGCCTGTCAGGCGATTCCCCCCGTTTGTCATGCGACTCTTGTGTCAAATTAGGGGCGCGAACCAGTAATATTCCAGGCTAAACTTATCACCGCATGACGAGCCGCTGTTGCAATAACAGTCCAATTTACAACGCCATCAGCCCTGATACGCTGCTCCACGTAGTCGCTGCCCTGAGCAAAGAGCTCTTTCGTCCCCTGTAGCAAGCGTGTCTTCAACTAAGAACGCCGAAAGTTCTTAGGCACTCCCTGGCATGGCTCAACCTCCAAGACAAAGCAAATATCAGGCAGTTCGTGGGTTTGTGCACCACCATAGGGCCTACGTTATAAATAGCGGTTTCTTTGATTGACTAAATAATTTAAGACCTTCAATCAGCCTCGTGGTCAACGATTTTTTTATCCTTTCGTTTTTATGTTTGACTTGAATCAGTAATCCATTTTGTAACTCGCCTATTGAAACTGTAGGCAGTATCCTTCACCATTCTCATAATTTTTGTACTTCATTTTCATGTATGATGCTTGTACGGGTATCTTCGATAATCAACCTTATTTTCTATTTTAATGTTTTTATTTTCAAAATCTTGAAAAAACTTATGTTTAACGAAAATAAATTGTCTTCTTCTTCATAACTACAAAAGTACGCGGAATTTTACCAAAATATTTAATTTTCCAGAGCGACCAGTAACCGTAAACTAAAAGAGACGGTTGCACTTGAATTGAGCTTCGTCAACTCCAACCTCCAACTCCTCAAAGAGCAACTAGCTGAACTAAATTCATCCGTCGAAATTTACCAGGGCGAAAGGTAAAGATGTAAACTTGTAATCATTACAATACAAATTTTATAACGTCTTTGTGATCGACTGACAACCGTTTGAACGGTCTCTTATCTGACGGAGGGTTTTGGAGAGTGAAATCGAAAGTGGAATTTTTTCAAGTTGACTCGAGGCCCATAACTGGTCGTGTGGAAGGCCCATAACCTGGAGGGTTCGAAACCCACAAGAGAGACTCCCAGTGACAAGACTGGTTGTGGCGATCTCCCTCCTGGTAGAAAGTGAAAACCGAAGCCAGTCAACGTCCTCCAGTGGCCTCTTGATTTCCTCTCTCTACAAATATGTTTACTTACAGAGAATTTAATAATTTATATAATTCATTCAAAATAATTAATAATTTATTTTATTTGACAGTGACTAATTCATCTAACAGATAAATATGGTAGTGTTTTTCTGAATGAACTATTCACGTCATATTCACGAAACGTTGCTGATAACAGCCCAATTTTCTCAACCTAAATATACGCTCACAAGTTTATCAATATGCCAAGCCTGACTTCCCTTTAGCAAGCTGAGCAAAATTTTATTAATTTAACACAATAAAATTCTCCCAAAATTGCTAAATAATTCAAAATTTGCCAAGTTTTAATATTTTTAGAGTACGTTTTGAGTAATTATTTTCAGGACCTTATTACTTTACTCACATAGGCCACCGGACACATGAAAATACTTCACGATTTCCCGATGTACGTAATCGCAAAATTAACGGTTTGAAAAAATGCACATACTTGTAAATATTTTTAAGTCTCAAATTATTCGTGCAAAATTACAACTTTTTTATATTTTTTTATTTTGTGCATTGAAGTAGGTATTGTTATTTAGAACAGAAAGAGTTCACTAAACAATACCTAATGCGAATGAATTTATACTTCTTCTTCTTTCCGGGCCTTGTTACTTATTACGTGTAATTATATTATTCCCCCACTTTTAAGAATTTGGACAATGATTATATAACATTTTCCCTAAATTTTTTTTTTTAAGATTTGTTCAACACGATATTTAGGTGGATTAAATGATGTAGGTCGGCTCTTTGAAATATAGCGGATTTAGAATGGGCCAAACAATTATCCTGATCTGTGTGTGCTCAAATTACCAGCTTGACTTCCGAGCAGAATATAAGTCAAAATGAACGTTTCATAGCTTTTTGAGTTGCCGCCAAAAAGTTGTTTTTCCATTTAATTGACTCGATTGACGCGTCGAACCGCACTCTCTTTTCCCATACGACTGAATGGCTTCAACGATACGAATTCTGCCATCAGGATTAAATTGGAAATACCAATATCAGGGGAAAGGGGGAATTTTTTGTCTGTATAGCCGATGAACTACTGAGGACGGGGCGCACTAAAAATCTTCAGCTCACCCATCACCCCTGGCGTTGATCTCATTAATCTCAACTTTTTGATTGGCTTCAGCTCACCTTGTACCTGGAGATAGTCACCACTCCCTTGCATTCACTGGCCTAATGACCTTCATTGTTACTTTTTTCTCGCCTTCCTGCCGCGGTATTGTTCGATCGTTCGCTTCGCACTCTATCAAAACGTTTCACTCCCTCGGCTTCATTTCGATTTCTAATAGGTTTTATAAAGCCAGGCAGCGCAGGTCCGAGTTTTTTTTTTTCGCACGGCACGTTGACTCACATTCCTTTCCCGCCCACCTCCTAGGCAATACCTCTCTGTTTTGGAATCGAGGACGGGACTTTCACACGGTGTTTTTTGTCCGCGTAGAAATCAACGCAGAAATTCTTTCAAAACAGCTGGCGTTCTCTTGTTCCGGAGTGCGTTCCACTCAAAAACATGACCTGAATCAACATTTGAACATAACATGCGCGGTCAGTAGTCCATATATGTCTGAATAATATGATCGTGGCAAAATCCTAACACTTTCTTGTGGGCCCAATCTCCTGGATAATCATCCCCTAAAATGGTAAAGGATCATATCTTGAAACTATTCGTTTAATTTTCATAATTGAGGGTATTACCTCCCTAAAAATGTCCCTATAGTAGCCTTAAAATTCCAAATGTTGATTTAAAAAATATAATTTTGCGTACAGACACCATGTAAGGAGTCTCATGGAACCGCCTGCTAGACTTGCACTCACTGAGAGGAGACTGCAGTCTGAAAAGCATAAGAACATGCATAGCTCGCTCTTCCAGAATTGGTTCGGGAATTGGTCGCCTGGAATTCCCATTGCCTGTCTTGGAAGGATTCTACTCCAATGCCAAATTCAGAAACTGGCAGTAGGGGTGACTGTTAGATCACATCTGTAGATCATTGTCGGTGGAAGAGTTCCCTCTGAGTGAGTGCCACTTGAAGCCAACATAGCCACAGTATGCTGATTGTGGGATTACAGTGTAGTCTAGATTGTGAAGTGAGGCGTTTTAAATCTGCTGAGTAGTCTGGACATCTACGAGACATGGCAGGTAGGCAGATAGGAAGAGGGAAACGATTTTAAAGTAGACATTTTGTGGAATCGTTGCCAATGTGGCTAATGAGTCGACCAAGCAGATTGCGAGACGTCGTAGGTGTTCGCTACCGCATTCCGACTTGCGAAATTAGTTTTACACTGAAATAGCGTCTCACATAGCTTGAAATTGAAGCTAACTCTCGCACGGAAGCTGTATCGTGGACCAGCACGCGATAAGGATGCACGTTGTTTGGCAAGGTGAAGGGAGTAGGTAAGGGCGAGGGAGTGCGGCGTTACATAACGGTTCGAAAGGAGACCGCAGAAGGCACTTGGTGCTGAGGGGGGGGGGGGGGGTCGAAGTGACCGGTACAAGGCAGCTTCCTTCCAACTTTTTCAGGCAAGGAACGTCAGCACTTTTTTTGTAATGAAATTCCTTCGCCCAGTAACCCAGGAGCTAAGGTCGTTCATTCCCTCCTTTACCCCTCACAATTTCAGCAATTTCTTTCAAATTGATTTTTTTTTTTCATTCCAACTCAAAACATGGGTACTTTACATTTTATTAGGAGACCCTTACCACACCGCTCTTACGAAATTATTCCCATTTATTGAACTTCCTGTTGTGTTTTGACATAATGAAGACGAATTTCCCTAAATTTCCTTTGTTAATGTTTTCGTTCGTACATTCCGAAATTCTTATATAAATTATTATGATAGACTACCAACTCTTAAGAACTAAAGAATAGTTGTTCTACAAAACATTTGACTCGAAGCAAAAATTCCGCATTTGCCCAAGATTGTAGAAGTCGTAATTTCCAAAATTAGGTACCCAATTTCGATATTTAACAAGCTTATATATTTAAAGGAACAATAAAACCTTGTTGTAAACCACTCCTTGAATAATTTGCTTTCTTGTTGAACACTTATTCAAAGGGCAGCTGTGGATTTTAATGACTTCATACGCTTTAACAACATTTGAAATTCTATTGTGATGTGAATGTTGCAGTTCTGAACCCGTAATGCCAATGATTCCTCTTGGACTGAAAGAAACTAAAGAAATAGACTTTTCCGAACCATTTAAAGTGAGTCGAATGATTGAAAACTCAACTTGGCTCTCGAAAGTGTCATTGAAATAATTTAAGAAAAAAATACATGTCATGATCAAAGTTGAACGACGATTTCAATTTCCTATAAATATAAAAATACATTTAAAAGATATAAAAACCACGGATGGATATTTGTATTGGTAATGTAATTTTTCTTTCAGGACTTTATACTGGAACACTATAGTGAAGAAGGGAGTAAATATAATAAAGCGATATCAGATTTTATGGAACTACGACAGGTATGTAAAGTTCACTTGAGATTAATTAATACACAAAAAATGTGTAGAATGGATTAATTTGATGAAATGAAATAATAAAATTTTAAAAATTTGATTTTCCAGGCAATGAGAAGCCCACATCGCGACTCTAGCGGCTTGACTCTTCTATTCCAATATTACAATCAATTGTACTTTGTCGAAAGACGATTTTTCCCTCCAGATCGCAGTCTTCCGATCTATTTCGAATGGTGAGGCGTATAAATGCTTTATTTATTTTTGAATTATATTCAGCCACGTCGTCTTTATCGTTGATTGTCTTTTAGGTTCGACTCACTAACGGGGGTTCCCTCATCGCAGAGGACAGTCGCTTTTGAAAAAGCTTGCGTCCTCTTCAATTTGGCGGCCCTCTACACGCAAATGGGAGCGAAACAGGCGCGCGGCTCGGCGAAAGGTTTGGACCAAGCGGTGGACCATTTTCTAAGGGCTGCCGGCTCTTTGGGGTATTTGAGGGACAATTTCACCAACGGTCCGAGCATCGACCTCGCACAAGATATGCTCAACATGCTCGTTCATCTCATGTTGGTGAGTGTTGCCGTGAAATAGGATTGCAATTGCTGTAGAAAGCTGATGGAGAATGTTGGTCAACAACACATGAATAACGCCGTTATCAGAGCTTCCTCAATCTTTAACTCCTTCAACAGGGTTTTAGAAGATTGTTTAGTGATTTAAATGCAGCCAATTGGCCATAATATAAAAATTATCTTTAAAAAATGCATTTATTAGGAAAAACCCGAATGCTTTATAAAGCTGGACTCCCCAGGTTCAGCAAAAATTTGAATCAAATAACAGGCCAAATATATTGGCTCTAACTAGGCTTTATTCTACAACAAGGTGATTACTAAAAAACTTTAAAAAAATGTAGCAAATGGAATACAATAATGATGCAAATGTAGCAAAAATGTAGCAAATGGAATACAATAATGATTTAAATGAATCAAGTTTCGTTCTTTTGACGATATTTTGAAGCCAGATTAGACAAGACAAAGGACATTTTCAACGTCTCACGATACCAAAATGGCCAGAGAGTGAAGGGATCATTGACCAACAGTCGATTTAAAACGAATTTCTCAACATATATACGTGGTTACTGCGAATTTGATACCGTAATGCGTTCATTTTGTGCTACAGGCTCAAGCTCGTGAATGCCTTTTTGAAAAACTCCAGCTCCAAAGTTTAGAGAAACGTGACGCCGACATGAACTTCGATCTGGCCTTGGAAGCTCAAGAGGTACTTTTTCGTACTAATATTTTCCAAATAAATATTTTTTTCCAATTATGATACTCCTCAACAAGTCGCCACCCTCTCAGGACACAGTGGCACCTGAAGACTCTTTGTTTATCAATATTATTGAATATTTTTCTTGTGTATCGCTTTGAAATGAATGCTACAACAATAAATAATAATAATACAAATTCATGCGTAGGAGAAAAAATGAGAAATCTAAGAATGTAATCATCTTCAAATGAAAAAAAAATTCATTTGATGAGACTAATTCATTTTCCGCTAATTTATTGTTGTAGTTGTCTAAGAGATACGAAGAAGTGACCCAATTGATGGCACCGGTATCGGATTATTTACCCTACTCGTGGGCGTCTTTGTGTACCGTCAAATCTCAACACTATGCCGCTTTTGGAAGCTCATCAGCAGCTGCTGGACTGCAGGCGGCATCTCAGGGTCACCCGAGAGCTGAACACCTGCTGTCACTGGCCGAAGCTATCGGAGACGTGGAACCCAAACAACGCTATCCTGTGTTGAGTGAGTGGAAACCCGCACTGACGTCGGATTTTAACGTTTTTTCGCGTTGTTTAACATACAAATTGGTATTTAAAAGGCGTTTGAGCTCAACTAAGTATGCTTCATTCTAGGAGCGGCTTATCTCAACAAGGCAGCAGCGTGCCAAGAGGAAGCAGCTCGACTGCACAGGATGTGCAGAGAGCTTAGGGCGAAATCCTGCCTCACACGAGTGCTCCAAGCCGTGTCTACAGCCACAGATAAGGAGCGAGAGGCCGTACCGCGGACGGTGACTGCTTTGGCAGAGTTGATAGAACCCGTCAAACTACCAGGTGAGCCTTGCTCCTATACCCTCAAACTTCCCAGAAATGTCATCTCGCATCGCCTAATTTTAAAATAATTCTACAGGCAAAAGCAAATTCACCTTGAGGCCAACACCCCCGGATTTTGGCCAAGTACCGGCCACCGATCTGTTCCAAGCACTTGGCCCTTTGGCGGTGTTTTCTGCCAAAAATCGGTTCGTACTACATGACCGCAAATAGTCTACAAACTATTATCTCAATTAAACCAATCTCACACGAATGCCGTTTTCTAGGTGGTCACCACCGAGGACGATACAACTCCACCATCGACAAGGCACGTCTGGGTATGGATTCAGCATCACCACTGATTCCCCGACTGTCGTCACGAACGTCGTCCCCAATTCACTCGCTCACGTAAGTACAAATTAACTTGAAAATCCAACTTGTTACAATCAAATCGCGATACTAATTCAAAACAAACTCTTCGAACAGATCGGCGGAATGAAAGAAGGGGATTTTATCGTAGCCATAGACGACGTCGACGTCAAATGGTCATCCCACGACCAGGTTGTTTCTCTAATCAAAGCCGCCAGCATCAAATTAACGTTAAAGATCGTCACTCCGGCATCAAAAACAAAATCCAAATCCAAGGTACGTATCAAGAACACTTGCGGCGAATTTTCTCTTTTTTCGTAATCAAGATTTTGATTCGAAAATTAAAATAAATTGATACATTTTTGAATTAAAATGTTTATATATTTCTTTAAATAGAAATCAAGATTACGATTTTTAAGATATTTGTAGATCAAATGATTCCCTTCATAATTTTAGGAGTCTCCCAAGCCAACCTCAGCTCCAGCGGAAAAAGGAAAAGCCAAAGCTCCCAGCCCATCGTCCGGCGAAAAAAAATTGTGGAACCCGTTCAAAAAGCCTCAACTCGAAAAAACGAGCAGCCTCAACGTTATTCTACGATGAAGATGCGCCCTCTGGAGCCATTTCGGCGTTACTAGACAAATTATTCAAGCCTAATTTTTATTTTCAGTTTATTTAATTGTATTCATTTGCCAGCGATGTAAATCGAACACATTATTCTTTACATATTGTATATGTATTAATATACGTAATGTAGAGTCGTAATATATATTCGTCGCAATATATTCCTTACTTTCGTTCATTCCGTTGGCGCTTGGATGACGATCAGAATAAAATCCTTGTCTGTAAGAAATAAAATTAAAATAACATTTCATGTAGCAAAAGACACAATAACTGAAAAATAGTCTTCCGGTCATGGATAATTGATAAGTCACCGACAAACAAAACAAAAGAAGTCTCAACCAAGGCAAAGAGGTAAATATTGGAGGAAATTAATAATATTAGCAAAACTTAATCATTAAGTTACAATTCACCAGAGAAAATCCAATCAAAGTTACAACAAAATTTCAATTTCGAAAAAACCACTTAAAGTAAGATACATTTTATTTATGCAAAAGTTCACAAATAAGTGAAATTCAAACAAAAATGTAATTTACGCTGAACTCGTACTGTAATCACCGTATGAAATTAACAAAATTTATTCGCGCTCACGCTCAACTGGGAAGGAGTCGGCAGTAAGCGGACGTTTGCATATTTATATAGCTTTTTCAAGTCGAATTGAGGATTTTTCCAAACCAATTTGAGAATTTTTCAAACTAATGCAGCTGCTGAAAACCCTCTTCATTGAATTTGTTCCTAATTTTTTATGACGTATTTATGAAATATTCTTTGTTCGTTTTGTCTTTTTTTGATTTCAATAATATTTTAGTCTAAAAACTGAATTCCTTCACTTATTTCATTTCCAATAAATGTCACACCTTGTCAAACTCCCTCTTCCTTTTTTTTAGATTAGAAAATTCTCAATTTTATCAATTGATGTCTCATAGATAGATCCGTCATTTTCAGTATGAAAAAAAAAGTCTAGTTGAGGATTTTTTAAAATAAAATTTGGCATCACTCAAAAGACCTATTTTAGCTTCCTGTACGCCTGTACCCTTTTAGTTGATTATTCCCTTAAATTCCCTTCTGTTTTCATGCTGAAAGTCAACCTCTCCGATTTGCCCCAAAATTGTTTTCTGAGCGTTTCAAAGTGTCTAGATCAAAGTAAGCAAATGTCCGTCCGCCAACCCTTTGGTTGTTAGAAAATTTTATAAAAATCTAAAATTCGGGTCAGGGACCCGTATTTGGCTCTAGTTGGTCCTCGAAACTTTTTAGCCCAATCGGACCTAATTTGGCGGTCGGAGGTGAACTTTTGAAATCTTCGGCGATCTATGCGCGTGGGATATGAATTATAGGTATATATTATAAATTGTCGACTAAATTTTGGACGCTGAATCGATTGGAACGAGTCATACACAGTCAGTCATTAGTGAGACACTACACACTCACTGTTTCCCCTCATTTTCTCCATGCCACTGGTCCGAGGAATAACCAGCCCCTGCGAAAGAATTTGCATTTTCGTCATGCCCTCCCTTTAGTGCGCTGGCCAGGCTGTTCAAGCTCGGAATTTCGGGTTTAGACCGTAGGCTACAAGTGGTAGGATTTACTAAAGTCCGCAGGATGTACCAGAATAAATATTAGATCTGCTATTTATGTGATTATACTTGGATTCTTCTGAATATATGCCTACCTATTAAGAAAAAAGCGCATGCCCCTTTTTTTGCAGGAATTGAACTCAAATCGCCTTACACCCTTTGAGTATATAATGTTAGTGGTTTGAAGTAGGTCTGGCAACCTTATTTAAACGCAGAGGAATTACCATGATAGCCAAATCTGTCGATGGCTTCCGCATGATTTCACTTGATCTGGCACTCCTGAACTTGGCCTTGATGGCCTCTGGTCTGCCTAATCTCGCCTACTTGTTCTTAAACGAATCATGACGCTCAAAGTACATAATGATAAGGTCTCGGATTTTCTGATCACAGCTAATAAGTTGGAAAACTTTGGAAACCTACTTGGATACCTAGTTTTAATATAATCTGATTTGGGAAACGCTAGTTTTTAAGAGGAATGTTCAACAACTCAGCGCCTCATCAGTTTTTTTTTTAACTTTAAGATCAAAATATTGCGACGCCTTACCTGGAGCGATCATGATTTCGTGTTTCTTTGATCTCAATCTGAGAAAAGTCAGATCGTTAGTTGGGTCGAGGTCGCGTATCGCCGAACGGGACTTGTCGCACAGTTGTGTCATCAAAGCGGCGTATTGAACTGTAGTGGTGTTATCGAGCGTCGACTTGATCGGCACACCTGACCATTCATGGAAACAAAAACAACCGACAATTGAAAAAAGTCGAAAAAAATATTTGAAAACATTGCATATCGTAGTTATTGGAAAAAGTTGACTTGGCTCTAGAAAATAATACTTGCCGTCAGAATTTATCACGATGATACCCACGACTCCTTTGTGACTCTGAATACGTTTCAAGGTGTCGTCAACTTCACTTGCCTGAACAAAAAATCAAATAATATATTTTATTTAACGTAGCACCAATAATGGTTATAGTATAGGTTATCAAACATCCAATAATTTCAGCCAAACGAGCGTAGGGTGGCCAACTATACACAGTTAAAGAGATTACTACAAAATAATGTCCTGTAAAAAGGTCAAAATGAAAACTAATTAGATTTGGCACTTACCATTGTGAGAAATAATATAAAATATTGATAAATCGAGCTGTGGAAGCGTTCTTTACCCGCTAAGTTCGATACCTGTGACCAATGGCAACGAACCAATAATGCGCTTATTTGGAGCTGACTTCGTCATTTCACCCTCTCACCTTTTCCGGTAGCTGGTTTTGAATGAAAACAAAAAATACAACTTGGAGAAATCGATTTTGGTGTATTTTGTTTCTACAATAATAAAGAAAGATTTGATACACGCGAATCAGTACGATTACACTCGTTTCATCATCCAAACGAGTTCCCACTATGCGCCAAAATTTCACAATAAACCTTCCATTTCTCTCATAAATTGCGAATAAGCGTCGTCTTTGGTCGCCTGAGGTTTAGGAGCTTCGATTTTTCTTTCGGATTCGATTCTCTTCATCGTTCCACCGTCGGCTCTTTTAACACGAAGAGCGGTTGGGACGAATCGTGTCACATCTGCCGTGAGGTTTCTAGAAAAATAATATGGAATTATTAGATTGAAACAATGATGCAAAATTAAAGAGTTGCCTGCGGTTCGTGTAGAGAACGAAAAGGGCTATTAAAGAAAATTTAGGCTACAAATTATTTTGAAAAATGGTGACTAAATCGCGACACCAGTGATCACAGTTTTTACCATTTTTGGGCTGTGACAGATTCTTAATACATTTTGGTTGGTTATTCGTTGAATAATCTACCTCCAAACATTTTTTTCTAAGCGTTTCAAGAGGTCTAGATCAAAATAAGTGAATGTCCGTCCGCCGTCCACGCCGATTGGCTCCCATAGGAAGCAATTATGGGTCAAAATTGGTGCCTGTCTACCTATTTCAAACGTGGATTTTCAAGATTTCTGGTACCTAGGCGTGTGGGGTGTCATTTTTCATTAATTTTTTGAAAGCCGAAGGGGTTGCCCTGTAAAAAAATGCAGCGTTTTTTCCATCGCGAATTAAGATTTTTGATACCTCGAACGTATCCACCTGCCGATTTTATAACGACATCTATCTTATTACTTAATTCAATACCTGCTATCTGAAGCTCCCAGAAATTGGCCGATCGGGCTGAAATGTCTCAAGGACCAACTACACCCAGAAAGAGGTCCGTGACCAAATTCCAAATTTTTAGAAAGTTTTCTACTGCCAAAAACGGTGTGGACAGCAGACAGACATTTCGGTTTTTTGAGCTGGACACCTCGAAGAGGAAATTGTCAAATTTTAGGGCAAATCGATGAGCTCAACCTCTGGCATGAAAACAGAGGTTTATCATTCATGATTCCTTGAATAATCGAAATCAGAAATTAATCTCCAATTAACTTGTTTGTTGGAACGTCAAGCACATGAGTAGTCTCTTTACCTGGATTCTAGAAAGCTAGATCAGCCACCTCAAGCCTAATAGAAGCAGCTGACTTAAGCTTACATATAAGCTGACTTTTTTGGGGATTTGAAAGATTTTAGTAAATTCAGTTAGCTTTTGGCCAGGGTTCTAACGCCATGAATAGTGGTGAAAATATTGAAATAGGTGTTGCCACTTAATCAACGAAAAATTTATTTTTTAAAAGCGACAAAATGACGTCATTGCCAATAATTATGTACCTGATTTGAGCTTTAGCCTCGATGGTCGCCCCTTTGGCGGTGCCGTCTTTGCGAATGAGTTGAGGCGCCGCCGACAGCACGTTGGGCGTCGGGGCGGCTCCTGGAAGTCGCGGTGGCAGCAGGCGAGGCGGCAACCCAGGAGGCGGCCCGGGCGGCAACCGGATGCCGAGCAGGCGAGGGGGAAGGCCGGGCGGCGGTCCGGGCGGACGCATTATGAGGCCGCCCAAAGGTGGGGGCATCGGCGGCGCCAGAGGGAGACCGGGGGGCGGGACCGGCGCCGGGACGTCCAGTTTCGGCGGATCTTTCGTTGGCTCTTCGGTGTCCGAGTCCGAGTCGGCGAATCTGCGACAAAAGAGAAACAAATGAGAAGGCAAATCACTAAATATGATTGTTCATAGCAAAACGTAATTTTCGGGGCCTGTAGCACTAATAATAACCACCAAAAGTACCAAAAATAACGTAAATCAATTTGAAATTTCTGTTGCACATTCGGAAATACCTGTGCGTAAGTAGTAATGAAACAAGTCAAAATTACCTGCGGTTATGTACAAAAAAAAAAAAAAAAAAAAAAATCCATTTGGACAAAGGATGTTTCACGAGTTGCCCACCCTGTGTAATACATTAGAACGGTTCTTCCTAAATCGATGATTAACTTGATAAGTCTCAGAAACTTATTCATATCAATACCTGATGGTACGAGTTTTAGACTTTTCTTCGGCACCGGCCGGCATGTCGTCGTCTTCGTCACTGCTGAGCTCAGGCGGGGGCCCGGGAGGCACTCCGGGAGGTTGTTTGTTCCTAAAAATAAATGTAAATGCTTACAATTTTCATCAAATGTTGAAAATCTATAGAAATAGTTACAATGCAATAATAGCACATATTTATTAAATAAATAGGAAATTCTCTTCACCTTGGAGGGCTGTACGCTGATTTTTTTCTCAAAATGGATGTCGGTGGAATGAGCATTGACATGTCTGGCAGAGGGATTTGAGATGTGATTCCAAGCGCTAATATACTTTCTTGATTCAGTTGTGGAATAGGAAGGGGAATTTCATCAACTTGAACCTGAGACAAGCGGATATAATTTGTTTTATAATTTAATGTTTTTAAATGAGTAATGAAATTGAAAAATTAAAATAAATAATATTGAAAACTTGACGTTTAAGAGCAACTCACTTGCTGAGCGTGTCGAACGGCTTCTGAATACGTCGCCATCGTGCTTCTCCTCTTCTCATATTCTGCTTCTGCTCTTTTCAACTCTTCCCATTTCTCCGGATCTTCTTTTATGTACATCTTCAACACGCTGAAAACAAAATCGAAGAAAGTATGACGTTATTCACTTGACAACTAAGGCAATTTTTCGTAGAATTTGTTCATTTATTTGTCTAAAATGCCATAAAAATGTATTCACCGGTCGAGAGTTTCTCGGAGTTTCCTCCTTTTGTCTTTGAGAACTTTCTCGTTCAGAGGTGATGGCTGGAGAACGTTATATTCCATGTTGTCGATTTTTTCCATTTCTTGGATCAACTGAACCGGGTCTTTTCCTATTGATGGTGGAAAACACACAAATTGAGGATAATAACATCTTCGAAGTCGTGGAATTCCACTGATAATTTGTGCAGAGCGCCCAATTTACAAATCTTTTGACTATAAAACGCTTAGCCAACCAGTTATTCATCATTATGTACTTATTATCTATATCCAATAAGATATAAAACTGGACCAACCTTTAAGGACGGCAGCTCGAACGAGTTGTCTTTGCCTTTTGTTTTTCTTCAACTCTTTCTTTCTCGCTTCTTTTCTCGCCTGATCCGTCGGGTTCATGTACTTCCCACTTTTCGTCGTATTGATCGATCTTCGCCCCATCGCGCCAGGTATAGATTTATCTCACAAAAGGTAGAAAATGAATACTGAAACTAGATAACTATATTTCAGTCATAGAAAGGAACCTTAACGATTCGCGTTCCTACATCTGTCTTAATCTATAGATCATCGTCAAACATTTATTCGCTCACCTATTTCCCGATAAACTCCTTCTAAAACACTCGTCGCACCAATATTACTACTTCACATCGTCAGAAGACAGCACAAACGACAGCAGAGGGCAAATATTGATCACAAACAATTCTTATCTTTCACGAAATGTCTCTACCAGAATAAAAATGTAACCAGCACTTTTATAAAACATTAAACACTGAGGAAAACTTTACATATTTTGAGAAATAGCATCTAAGTACGTAATTTAAATTAGAATCAGAAAACAAGATTCTAAATCTGCACTGCAAACGATAATCAGAATCAAGGGAGATAGACGCAGAGAGGTTACACTTATATGAGGTTTCCTAGCAGTCCATACAGTTGGCCAGTGTTACCACCCAAAACCGCCTGTGCTAACTATTAAAAATATGTTATCAAGACATAACATTAATTTAGTGCCGACAAAATTAAAAATGATCAAAATTAACGTTTCTCCAAAAGGTATAATTTTTTCTTAAGTATGAGTACATTTTTTTAACAACAAGTTGAATGAAATTAAGGGTGGGGAGAAGTAAGGGTCAAAATGTTTTTTGAATAATTGATTTTCAAGATTTTTGGCGTATAGGCGTGTGGAGTATCAATTTCCACTAAATTTTGGACGCCAAATGGATTGGAAATGGTCCTGGACGCTTCAAATCTACTGTTTTCCCCATATTCCCCCCATGATCATGGTCTCAAGAATAACCCACCCCTGTGAATGCATTTGCAGGGTTTTATATAAATAAAGTTTGCCTTTTAAATAAAATTAGCGTTTTCAAATTAACCGAATTCGCATTCGTGTTTCAGTCATAATAAGTTCATGATATGTAATTTTATTGGGATGATGAAGATGGTGTAGTTGAGGCTGGATAGTTGTATTCCGGCAAACGGTAATTGGGCAGTGCTTGGATGATGACTATGATCGGCAATAATCCGTAGCCGAAGTCCTGAATTCATTCTATCGAACTTGTAAATTTCGGGGGACCTACGGACATTATTTGTGGTATTGTTTCGTGCGTTGGTACGACTGGGCGTATTGAAGCCGCCTCTGGATAAAAAGTTGAAAAGAATCGACCGAGGCGGGAGAGAAAACTCGAACAAGAGGCACCACGGGCGAAGTGTAACAAGAGAAACATAAATTGCAAATTGTGTGCCCCACAAGGAAGGGGGGGTTGAGAAGATCGATCTGGGGAACCCAACAGAGACAGCAAATCGTGGTAGAGAACGAGGGGAAGCGAGATAGAAACATTAATCGATAGTGGGGACTGGGGATTCTCCTCTCCTCTTTCCCAAATGGGCTCCAGCCCAAGGACATTACAGTGCGCTCATTGGGGCCAATGGGCAACTCCCCCAGTTGAACTCCCCCATCCTCCTCATTTCCATCGCACTCCTACAACTCTGCTACCACTAAAACCCCTCAGGGACACTTAAGGAGTCAGTTATTTAGTAGCAGCTCCTTCTGTGACGTCATCGGGGGAACAACTCGTTATTTTAGAAAAGTCAGTTTCATTTTTCAGGAAAATCAGAATATGTTCACAATACTACACTGTAAAAATGTCTCAGTAAAGAACGTTAATGCAGTTTGATGTCACAAGCCAAAAGAGACAACTCGTTTGTAATTTTTAATCCATTTGGAGACCACAGGGCATCGGAAGAGAAACTCTCCTAACAGGTTACTTTTGCGCGTTAGTTGTCACCGTTCACGAGCTCAGGTCGTTCGCCATTTTGCATTTCCGTCCTTCAACACCCTCTCCACACCATCTTCGGGCTCTTCAACAGTAAACTCAGCATTTCTACAACTCCGATCCGCGGAATTAGTAATCTTTATTGTTTGTTGTTTTCGGTTTTGTAGTTCTTCATTAATACCAGTGTATTAGCGCTCTTCGCATCAGAACCGGGTTATTTTCTACGGAAACTCTGCGGTGGTCTTCCTATCTCGTTCAAAATCGTAAGTTTTTTTTTCATCTTCTTTTCGTTTAGACGAGTGAAGTGTCGAACAATTTCTAGGGTGTGATTTCTTCACGCCCGCATGTCGGCTTTTTCTATGAATTTTGATTTAGCATTATCACGTCTCGCGTCGAAATCGTCCTTTTCTTATAACGGCTATCTTGATTTCTTTTCTATTTCTCAGTAAGTACTAAGTTGTGAGAAACGGTGTTGATGCTGTTGTCAAAAGTGAGCGAGCTGCATTTTCGTATGATATTAGTTTTGGCACAGGCACGGAAAGTAACGTGTTCGGAGTCGGTAGATGTAAAATGTAAGTACTTATGTTCGCATTGCCTAGTTTGATGAGCGCGTAATTCATTATAACTACCTTAATAGCACCTATTCTGCTCCTAAATTCAGTTGAAGGGAGTTTTTCAACTGTTGATAGCTGCAACTGTTGATTAACTTTTGTAACTGTTCTGTCGATGTAGATACTGCCCATTCGTACGTTGCTTAAAAACAAATAAGTTACAATCCTAGCATATATTTCATACCTATAATTGCTTAACGTTCTTGGAACGTGTATCTTTTTATTATCATTATTTTGTTGTCTTGAAGAAATAATTACTCGCGACTCGTCGCCCGGCAACGAAGACAAATTTCGATTTTTTTTCTGTCATGTTGGTACTGACACCAAAAATCAGTTTTTCTGACGTCACGAATTGGGAAAAAATTATACATTCAACAGTTGTTTACAAGTTGAGGAATTGAGGGTGGTGATGTTGAAACCTCTCACTTGAGGTCAATCAGAGCACGTTTTGGATTCATAAAAATAATGAAAGACCGGTAAAATTAGTTCTGTGACAATTTTGATTTTTGTTATTGTAAGGTTGTTTGCATACTCTACAAAAAATAAATAAATAAAAATAATGGTATTGGTTGATCACGCTCTTGTTTCAGAAATTCATCTAAGAGATCTGCCACAAGCAGCCCAACACTTTCCCTTACTCAATCGGAATGGTCGCGGGAAATGATACAGCAATATGATGGTGAGTCGAAAAGAAACGATTGTGCTCTCTGAAGTTGGTAGTACTCACAGTTGTAAAATTTCGATTTGCTTCTGAGGAAGACTATCATATGGCGTCATTACGGCACGGTTATCCATCTTGCCTATTTGGTTGCAGGTTGCTATCCTGATCCGTCGCCGGACACTCCAGTCACTTGTGTGAAGTGTGACACCAAATATACTTGTCCCTACAGCTTTTCGCAGCATCTACTTCTGCATATCAAGCGAGACAAGTGTGTAGTTCTTCTAGACCGTTCAGGTGAGTTGATATGACTCAAAACGGTTTATTTGGATGTTTCTCAAAACTTTCAATACCAAGGAGGGTGCTCAATAAACCATTATTACTCTAAAAAAAAAAACACTCACCTTTTGCCATTTTGAAGACCAGACGTAGGCGAGCTGTGCAGCCTTTTGAAGAATTAACTGTTGCGAGTTATTGTTCTTCCTTGGCGTTCTCTGAACTTCGAACGAATTTGAATTTATCGTTCCGCGGTTGTTTGTAGACGTATTTAGGCAGGTTTGCGCCATTAATTTGAGGCGTGGTGCGTTTCAGATTCTTAGTTGGACGTACACAGCTATGTATAAACCGTCAAGGGGACAGCCGGCTTCCGTCAGTGAACGGGGAATGACAGGCCAATTTTGACGGTTTTTTTTTCGGCGAAACCCTCGATTTCTGAGACTGTCCAGTACTTACGATGCAGGGACGACTGGCCAGGTTGGCAGTTTATCTCTATTGTTCAATAGCAACAAACATCGGTTGAAAACTGTTGGAAAAAGTGTCTAGGTTAGAAGGAAAAATGTAATAGTAGTTGCAGGTGGGATGTGCTCCGTGAATATAATAATCTGTGGGATAAACAATTGCGAGAAATCGGAGAAAAATCCAAGGACTATAAGATAGAATGTTCGACCAATTTGTTTGTCCAGCCTTAAGCCATGACGAACCAAATACGTAAGAATAATTGTACCCATGAACAGGACACTTACGAATCACAGAAACACTTCAAACAACATTGGATACTTGTGGAGAAAAACGTTTGAGTTGGTGTTGTAGCTTTTAGCGCGGGCGAGCAATGGCTGGTCGTCACGCAGAAGGTTTCCGATTTGTCGGGTTCCTCATCTCTTCTGAATGTTGGCATCTTTCCGGCGTCTATCGCGATGTTGTGTCCACTCGATGCTGTTCTCCCTGTTTAGGCGTGAAATCGTCAATTTTGTTCAGTATTAACGATTGAATTATTGATTAAAAGCCGGTTTTGCCTCTTATTCAAGCTGATTAGCCAAACTCACTTCTCGTGGTATCTGTTTGTTATCATTTCTCCAGGTCGCTTCACATTATTCCGTTCGTCGGTGCTCACGTGAACCTCTTATAATATCTATTTAGAACCTAATTGTTTAATAAATGTTTATAACGTCGTTCTTAACTATCATCCTTTTACCTTATTACAGAAGTCCGGAATTACGAGAAGAGGTTCGCTACCAGTAATAGCACACCATCCCTCCTTGAGCGCTCAGAAGAGGTAATTTTCGTCAACATCTACTACTTAACCATTCCCTTCTATTCAGTAACGTAATACGAATGATCAACTCGATTGAAATTCATCAATTTCAGACCGAAATGAACGAAGAAGGGGAGACTGACATGGTACAGGAAGAAGTGGAAATGAAACCGAAGCCGTTCGCAATTGAGCCTGCACCCCAAGGAGAGGCACCCAAAAAAGACAATGAAACTTCTGCCCGTGGTGAGTTATATTTTAATCCTCTGCATTATTACGCTTATAAATTCTTATTGATGGAGGTGGCCGAACAAATATAATCCTACGTAGTAGTGTTGAGTTCTGAAGGTTCTGAAAGCCTCGGAATTGATGCAAGTCTTTCGTAAGCCATGTTGTTGTAAGAACGAGCCAAATTCATGAAAACGTACATAACCAGTTGTACTGAACCTTAGAAACATAATTACCTTCTTTGTCTTCCAATCCCTGCTTTTTTTCTCTTTTTATTGTATTTATTGATATTTTAAATTACCCATTGTTCCTCTCCAGAGGAAGAAGCTTCGGATTCAGACGATCGGATGTCCGTGAGCTCCGCGAACATCTCCTTGAATCTTCCTCAAATGACAATCAAAGCCGATGTTCACGCCCCTGACGATAAACCTATTGAAAATGGACGACAAACGTCACCACATTTGGACAACAGCCCGGAGGTAAAATGTGATTTTATTTTTGGCTAAAATTGACTTCTAAACTCGCAAAATTAGTTCGCCAATTTGATTGCATTCGAACCTATTTTCTTTCAGGGTTTCAAGGGTTTCAATTTGGATTCTGAGGAGAAGCCGAGTGAAGATTCTAAGTTTTCCTTAAAACCAGCAACACCCAGTCTTCCCAACATAGGTGGGTGAAATTTGGTTTGAATTGGAACCGCGAAGGGGTAGTAGATACTTTCTACAACCGTAATTCTATTCTTTCGTATCTATTACAGCTATATCCGTTCGGAAGAGGGAAGACTTGATGGGACAAACCAATTACAACCTCATTAAGGCAAGTTGTTAGTTTCTTCAAGTCCAGAAAGTTTGTTTTATTACATTTATGGCGTAATTTAGTGAGTCTTGTGTATGCGGTCAATAGTGAGTGTATGCATGGAAAACTGTTTACTATTTTACACGTTTATACTAACTTGACCACATTATCATTTAATGTTTAGTATTTATTTATGAATAATACGTACTATTTAATATAAATAGTGGCCAGTAGCTGCTGAAGTTTCCGGTTGATAGTTAAGGGGTTTCGCTCTGCGACCAGAGCTTCCTCACGAGTGATTCGTTCCTGAGTGAATTGAACGATGTTTTGGAGTCTACGGAAATTATGTGAACAGCAACATTTTTATGGGCCTACTTTGTGACTTTTCCCAGCCTAATTTTCTGTATCTTGAGAACCATTAATATTTGTTGATAGTTCATCCTTCTCCTCGTATTCTCCCTTTCATCGAACGTTCATCAACTTTCTTTGATTTTATTTTACAGAAGCGTTTAGAAGAACTGTACAAAAAATGCAAGGTATTACCATTCCCGTATCCATCCTTTATCGAACTTATGTATTCCTTTCAATTCCTTCTCCTTCTTTGTTGTATTGCCCCCTTCTCATAGCCTTTACCTATTACCTAATTATCTCCGTCAAAATAAATTTCATGTTTTAAAAATATAAAATAAAAATGATATTTAAATTAAATAAATTAATAATTGGTAGCAATATCTAATTAAAAAAAAATTAAAAGACTATCTCTTAAAAGCTCACTTCTCGTGACTGGTCTCTCCATTCGAGTCCGTTTATTTAATATTTCCAAACGAGAGAGACCCTACCTTAATTCGGTTTCTGTTTTGGCTGGGTATTCATGTGTAGGAGTCAACTGTTCAAGTATACTCACAAGTATCAGTTTCGTCTCAAAATTCGTTTCGTGCTCAGGTAAGTGTATACGATCCGAGCATGTTGGTGGCGGTTTGGGTGGAAATAATGATGTTGGTGCATGATATCTCGTTTGATAAGAGATGGGTTTTCCTTCGTAATTTTGCATCGCTTGCTATAGGAACACTTGTGACACTTGAACAACATTTTGTGATAATATTGTACATATTCGCTTTAGTGGCTCCTTTTACTTTTTTCTGTCTCTATCTAAGGTACTAACGAGTGCATCGCAACAGTCAGCATTATCCCAGAAAAACTCGCAGAATTCCATTCAATCACAATCTTCGTCAGCTAGCTCGATCATAAGCAACAGTCAATCGTCTGCAGATCCTGAGACGTCATTCACGGGAGTGCATAATCTAGGACGGTACAGATTTGGGCAAATGGGCAGCCAAATGTCCGTTGGAAGCGTCACATCCAAGACGAACCCAGAGACATACGTTCCGATTGAGCGGTCAATATCAACTTCAACTGGGAATATGAATTTCTCAGATAAAGAGCAACGCCAAGAGCCCACGAAATCAAGCATATTGAGGAAAGAGTTGTGTCAGGTGGGGACACATAGCAGTGCTGAGCAAATCCAAGAACCAGAAGGGAGTTTCAAGCCTCAATCCGATTTCAGTTCAATGTCTTGCCAGCCTCAGACCCAAAATGGAGCAAATAATTGTCCGTTACCTTACTATTTGAGCCAAAGCCGATCTGAGCATTCAGAATATGAAGAGTCGCCGCCTCGTCAGCGTCAGTATGGTGGAGGTCTGAAAGACGATCAACGCCAGAACTCTCACAATGTCCTTCAAAATTACGGTCAACAACAGTTTGCGACTGTGCCCAGCCACATTACTGATTCCAGCAGGTTTATCCAAACGACATCAAGCTCATCTGTGCTGGAAAAACCACATGACAATCGACCTGGTTGCGTTCAACATGAGGTAAGCTGCCTTTCATTTGATTACAAAATTCATCGATGTAAGAATATTCTACAAATTATTGAATAATGATGTAATTCATTGTACAGATGGACGACACTCACAGTGGAGGTTTTGATAAAGATTGCAGCCAGTCTTCCAATCTGGATGGTGTCCTCTGCATCACTCCCGATGTAAGTTCCCTATGGTTTTCCAAATTCATTCATGGATTCTAAGCTCCCTGCTGCTCAACGTCAGGAGGGCCTTTGCCCTCATTGAGTTTGGTTAGATAAGGAGCTTCCCAATTCATGCTCATTTCATTTATTTCCTGTTTGCGTCATGTATGAAGCCAGTGCTTTGTGCAGTATTGCCGTCCCCTGTGGAGCTCTTGTTATACAAACATGCAATTATAGATGATTGAAGAAACAATTTAACTTTTGTGTTTTCACTGTCGTTTCTTGCAGGTTGCAGAAGCTGTACACAGCAGTGAAGAACAACACCCACAAGTTCAAGTTTCAGTCGGTGTTGCAACACCAACTGACATCTCTCCCAAGTTGCCGAAGAATCGTAAAACGATTGTTGATTATTTTGCGCCTTTCAAGAAGCCTTGCTCTGAGCAAGATGCCAAAGAAGCTCCACAGCAGACCAAACACGGGAATGGGATAACCTCAAAACCGAATCCAGTCAGCCTTTGCAGTCAGTTTGATGACGCGTCGCAGACTAGTTACCAAGTGGGATTTGGCAATACATTGGGGAACTTGAATAGGGATCTGGCTGACCAGTTGTCAACTGAGGATATCCCAGTGTTGCATGATCCCGATTTGGGAGTTCTTGCAAACGTTGAAAATTCTGAGGAATACAAAGAAATGGAACCCACAGATTCTCAAAGCTCTTATAGCAATGGGACGAATCATTATTTGAATGGCAGTGATGGGAGGCTTGAGGTTGATAATTTAAAAAGTAATTCAGCACACTCACTCAGCCAAGCTTACTCTGGTGAACTGAATGACAATGGTGTCAATCAACAGAAATGTTCAGAAGGATCCAAAGAAAGGTCAGATTATCAGGATCGTTCATCAGGAAACATGAGGAACTTTGTCAACGTTTCCAAATCTAAGGAAGCAGTTGAGGAATTGGTTTGGCAGAACAAACCATCAACAAGTTTCGACAGTCAATATATGAGAAAATCTGTGGGTAATATCAATAATTCTCATCTGAACTCAGAACGCCCATGTGCCATAACCAGTTCGCAAAGTGCACTGAGACCCAATTTGAGCGTGCAACGACTCACCAGAAACCGTAATATTCTTTTGCCAGATTCAGGCCAGCGTATCAGAGCCAAGAGCTTACAGAATTCACCAGACATCACCAAGGAACCTCCCCCAGATCTCTCTGTACATTGCCCATCGAACAAGCGGTTGCCACAAATTTTGACTGAATTGGGTTGCCGTGTAAAGACTCCCAGACAAGACGCTGCATTGTCTAAGTACAAACAGCTATCTTCAACTCAGGACTCTACTAACTCTGCTCAGACTTTGAACGGTGGATGTAGTCAAAATTCCAAAAACTTGGGAATCCCGATTGATGGTTTTACTTCCATTGGCCGTGAAATGGCTGAGAGCGCCCCTACGAAAGATCTCTTGGAGTTTTGTAGTGAAGAAACGTCTTGTTCGCTTGATGAAGCATATCCACCGTTGAGCTCTGAAGGAGGAAAGAAAATGCGCGAAGGTGATCCCAGTGTTTCGCACAAGATTAATAATTTTCCCACCACCCTGGAGCGTCAAGATGCTGAAGTGAGTCCTATAGTTGTACATTAGTATCAGCAATCAGTGCACCTCATTTTCTACTTCATCCAATCACAGCTACCATAAATATTGAGTTCTTAAGTAATATTCCTATTCTATACAGGCTTTGCCCAATTTCAATCAAGCTTTTCCTGATGCTCATGGTAATATATCGGAAAAATACAGCCCACATGTTCGCTCTCCTATCAATAAGGAAGATCCCAAATTGTCTAAACCCTTGTCTGTTGAACAAACTTCACCGTCTGATCGAATTCAGAAGGTAAGGAACCTAACTTTCTGTCTGAAATAATTCATCAGTGGCTAGAGAGTTTATTTTGCAATCAATTCAAGCACTAAGACTTGGGTTTTTGAATTCATGTGTCAAGAACTGTACATTTTTGCCTTGGAGCGTTTCATTTTGAAATTACTCAAATTACCAGCCTATTGTATGCTTCATAAGTCACAAATTTTTTGAACATAATCTGAACTCTAGTGGCCAGAATACCCAACTAATTAGCATAAATGTCAATTTTGTAATAACCAAGTATGATAATCCAAATTGCATTGTTTCTCAACGCTGATTTTTTTTTTTCAATTTTAAGGAGAAATTAGCAGGTGCTATTTTTTTGGTTAAAATACACAACTTTGCTCCTTAAGTAAATGAAAAAAAAAATTTAAAAAATTTTGTTTAGTCAGTCTATATTTGATAGCATTTTGCGTAGAAGCAGAAACTATAATAAACAAGGGGTTCTAATGTCGAACAAGGAAATTGGTATCATTACCGTAAGGTTTTGGCTTATCCGATCCAGCTTATTTCCATTTCCGTTGTACGATTTGAACAGTTCTCAGATTTCTGTCGCGAATATTCATTCCAATTTAATCTTGCTTTGTTCTGCCCACTCTCCCGGGGTGGATTCTTATTCTCGTTGTACAGGACTGGCATTCCAAGAGAAAAATCATGTTGAAGCGAGCGATCATGAGGCGGAACAATTATCGTATCGGGGTAATTAGAGAATAATTATTTGCGTAGTATTTTTCTCGCACTTATAAACGATTGAATTAGTTATGCACCGAGTAGTTCTGTAGATTTTACTTGTCTGAATATCTCACTCTTTGCTTGTTACTACTATTTCATGATGTTGAAGCTTGATTTGCATATGTAGTTTATTTACATTGGCTTAAAACACCCTTGTTTTCTCGTATAGTTTTCTTTTAGTTGACTTTGAGCCTTTAAGGGGGTAAATAGGCCGAAATAGCGAGGGGTATAATGGCTGGAAAATTGAAAATATTGAAATCTAGGCGCGTGAAGAGTCGCTTTTCAAGCAACCTGCTAAGATGACCTCGAATTTTGGCCCCTCTTCTTCAAAGTAGTTATTCTAATCGGTGGACTTGCAGGAGTCTAAAATGAAGAGGAAGCCTAAAAATCCAATGTATGACGATGATTCGGACTCAAGCTGCACGTTTGAAATCAAAAAACAAAAAGCAACCAAGGTAAATAGCTGCGATTCTAACTTAAATGTAAATATGTAAAACGGACTCTTCGATTGGCCTAAGACCGTTTTAGGTTCACGTTTTTTATCCGGAATTCTTTTGTAGTGGCAATTAGTCGCTGAGAAGAGATCACCTCGAACGAAGAGTAACGAAATTTCCGTATTCATAAACGTATGTCTCAAGATTTTGAGCGTCACGTGAATATTATTTGTTATTTTTTTTTATTGCATGTTATTAAATGTGAAAGGGAGAAAAATGAATGGTTTAGCCGGTGAGAAGGATGATTCTATGGGAAGTTCTTATTACGAGTCTCTAAATCAGTTGTGCCACATTCACTCAAAGAGAAGATTCAGATATATTATATTCTTAATAATTAATTTAGAGAATTATCTACCTGATTTCTTCTACCGCCGGCAGGATGCGCTTTCAACGCTTACTCTTAGTGTAATCCTGCTGGTTTTCATACCTGATATCAATAACACACTTTGTGGTCACAAAATCTGTCCAAGTGGAGAGAAAAAAATCGACTTTCTCGAATTTCTTGACACCAATATCAAAATCTTGTTGTCAATGTTGATTCTTGGCTTCTCTGATGAGATCATTTTACGTTAGAGCACGTGATGTACGTGTACCTCTGACTTTACGTTCGAATATGTCGGCTTACGCCCACTTAATCGGAAGGACTAAATACTTCGTGAACTAAATGAAGTATTCTCTTGAAATTCAAATTCTACTTCTTTTGGACGTGACGACGACGTCACGTTTTACGATTATTAACAATTGCGCCAACATTTTCAGTTGGTGGATTCCCCAGTGAAGCCTCTTTGCCCCGTTAAAACCGACCACGTGCAACTGTCTCCTGACAGATCTTACACGGATCTCGATTCGTTCAAGGTGAGTTCGAGTATGGGCTAATTGTTTGTAACTCGCGACAGTGCATTTGGGGCTAAAGTTGTCAGAATTGGACCTCAACCAAGCGAAAATGAAGGAAAATAAAATCAGAAGAGGTGGATGAGTGATGAACAACAACACTTTTTCGTAGAGAAGAACACATCAACTCATGATCCATGTTTCAACCTATGTATATCTCATGTCAAGTGTTAACGGGAATACATTCTACCTTAAAATCTCCCTTCAATTGTTAGGCACGTAAGGGCTTAGAACGCGAGGACATTTTTTCCAAAAACTAGGAATAGAAATGTACGTGGAAGAAACATTGAAAAATTTCTATTGATGAAGCTTTACCAGACAAGAGTGTAAATTATGAGTATTTCAGATTAATTATTGAACTTCTAACAAAATGATGAAGTAATTTAAGGGTGCCGACAAATGGACTATTGGGGAAATCTGGAATCTTGATTCGTAATTTTGAGAGGAACTAACTTTTTAAATTAAATTTGCAGTAGCAATCGGTTCCTCTCATCGTGCTAAATCTTCAAACCCCCTCCCCCTCCTTTTTACTTGAGTACAGATATGTAGGCCGATATAGTTGGAGCAGAGCCCTTAGGTCAAAAAGGGAGTTTTATAGGTATATCAACCCTAAAGGCATGTAAGGCGTCGTTATCCATATAATTTCAGGATAAATGGATGTCCTCCCCTTCCCTTGTTGTACGAGACTCCAGTTTTGATGGAAGTTGTGATGATGTTACTCCCTGTGTCAAATTCTGACAGTAATTCTACTGGGGGACACAGATTCAGCCCTCTGCAGAGACTCCATCTCCCTTTTTCGTTTATCTGAACGTTTTCTCTTGATGTCTTGTCAATTTAGCAGGAATGGTGACTCTTTTTCAATAGCGCAGGTTTAATTCGTCCCTTTGAAAACGCCCAGTATCACTTTTTGTTCACAAGATTGCTTCCATTCATACGTAACCACTTTGCACAAATTCTCCCGAGTATTTTGCATTTTGGCCTTTCGCTTTCGGTCTCGCTTGCTTGCTTCCTTTACTTGCACGTTTTTGCTTCTCATTGCCTAATATATTTCTGCAAATATCTTTTAGTCTGGTGTAGATTTAACCGTGTACAGCATTTCATTCCGAGACAGGATGTTTGCTTCGAAGACGAACAACGGTCAACGGACAACTGCCGAATCATTCATCTCCTATTATATTTAGCATTGAAGTATAATTGTTAATAATCAGTTTATACTAACTGCGCTTCTTTTGAATTAGATGAAACATGAAACCAATGATGAAGATGTCTACAATAATTTTTAAACACACATGTATCTGATTGGTGCAATATTGTTATTATTTATTTTTTGAAATTATACTCTTGCTTGAAGTCAACCAGTCTCAATTGCTATCGTGCCACATTCCTTTTATTATCAGTATCCTTCTGATTGTTTCCACTTTCCAGACCGCATATACCTCAAATCCAAACACTGAAACGTCAAAACCACGAAATTCCGAGGTATCGTCTTCCTTCATCATTTAATTTTCCCTCCTACGTCTCCTGGCCAGGCTATCTAATCATTATATTTCTTATTCCTCCTCTCCGTATCACCTCGTAAATGTGTTTCTTGGTTATAGTTATTTAAAAGAAACATTTTCCAGTCATGTGCAGAATTTCCTGAAACAATTAGAGAATCCGAATATAAAATATTCGATAAAGTTTGTTGTATTGAGAAATTTTAATTCCCTCTTAAAACTTTCCAAAATGTATCCCTGCACCATCCTTAGGAAAATATGTGTGGATGGTTCCTTTTACTATTCTTCATTTGAACCCAATTACGTGGAAGAATACTCAAATTGGTCTGAAGTCATCGATTCGAGTTGGAAAATTCTGAATTTTGCCTCAAAAATTCTTAAAGTAGTAAGTTTACTGGGTGATTAGGCATGTAAAGCCTCCATTCAGTTTGAAAGATATTTAATTTGGGTTGTAAAGAATTTCAATTTCCTCAAAAAAAAAAAAAAAAAAATCGAATTTGAATGAAAATGTTGATAATGGTTTGTTTTAGTTGAGAAAGTTCTAATTTTGGTTCGTGTTGTTATTTTTGGGTAATGTGTCAAATTGTTAGGACATATTTTAAACTTGATTTGTAAAACACTACATTCAAATTTTAATAAATAATTTGGTTCCTGAAATTCTCAGTTTAATGTTTGAAGCTCTTCGATTCATTTTGGGAAATTCTCAACTTGTTTTGTAAAATCTGTAAAAGTCTCAAATTCTTTTGTAAAATCGTCAATTTTAATTGGGAGATTCTTCATTTGACCAGGAAATACTTCAATGGTGTGTAACTTCGTTAGAATCCTAGTTGATATTTGTAATCATGTTTCGATTCAATATTCACGATATTCTTTACTGATTTGCTCGGTTTTCTTTGCAGGAAGACTTCGCCAATGGAGATTTTCACAACGCTCAGAAGGAGTTGTTCCGCTGCGCTCTTTGCCCTAAGACGTAAATTATTGGTTTTTTTAAATGTCGATTTACGATTAGGTACAATTGGATGTGTTATATGGAGATTGACCAGCTGACCGTTAGTAGGATTTTGGGCTTGGTAGTCTGACAAAACGTTGCTAATTAATATAGTGCTCTATTTATGGTCCTCAAAGGTGATGACCATGATATGATAAACCATCGTCTCTGATTTTCTCACTTGAAAGTGAAATCAGGTGTCCATAATAGTTTTTTCTCGATATTATGGCAGGTTCCCGACGTCGGCGGAATTGGACGCCCACACGGCTGCTGACGGGCATATCATTTGTTCTATGAGCGATGCTTGTGCCGGCCTGAACTTTGAGTCGTCAGCCGCCTTGACTCACCATCAGACAATGGTGCACGGTGCGCCGACTCAGACGACGGCCGTTCAACGGTTGGCCGCACAGGTGAGTCATAGTTTATCAGGTCCTCGCGCTGTACCATCAATCCTCAAAGGGAACTGCGGCTTTTTGTCTTGAACAGGAACATTTTGGAGAAATTAGTATTTAACCTCATAATACTATACTGGGTCCATTTTTTTCACCTCACTGTCGGATAATGGATCAAAATCCGATGAAAGCCAATCTAGTACTTGAATACTAGGCGCCTCGTCAGCATTCTGTAATGAATAGAAAGCTTTAATGAACCTAGCTGTAGCTGTCATAAAATCAGCATAGTTACGTTAAACTCTACTGAGCATACAACTTTCAAGTTATTTATCGACATAGTCGCCATTTCGCTCTATGTTGGATTTTCGCTCGAGATTACGTGGAGGAATTCTCTCGCTGAGGCAAAAACATTTGGTCGTATTACCTCAATGTGGGCAGTGTGACCTGTAAGCATAAGTCCCATATTCAAAGAGAATACGTCATTCTCCTATTCATAGCGTTCCGAAAACGCCATGCAATGTGTGCTATCTAGTAAAAACAATTGTTTTCATTTCAGTTCTTGTAGTTGAATTGGCAAATACTAAAATGATAATTTCTCTGGGTAAGCAGAGAAAAGTTCATTAGAGAAGGCATCTTAAGTGGAAAAAAAAAAATACAAGAGGAACAAAAAATGATATATTGGGGGAAAACGTCCAGTAAACGAGAGAGTAGACTTGAAATCGGTTCTCCTTGAGTTAATCCTAACAGATCCAGAATGGAGTGGTACTGTTGCGAATATTTGGACAATTTGGTCATTTTTTTGTGCAATTTTATTGGAAAACTTGGTGAGTGATTATTTAATTAATCATTTTAGTCACGCCTTGCAAAAATACCCATTGCACGAAATTGCCACTAGGTTCCAAAGTCAGGGACATTTCACCATTCCATTCGTCCGAACCACTGCCTCATTGAACAATTATCGATTTATGGGTATCAAAACCTGCGTCAATAGAGAGGACCTGAAAACATTTGGAAATTTAAACCATCCTATCCAATGACAACGTTGTGTTGCATACTATCCTCGTTATTGTTTCGTAGGAACGTAATGACTGTATGGTCATCGTATTGAAATTGATTGTTTGTCTAATCAATCATGGTTGCGGGAAATACGTTTAATTTTACGCTAAATAATAACAGATTCGTTTTCGTCCCCAAAAAGAAGAGTTTTATTCGCACCATTATCAATGCTACGGTGTGTGTTCAATGTGCTCTCTTACTCCTGGCTTGCCATAATATGTGCTATGTGCTAAAATGTTGTGTTGACCATCAGGTTGAGAGGTTACCACAAACGTTCCAAGGCTACCCCCCTGTGCAGCCGCAACCCTACAATCCTCCGCCACAACAGTACAATTCAACCTTCAACGGCCCAAAACTTGGTGAGACAACGACACAAGATTGACTGGTACGTTTAACATTGCCAAAACATCTTAAACAGTTGTGTTTTTACAGGGTCTCAGGTGGTCCTGACCCCCATGTCGATCCAACCACCGCCGACACCGTCTTTGCCAAATTTGCCGGGGATTCAAGTCACCAAACGGCCCGCCGCTCCTGTCGCCGAAGTGGTGCCAACCAAAATCGCCAATCGGTAAGCTTTTGAGTCTCGTCTTAGCTATTTTTCTAGTTAGTCAATTGGAAATCCATTAATTTTTGTCTTTACATTCAGAAACGACGGACTGCCCAATGTACGCCTCCCAGATTCCATTACATTGGTGAAAAGTCAACCTGCACCACCACAGAATAACGTCGCTGACATGTTGGCCACACGAGGAATCACAGTAAGTACATGTCGAGATATCAATCATAATGACTGATTTTCAAAGAAAATCTATCGCTATTAGTCTCATTTGAAAATGTTGAAGGTGCGCACAACAACCCGAGAACTCACCTAAAATCCGTTTTCCTAAAAATGTTGTCCAATCCTTACACATGCTGCATCACAGGAATTTTGTATTAAAAGGCGAAATAGGTGAAGTATATTACGCAGAAAAGTACCGAAGTACATGAAGAATTTCAAAAGCGGTAGGGTTGGCGTGACAAAGCGATCAACCTCCAGACACTCCTGTAAACTCCGGGTCTGTTCGCGGGGGTTGTGGAGCAGTTTACCTGCTCTATTTTTAGGTCTTCTGAATGATGAGACTCATTCCTGCCAGTGCGGCAGTCTCCTTGCTGCTTGTGGCAGGGGTGGGTGGGGGAAGCATAGCCCATGGGGCGAGCTCAGTGACTCATTCTGGCTGTTTCCCTTGCGTTGGGATGAGGAACACGTTTGACACAATAGACATTTAATGATGGCGAACGAAAACATTGAAAGTTCAGGTAAAAATTGTCTTCAGCCAAGCGTGTTGTCAGATCGATCCTACTTTTGTTTTCAGATGGTGGCGTCTGGTAGTCGAAGCGGCGGATCAGCGACGATTCAGCCTGTGTCACCGAAGCGCCTCCCAAACGTTCCATCTGCCATTTCGATTGTACCGTCTCGCACTCAGCCGGTATGGTTGACGAAAGCTGCAACTCATATCTTGTACAAAATGACTTGTAAATGGGAATTCTCTGAACAATTGATTTTCGTTTTTAGCAACAGCCACAAACACAGAGGTTCGCAGTTCCTCCCGCACCGCAAAGACGAGTCACCAACATGGGCACCGTGGATTTGACCAAGGACGACATGAACGGTCGTGTCCGTGCTGGTCGCCCAGTCCCCCCCAACCAACGGAGGTTCACCTGTACGTTCTGTGACAAAGTCTATCCAACGGCTGAATCGCTTCAAGCTCACATGGCCATCCATGGACAGAAAAGTGGACGATTCATGTGAGTTCATTTTTCATGGGGATCGCCCGTCTGGGCACTGGGGCAAAAACGACCGAATGGGTGCTCTGGGTGCCACTCACCCGACCATCGACAGCCAAACTGGCTACCTGCTGCATGAAACCGAAGACAGTCTGGGTTTCATGATTCTCTTCAAAAAATCAATGTTCACGAAATTGATATTATTTTATTGACTATATTTTGAGGAATTTTTGTAGCATGAAACAAATTGTTTGATTATTAATTTACGATTTGTGGCGCAAAATGTGTAATTTGAAAAATAAGTGAAAATCTAGGCGTGATGGTATCGTTTTCCTCTAATTTTTGGACTCTGAATCAATTAGAATGTGATTCCATGCTCCTGGTCCGAGGAATAACCAACCCCTGTGAAAGAATTTGCAGCGTTTTTCAATGTGTATGTCTTAGTTTGATTATTGAAAAAAATTTGAAGTTCTTTATCCTTCCCAGGTGCGACGTTTGCCGTGTCGTATACACCAATGAAGCCAAATTGGCTCATCACAAAAGGACAGTTCATCCGAAAGTGGCAGAACCCACACAAAATGGACCCGAATTCGCCATACCTATTGTGGACGTTAATCAGATAGGAGTCAAAGAAAAACTACTCCAATGTGGCATCAGGTAAGTGGAATTAGATTGAGTTTAAGTAGCATGTGACGTCACAGAGAGGTTGTAATCCGTAGTGTTGATTGGTTAAAACGCGCTCTCTTGATCAGTGATGTGCTATGTTGGCAGTCCGCTCAACGTAGCATCGTCACATATATACCTTGATTTTTCGGTAATAATACTAATAATTATAATAGAGATTCTTACGTTGTCTTTCCTGTCGCAGGCACATCGTCCAACTGTCGAGCCTTCGAAACGCCAACGATTCGGCGACTTTTGGTCTTCCTATCATTCCTATCGATCTGGCTCGTAACGAAGCCTTCTCCAGACTCGGTAAATACCCATTCATTCTGTATAAATGTTTAAAAGGAGCTACGCTTCCCTGCTTGACTTGATATTACCGGCAATTATTCCATTACTATCATAAGTATTATTCTGCCAAAAAAAAAAAAAATCATTACTATATAATATATTAGTATTATTATGGTACAGTTATCTAATGCTATTACCATAATTATTTCAGTACTGGCGTCAACATTCCGAAATGTTCTCATATTCATGTATTTACTGTCATAATACTTCGAATACTTCATTACTTTGAAAAAGCCAAAACTACTATATACTTGAAATCCCGCTGAGGAATTTCATCTCAAATAATTTTCATCGTATAAAATCCGCTCGCCACTTGTTGAAAAGCCCTACTATTATTGAATTTATTAGAAACATGACCACGCATGACGCTATTGATTTATACTTTGAACCAACAATGTAACGTCGAGAGTTACTTCAAGTTACGTTTTTGCGTACATTTAATGTATTTTGTTATTTGTAGAAGAAAAAAGTGGATCCAAAAGTTATCAACTTGAATAAAAGTTCTTATTTGTAAACTTTCTGTCTGCAGATGATCTCGGAGCTTCCAACATCCTCACCTTGGGAACCCTCAAATCCATCTACCGCTAAAATATGCCTCGCCTATCCCTTCCTCTTCACTTATGTATATAAGTGTAAATAATAATTAACCTTTCAAGAAAAAACTCGATGTATCAGTCGTTAAAAAGAAAAAAAAATTCAAGTTTATTTCAGTATATAATTTTTTTTTAAATAGTTATAATTTGAACGAAACCAAGTGCAAAACGTAACGAACGCCCTTTACGAATCTCGTATTTTGAAACATTTTCGTTTCAGATTACAAAAAAGGCATTCGCCACTTTTTGAATCTGATTATGTAATGATCAAAAGGTTTTTTTTTCTCGCTAAAATATGAGACTGTATTTTTGTATACCTACCTGTAAATAGTTTCTCGCTTATTCAAATTTAAATGAAAAAATAGGTTTTGTAAAGAAAATTGTTAGCTCGAATTCAATTACGTTTTGGTTAATATATATGAAGACTAAGTCAGTATATTTATGTGAATATGACTTCCATTGTTAGATACGCAACGTAAAACAAGAAAAGAGGCTGTAAGCGCGGAAGGAGCGGAGAGAAATAACATTTTATATGAAAATGACTTACTCTATACATTATGTATAAATATATGTATAGAAATAGAATTGTTTTTGAAGTTTTGTTTTTTGTTTTTTTAGAGCACCTGTTAAGTTAAGAATGCCAAGTACTGGTCTGTGAAAACTCGGTAATTAGATCAAGAGGTGAGGTTGTGCCTCAATATCAACTTAGTAATCCACTCAATACTTACCTATGTACCCAAGGTTTTTTGACGGCTCCTCATGTTATGTTACGGGGTGCTGAATCCGAAAATCTAGTGAGGGATTTGGAAAGCGCATAGTTTCTATTCAGATGGCTCTAAAATCTAATTACGTATTACCAACTTGTGACATGCCCATTTTTGACGGTGGGTAGTTACTGTCTGTAACTTCGTTATGGAAACTTATGTCTCAAATATGACGAAATAGGGACGCAATCGACTACGCTAGGACAATGAACAGATAATTATGACGGGAAAAACCCACGTCGAGTTCACCAAAACCCACAAAAGGTTCGTGTCAAATCAAAGTCAAATGATATTCTTAATCGACTTAATGAATATTTGGCTTTATTTTAGCAAGTTCACATTTTGTTATATCTAATTACTTAATGAAATGAATACAACAAGGTTAAAATCGATTATTTACACTTTCAAAAACAACGTTTTCTAAGAAGAAAACGAATGTGTAAGTACCTCAGTACTTTAATTTAAAAAAACAAAAGTGTAGAATCAAGAATTATTTACAATGTAAGCAATAAATACAAGTTGAAGAAGTAAAAAAAAAAAAAACTTGAAAAATTTCGTTAATTTAGTGAAAGATCGTTCTTAAAATTGCTCTGCATCGAAATTCACATTTGATGGCCATTTAATCTCCCTTGATGAGGCGGTAAGCTAAATTTTGATGAACGCGGGTGATCACATTTTCCATGATTATTCCTAAATTATTTACGATTGAACATACGGTCGATTTTAATTTGAAGATTTTCCTGAACAAGTAAAAATTAACCAAGTAATGGTCAAAATTTATACTTAAATGACAAGCCATACTGGATTTGAAGTTTTGTAGGGGAGAATGAATATCTTATTGTGACTATCAAGGATAGGCAGTATTATTGGCAGTATGACAGGCCTGGGTTCTAAAAACAATTCATTCTCTTCATTGGTTATTTTAAAAAAATACAACAATGATAAAAATGTAAATAAAAAAATAATAATGATGAAGAATGGTAACTATCTGAACCCTTACACGATTTCTTCAAGCTTTAAAAAATTGTTTTCAGTTTAGGAAATTATTATTATTACTACGCCGTTTTTAATGTGATGGAAGTGTTGTAATTGAATCGCAATGGGTCTACAGCTGGCGATGAGTTCACGATCATGGCGAGGACAAAAGTCTCAATGTTGCATTCGTCGGTTCCTCGGCGGATGCGGAAATGTCCGTTTTCACCCCACTCTCGACCCCATGAATTGGCTGCGATCTGGGGAGAGAATGAGAATAAAAATTACGAAATTTATTGATGAGATGGATGTCATCAAGGGGTGTTGAGGTTTGACAGTTTCAAACGACTTCAGTACTTGATTTAAAAATAAAATACTATTTCAAAAATTTCCTGAAGCTTGTAATTTCTACAATCTGGTTTGGTGGTGTAGAGCAAAAGGGCTTTAAAAACTGCCAGGCCTGCTACATGTCGCGCCAAATTAAAAAAAAACACGTAGCAAATTATTCCGCAATGATTTATTACGTTAAGTAAACCTCAATTCCTAACCGGATGTGAAAGGGTACGCGTGGTTTTCAGAGTAGGTATGCAATTAATTGAGAGAAAAGACAAACGAACCCAACTTGACTGATAAGTACCATACTCTGGATAGCAGTTATCGGTTTAAGACCCGTCACAATACATTCAGCATCCAATATTTCGTGGAAAGTAATATCTCATTAGCCTGTTATTTATTTATTTTTTTTTTTTTTTCAAAATTCTCAGTTTAATTTTTGTTCCGACAACGTTTGCGCTGATCAAGTTGAAAATGAGACTTAAGACTTGATTATTTAGTCTGTGCGGCAAAACTATGATTTTTCAATGCATTTCAATGGCTGCTCAGGAGACTGGTCATTAGCGTAAGGTATATCTTCCAAACTATCTATAAGGCATCCTGGAAGTCAAGAATGGTTGAAGCGCTGCGTATAAGTGCTCCGTTTCGGCAGCTCAGAGCAAGTCTCACGTCCGTCACAACTGGCACCCCATGTGACCTATGCTTGCAGCTAGGACAGACAACGTGTCAGAGGATTTTCAGCCATTTGCTCAGGGAGTGTGCTGTATTCCGCACAGAGCGTAGCATGTTTCTTGGAGGCGGCTGTCTCTCAGAAGCTGAGCTTACCTCTGTATTGGAGCTAAGGCAGCAAAAAGGCAGTAGGGGTTCTACAATCAGTTCTCTGGATAGGAACGTGTGTTGTGAGTGGTTGCTCGTTGTATTAGCTTTATAAATCTGCCCTATAATACGTATACTGCCCTATGACATATTTCAGAGCTCTCCACTGTGCCTACCTGCAATCTGTGAGCTACATTTTACCTAGGTTTACCAACATTTTAGCAATAAGTCGAACGCGTTTTATGAAAAGCCCTTTATTTTATTTTATCTTTTTCTAACCCCAGTGTCGCCAAAAAATCATGCATTTGCGGGATCGAAGAAAAACTTGTCTCTTACCCAGTATTTTTCCCTTCGGCCGTACTCGGTCGTTTCACCCCAGCCGATAATTCTCACCGAATGTTGACTTTTACTCGTCAACGCGGCGTTTTTCCGCCCGATTTCAGGACACCTAAATAATACAAGAGAAATTAAAGTTGATACGTACACATTTTTTTCAAAGAAATTGTCTGATATGAAAGTAGGCACTAATGTCTTTTGATTAAAAATTATGTAAATATATCTACTTACCGATAAACGCCTCCTTTGTACACGAAGAAATCTCTCGTAACTCGCATATTGGCTAAAAGGTAAGACAATATAGTTTAAAACTGCAATATAATTCAACTTCTACGCTTATCTGAAGCCGTTTTAGACCCTCTATAAAACGTGTACTGGCCAATCAAGCGGATATTAATGTAGAAGTAGGTACCTACAAGTTTTTCTCGGCTGAAGTGCGCCGAAAACCCGTTGAAATTGCCTAAAGGGCTTATCTACCGGTACTTATGTATCTTACCTTGTACGGGACCATTAGCCATAATGTCTGCCATGATTTGTAATTCCCCTGATATCCGGTAGAGTGGTCCTATTCTCCGCAAAACTTCCATTTTGTTCGATCCCGGACACCTGAACAAATTACCATAATGATAAACAAAAATTATCATCGGTTAGCGGTAATTACAGTAGTCCGTACTGAAGTGCCTAGTAAGCACGTACTGTTACTTTTCAAGATATTCAAACAGTTCTTGTTTGAAAATATTTAAAAAAAATGGAAAGTAGGTACACATTTTTTGTTCGAAGTAGCAAATCCCGTACAGCAAACTTGTACTAAAACGTGCTCTTCAATCCCGGATAATTCAAAAACAAAGCCCCCCCCCCCCAAAAGAAATAAGCTAAGAGGCCCTTTTGGTTTGAAATTAGTTGTATAACACGTAGGAGTCGGATCGGTCATTACTTGTGGGATATCCTGTATATGAACCTTTTGTTATTACCCAAGTTCAAGAATAGAGCAGTAGTTTCGAATCTTGAGATTCACAGGATTATTTTGAGCAAACTTATGGCCTTTGGCTCGTGGAAAGCCTACCAATCGGTTCTATTTTTATCGTTAAACCCATATTTTTGACGACTACCTACTGTCGAATACGGAGCATTGAATTTTCCTAAAACCGCTTCGCACAACTGAAGGTAACCAATACATTGGTCGAAACCAGCAGAATGAGCAAGTATTCATTTTGACCCAATTATCATTCTTTTGGGAAATAAAATAATTATATTCATTCTTGATTGGTGGGATTAGTACACAAGAAAGTCAATATTATTATAATTTGTGATTATTTGAACCATCAGAAGACCACTAAAATCTGACAACGTCGATTCCTCCACATAATTTCACAAATAATTCAAAAAGGTACCTGGCAAATTTAGCTGAGGTTCGTTTGGGAATTGAACACCTTCCAGGTGTGTCCCCCGTCCAAGGGAGACAGTCTTCAGTCACCAAACCAAATTTATGGATGTATTTCCACGCTCGGGTCAGGAAACCGCCTTGACAACCTTTTTGATTCAACGCATTACACGAAAAGAGATGTTGAGCGCTGAGCAATCCGGCGTAAAGACCGTTGGACTGAATCCCCCATCTGTTACAAAAAAACTCGTAAACTGAAACGATTCTTAATGAATAAATTGAATAATGGTAATAATGAGTGAATTTACCTGTCAGAAGCAACTCCAATTGTCGACCAAACCCACGAATTGGCGCACCAGCTTTGGTCTTGAGGTGGAGTTATGTATGATGGCCATTGGTCCCTCGCGTCGAACGAAGCAGGTATGTCGCGTTTGACTACTGGTATGTCTTTAGGCAACATGCTCATAACCTGAAAATTAATTTAGCACCTATTTATCTCATACAGAGAAATATAATTTTATAAAATCCATTTCCATTGGTTGTATCTTATGCAGAAGATGGTTTACAATAATGATCACCGCGATTATAAAATCATAGAAGAATAATTACGGCAATTATTCACATACGAGCTCTTTCTTCAAGTAGTTTCAATAGAAGTACCTTATTGCGTGCGAAAATCGTTCCAGTCTTTCTTTCATAACCGTCTTCAAGCCGGTGCCCCATGAAACTCTCAATCCGTCCTGCTCTCCATCCACGTTCCCTCTCATTCCTACGAAGATGACGAAAAAAGATTATAGAACTTGATCAATGATGACAGTTGGTACGATCGTATCAAGTGGATGCCCGTAATGTCCACTCGAGCAAGAGACTTGAAAACGCTCCACACAAATCCCGGCCATTAACAGGTATGATGGCGTTGACATAGTTGGTGAGCTGGACTAATTTTCTAAATCAGTTATTACGCTATATGCACTTTTATACTTCGTATAAAGTTATTTGTACACACGATTCATTTATTTCAACGAGGCAGAGGCAAGCCTAGGTAATAAACTTAAGTCGGTAGTTACATACTTATTCAAAATATAAAAGCTATTAAGAAGCAACGTCGCCCACCTGTTGATGTCATTGATGATCCTGTCGTCGATCAGACATTGATATGTGGTACACAATACCGTCATATTTCCTGTTGCCACGTCACCGAGGAATTTACACTCGCTGGGGAAAAGACAAATTGAGCACAAAATTAACAATTCACAGCGTAAATTGTAATTTTTTCCGTTACAAAAAAGTCCATTGAAAAAGAGAAATGGAACGCCAGTGACTTTGCTGGAGCTACCTAACAAGAGGCAATTCAATCAGAGCTATTTCGACTTAGCAAGCACTGAAGAAGGTGTAGGAGTAAGTCATGTGAAATAAATGCAATTAATAAACAGCTCACCAATCGTTGCAGTTGTTCTTCCATTTGTCATTTGCATCCCGAAATTGACCTTCGAAGTAGCATTCTTGGGGGAAAAAAGATAGTTTATTTGAACTATTGCCAAAATGTCCGTAGTATTTCCATAAAATAAATACCATAGTGAAAACGCGACAGAAATAATTGAACGCTTCGTTTTGTCTTTCGAAATGGGAAACTTGTAATAAAGATTGAAATTTACCAGTCAACGGAAACGCGATCAATTAAAATAACTCTTTTACTCACTTTTGGGGGGCTCAACAATAGGAGCGACTCCTTTGCAGTACGGCAAATAGTCGAAGCAACAATCGCGTCTATCTCCCTGAAATCGAATTAACGATATTTGTTAACAGATGGATTTTGGTACGAAGTAATGAGTAAATATTGGAATTTCACATACCCGATCACAGAACTCGTCGCAATAGCATCTCGTTCCTTGAATCTTTACGGAGCATTCGTCCACTCTCGATGAGCAACACTAGAAAAAAAAAAATTATATTTTAGTGTATTTAATACACTTGTTTTGTTAACAAAAATATAAAATAAAATGAATAAAAATTGGAGAAATAATCTTGGCGCGATGAAAACTTGAATGAGAGTCTAAAGATATTTAATAATCTGGGAGATCACGAAACGAAAATTATGGCGAAAATTACAGTAAATTAATTCATTCTTCACGTATATCAGCTAAAAATCTTTCAAAACTTTGCTTTGACACTAACACCTTCCACCCTTTTCAACCTGAAAGGTCACGGCGTCAGCTCTACCAACAGCCCACCTGAAGTAGTCCTGTCGATCCCTATAGCAATGAGCCGTTGCACGATATCAATTAACACCACCAAAATAGAGATGGCTTACTTGCGGACTCGGACGAGATTCGCACAGTTTCATCCCCCTGAACTCTTCATAGTCAGCGACGACCAGGGCTGAAAACTGGAAGAAAACGCAAAAAAATTACGAATTGTTGGAATAGTATCTTGTACGAAATACGTTATTTTCGCACATCGTTTAAGAGAGTGCCTATTAGATACAGAGAAGCCATGTTGCTCTTGCTCATCCAGTTCTTCATTCCTTGAAACATATGGAGGTAAGGCAATGAATATTGAACTTACAATGCATATATTATATATTATGTATATATTATATACATAGTTTGTGAGTGCAATTACACCAATATCGTGAAGCGTATGCCTTATGTACTTCGGGACGTGCTGACGTCAATTGAGCAAATGCCCATTTTACCATTTTTGACATAATTAATTATTTATTTATTTTCTTACAAAAACATTCTTCTTATTTACAAATACTTGGGTAGTCTATGTTAGCGTCTTTAAATTAAAAATTGGCAAAAACACGAGCACAAAATTTTCGACTCATTCACTAGAATGGCTTTACGCTCTTGTATTAAAAATAGCAACAAGGTAATTAGCTCGTGAAAGATTGGCTTATCTCCCTACGTTGTCGAGCCAACAAATTTCGCATTACAAAAAGTGATTCTTTCACCAATGAGTCACTTCTCTAGTTTGTTTTCATGGCGAAGGTGAGATCGTTCTAAGGAGATGATGTAACGATTGAAACAGTAGGTAGAAGTCGCGCCAAAACAGATTATAAAGACGTCCAAAGAGCTCGTGGGACAGTGTGAATTACAGAGAGGCTAAATAGAAACACAGTTTCATGGTTGACTGTAGATAAGTCATAAAATTGGCAACAAAGCTGAATAAGGTGGAAAGCGATGGACGAACTATTTTACCTTAATGCAAATTGTAATATTTATAATAGCAGAGCCTATATTACATTTTGTTATCGTCAAAATAATGGTTCAAAACTCCTTACGTTCGTTGTGAACGTTTATTGCAACGCCTGAAGAGACTCGACAATGTCACAATTCAAAATTTTTTCAAGTATTTAAAACCGATGTATCTTCGTCATCAATCATCGCTGTCCGTCGAATAAACACAATACCGACACTAATTAGACGGCTGCAACTAGAAGAGACCTTCGACTAAATATATTTGGCGGCGACCCAAATGACACAGTTGTCGGGAGCTAGTAAAATCAGAGTTTCCCGTGTGACACCTTATTTATTTAACTTTCCCCGAATGATTTTTTTTGCAACATTTACATAACCTTCTGGAACAGCCCAGAGGGTGGAAATGTCATTTGCCGTTGAAGTCTCTTTCTTGCCATTTACCATTTTTGAGAGTTTTTGGCTTGAGAATTGTATTGTATTGTATTAATACTTTTTGGAAGAGGATTTGCATAGAATTTTTCTCTAGTTAAAAACGCTGCAAATTCAAACACGATAGTTTCATTCAAAAACCTCATTTTGAATATCACTGTGAAAGTTACGAAGAGCTCAAAAATGAAGCCCACGAGCGGGATTTCAAATTGTTGGAGCATTTTAAATGTCCTTTTTCGGCCCGAAATCGAATTCACGTAACTTGAGAAATAAAAAGTAAACGTTTAAGGAAGTTATTTTTGTCTGTACGAAATACAATGTTTTATAATACCGATAAGAATAATACATCAAATTAATGTAAGTACGTATTAAGCATAATATTATAATGAATGTAGCTTTTCCTAATCCAATTCTACATTCCAAATTGGTTTCTAAATCAGAAAAAAAAATAAATAAATAAATAAGGGAAAGAATAAATTTTTGAGAATAATTAAAAAAACCGTGAGAACAAGAGCTGGGTGATTCCAAGAAAATTCATTTTGACTCATTTAGTCATGACTATACGGCGGAATTGAATAAGAGGGTTTAATCAAGTGAGGGTTGATTAAACTATTAAAAGAATTAAAATTACGATCAACTAAACCAAATCAGAAAAAGGCAGAATTGTTCAAAAGTCAGAGAAACCGTTGAATCTCATGGCCTGTTATAATTTTGAATATCCCAAGTGGAATCATTGGATGGAGCTAAGGAGCAGTTGTAAATTTCTGTTGTAAGTTTCTGGGTTTTATGAAATCATCAGAACAAACAAGATATCACAGGTAGTGTTCCCACTGTCTTAGAGCTTATCTAAGGAATTTCCTCTCATACGTTGACGCCCTTTAAAAATCTCATTGTTTCTTACAATTGAAGAATAAGCGAAAATGTAAATGAGAGTTGTGACAAATGTACGCGATTACTTGTTGACAATGAGGGCTTTTCCGAGCTCGACAGGAGGCCTGAAGTCGGACAAGTTCCGTATTGAACAGGAAACATGTGGGAAGGTGATCGCCAACAGCGACCCACACTGGACGCGCTATTCCTCACGAGCGCCGCACTCTTAGGCCTTACTTGAGATTCGAAACGAAAGTCTAATTTTATAAATACCTTCTCTTTTAATTTCACGATGTAGATTTCATCTGAAGAGATTATCAGATTCTGCTTTAAAATGTGTCCCCTAACGCGACCATTTCCAGCGACATCCCGCTTTGAACCAAGTGCAAAGGCAAACCACGAGTAGAATATTAATTTCGGTTGGTATATCAATACAAGAAAGTCTTTGAGTCGAATTACTGATCGTGATAAGATGACTCGTAGGTGAAGGAATGTTTGGCACTTGAAGCTTCAAATGTAAATCAATTCCAATGGATTTTGGCTCCAACCTCTGAGCGTTCGACAGCTCTTTTTCCCTCTCGCGGTGTTTCAGAACTCAAGATAGAAAGAACGAGGAGGAATTTTGATCAATCGTGTACTTGTCTACTGTCGCTTATTGCTATTCTGGTCGGTGCATCCAAATAGTTAAATTTACTTCAGGGTTGAATATAAATGAGCCCTTGCCGCTTTAAATGTTGCCTTATCCTGGACCTAATGGTGCCACTTGGAAATCTGGTAAAATCAGGTACAAAATATTTCAGCCCATATAATTACTGTAATGAAATTTTGAAGAAAAAAACGTCAACTAATTTCAAGTACTGATTATTTAATGATCTTCTTGGACGTTTTTGGGGATCACGATGCAGTGTTTTTGATCATAAAACGGAATTATCTCTCTTCAATTTTAGAACAAAAATGAAGAAAAGAACACTGAAAGAAGTACATACAATGGTTCTAAAAGGTTTCATTGAGCTTTTTAACTCAATGGGAAAATAGATAACTAAAACGCTGCAAATTCTTTCACATGTGTTGGTTATTCCTCGGACCAGGAGTATGGAGACAATGGGAGAGTGTGGAGTGTCTCGGGCTCTTTCCAATCGATTCAGCGTCCAAAATTTAGTGCCAGGTGCCAAAAATCTCGGAAACCCACTTTTGGAATAAGTAGATAGATACCCATTTTGACTCCTAACCTCTTCCGGTGAGCTCCAATAATTTAGGACCCATCCATCCCATTGAATTCAAAGGGTAGCCAAAATGTAGACACATTTTGGCCACATTTTGACCCCTAACCTGGCTGAAAAGTTTCGAGGAACTTTTCTCTTCTCTTTTTTTACGGAAAACGTCCGTAAAAAAAAAAAAAAGTAAATTGGTAAAGGTAAAGGTAAATTGGAGAGGTTCTGCATGAAAACAAAGGTTGATTATTCAAGAAATGGACAAAAAAATGAGAACATTCAATGCAGCAGTTCAATATTAACAGTTTGGTTTTCACAACTCTTAAAACTTCACAACAACTTAAAAAATATATTATTGTTATTATCATCTTCATATTGTTACTCGGACGGTTAAGATTGGCTCAACATAATGACTTGTGAAGATGTTTTCATTATTTTCTTCACGAAATACAAATTTGAACTGGCAAATTAAAAAGAAAGTTTAATGGAGAGTTGTTGACTAATAACAAAAGTAACCTTGTCGCTCAACTTGAGAGCATCGGACATCGGTCCCACAGTAGGCGCTGCCACTGCTGAGCTTCGCACTTCACCTCAGTCGCCACTCACAACCTCAGCATTAAAGTTATCGCTATCGAGTTTCTCCCTCCTTGATAATCATTGGAATGTTATTTGTCGCTCTAAGCCGCCACCATGTGCTGATCGACACGCTCGTGAAACCGAGGTATTTCCTTTAGACAATACTTCCACCTCGGCAAAACTCAATCGGCATAAGGCATTGACGATGAGAGTATTTTTCCGAGATGATATCCTTGAATAAAATACAAATTATTACCATGATGATTCGGTTTGTTTATTTAATCCGCCCTATTTATAGACACATGTATGGCGCGACAAACAATTTAATTTACGTGTTCGCAACATCGTATTTAGTCAGGGCAGCATGGTTATTATTCCGTACAAAGCTAGCTAATTGTCTCTGAACAAACGAAACTATGCCAAGTGCAGTGATACACAGCGCGACGCAGACGCTTTCGCGCTCTATCTGTAACTGTCGGGTTTCCTCTTCTTTTTTCCCCTCTGAGAGAGAATTACCATAACAATAAAAATATAAGGCTTTTGTCCTCGAAGCTAATTAGAGAAAGACTGTGGGTTTTTAGCACATTGTGTTCAGCTTTGCAAATATACGTAGGTGGTGTGAGAAAGTCGACAGCAGAGCTCCGAATATAAAGCTTGTTGTACAGCACGAGTAAAGAGCGCTAACTATTGATAATTTTTCCGGAATTTATGCTTACATTTTGGTGAGATTTAAATTATGTCACATTTTTTTTTTTTTGTGACGCGACTTTGCTATAGGTCAGTGTGAGATTGATAAAACACAATGCAGTAAATTATACTGATCACTGAACCAAATCCATGAGTCATCTCCAAGTGCCAGAGAATTTTCTTGATTGGAAGCATTCTATGCTTTATCTACAGCCACGTAGGCAGACGCAAAGATTACCCACTACACCAGGGAGGACACGAGGCAAAGACCCCACAGACTTGAAGGTGAAAAATGTCTATGCGGATTATATCGTGGAATCTTAGAGTAACATGGGAAACTCGTTCAGAATTTATATAGTTCCGTCTGTAAATAGAAATACCCCTTAGATCAGATTTTCCTCGAGTACAACAAACTATAGCACCGGAAGTGGATTGTTTGCAGATTTTTTCGAGTCAGCTAATATTTTCATTGAAAAAAGATCAAATCCAAACGATTCAACTCAAGATAACAAAACATGCCTTGATAAAATAATTTTTTTTTATTCCTCTTCACGTCACTTCCTTACGAATTTCAGAAGAGCACCACTTGAGCATTGAAATTAATTTCCTACGTATTCACCAACTCGTTCCCGTAATATTCTCCTCATGATTTAGGTAAGTAAAGCCAAAATCTCTTTAATCAGACCTTACCTGTTGACGTTATCTCGCGTCCTTGTTCAACTAGATAAACTTCAAAACCTGATATCTTTGTATCAAAATACATTTTTATGAAAAAAATCGATAGTCACCACGTCAATAGCGCGAAAAAGAATCTGTTATCAGAATTTGAAGGAATTTCCGCTTACTGTGACGCACAGGAACGACAGACGGACGATCATTATCATTTATTTGATGCTTGAAGTGTTTGATTTCGAAGGTTTCTTCCTGAAACAGAAAAACATGAAATACTGATTTTTATAAGGATGCGTTTCCGGTTAAATAAAATGTTTGAGAAATCGTGGTCAACACAAACCCTCCAAAATTATATCTTGAAGATAAATGTGATTTTATCATCGATCAAGATCTGTTCGCGCCTAGGTAAGACTCGCTACGAATTTTCAACATTAAAACGGGGAGATAGTTCAATTCAATTCTTCGAGTCCATGTATAAAATATCAGATTCTTCAAAGCATTTTAAATGCATCTTTCGGCTGCTCGCGCTTCAAGATTTTTGAATCTACACATTTTGAAAAGTAAATAAAGAAAATTTAAGGAGGTTTTTTCTTTTTTGGGTAGGTAATAAGATATCAGAAAGAGAGAAAGAGAAAGAAGATATCATGAAGGTGTGAATCTACAGTTATAAACGTCTTGAAGATTACTTATGAGTCTAGCGGGAAATTCTAGCGGCAGCGGTGCACCTACATGAGTATTATGAGTGACGTCATAGACGCGACTTGAGAGGCGCCTTCGTAGAGAAGTAATGAGATCACTATCTCTTCTATGCAAACACGCTGCCGAGGCTTTTCAAGGACGTCAAAATCGGGTCTAGTGTCTCATCTCAGTGATTCCACAGCTAATTTTAGAGATGTATTCATATTTTGTCTCCTTTACCTGAGGTGTCATTGTTTTCTGACCAAAAAGTGTCCTTATTTGTTTTCTACGAACCTAAGAAGGAATTTTTGGATTTTGAGAAAATTTAAACATTTTTGAATACAAAATCTAGTGTATATGAAAAAACTAATATTTTTCTTACGAGAAAACGCGTTAGAAAAATTTACCCGTGGCTACAAATCGTAGTACAAAATGTGTATTTGGTTTTAACGTATCGACTCCTAACGACTCAAGTTATTTGGAGGACAGAATAATTTGAATTGCTATCTATTTAATGCAAAAACTACATGGAGTGGGTTCTTCAACGCTTTCAAGATTCCGAAGGCTCCTAAGCATTTTACAAACGCTTAGAACTTAAATTTTATACGTGATTGTATGATTATATGGTGATATATACCTATGTAATCAGTAAAAATTATAAAACTGTAAAAAAAAAAAAAAAAAAAAAAAATTGAGGGAAAAGAAAGGAGAGATTAAGTTACTGGCTCTTATTTGGACCGGTTTCAAAGGGTTAGAGAAGGCAGTTGAATTTTAAAAGTGACGTGATAATTCAAACACGTCCTCGGTTAAAAAATATATATATCACGAAAACTTGTTAATCTATGCACGTATGGCTTACCTCGGTTTCTCTCCAAGAAGTTTGTGACTTATTGTGCGGTTATGTTACTCAATTGCACACGAATCTGGGGAAATTGTCACGTTTCCACCATAGTTCACCTCACATGAAAATTTCGATAATTGTTCGCGATATCAAAACAAAGCAATTGTCAATTCGTAGATCAAATCGAATGACAATTATGTTTTTTTTTGAATTTTCGATTGTATTCGCGCGTTTAGTTCTTCCTGACTGAGCGCGGGGTTTTCGTAGCGGTGAGTCGTATCAGAAGGTGTCAGCTTATCGGAGGACGCCGGTAGACTGAGTGTGGCGTTACCGGCGAAATGGTGGGCTGAGCTTGCGTCTAGTTGCATAGTTTTTGGTGGAGGGGGAAACCTCAAGACCCGCCAAATAACTGCGAAAAAAGAAGAAAGATGTCTCAACGATGAATCAATTGTAAGATTTAGAATGAAAATGTAGAATTTGACTCGCAGGAGAATTAGTACATTTACTGGGCGTTTTACTGGCCTGAATTAAACGGAAGGACCTAGACCGAGTACCTACTATAGTTTTGAATGAATAAATCACAAAAGCGAGAACCCATTTTGTAATGTTTAACATTAAATACCATATTTTGAGTAAACCCAGGGGTCACTTAAAGCCGCTTCTCAAGCTGTCACCAGAAAATGATGACAAAACTCGAAAGAAAACGTAAAGCAAAAGAATTTCCAATGAGCGAGCATTAAACCCAAAATAATGCTAAATCAATGGCGTGAGTCAAGAAATTTGGAATGGAAATGTAATTTAAGTGATAGGGTAAGTTTATTACCAAGTAATAAACCTTAGAATAGAATAAAAACCCTTCCCCGATGCGCAACGGTAGCGGATTAAGCAATAAACATAATGTACTTACAGAACTATGAAGGGAAAATGATAGATACTCGAACTACAGTACAGAATATACTCAATCGATTTCATCTGCAAAATTTAGTGGCTGATGCGTCGCTCCACACGCCTTGGTTTTCAAAAATCGTGTAAGTTTATACCCGCTTGTGTTAAATGCGATTGAGCTGAAAAGGTTTCAATGAGCAACTAAAGCCTGAAAGGAGTCACGCGCCAAAATTGCAGGTTCATGGAGGGGGAAGATCGTAGGTACTGCCAAAAACGCCGTTTATATTTTTTTATATTTTCGCTAATTTAAAAGTACAGAAGTGTAAACCAATAAAAATTTGCAATATAAGGGCGAACATTAATTCGTCAATAAATTTACAATAAACCTGACAGAGATGTCAGGCTCCAATGAATCCTCCTAAGATTCCAATGATCCATCTAAAAATCAAGTTTGAACAAGTTGACTCCCTAATGGTCGTTTGAGGGATTCTTTCCTGGGTCTAATTTTAACAGATTTATCACCAGCAACAATAGGAGCCCACCTACACGTGCAGAGACAACCGCTATGATCTCATTTTGAATGAATGGTCCATTGTGAAAGAATACGCTACACACCACCGCTTCCAATGACTCAAACCATCAACAAATCACTCGGTAGTTCTATTTTGAGGAACCGGATCGCGAACGGGTAGAATGAAGTAATCTTCACTTTTTGGAACGGAGAAGTTTAATTTTCGGTTTTGCTCATCAGCTTCGGGGAGTAGCCAAGGGAACTAGGCGTGGTTTTAATACCTTCGAAGCCCGGGAACCTCATTACCATCATGATGTCATTGTTGGGGTATTGCTTTTGAAAATTACGTCACGGGTTCTATTTTGAAACCAACCAGGAATTTGTGGCTCGTAAACAACGCCTCCTACAATCAACTTTATGGGTGCTGAGAGTTAAGAGGGAGGGGAAAACTATATTAAGGGGTGCAGTATTTTCAAATGTGCACCTACGGTTGAGAACCTTTTTCATTGTTAAGTAACCAATTTTGACTCACTCTGTACAATTTCAACATTTCACAAAGAATTTGACTTGGGTATAGGCTTTGTTTGAGCAGCGAATTCATTCAAAACCCTCAACAATAAATAAATTATTAATTAATTATTTAAAATGAATAATTTTAAAGGAAATAATATTATTAAAAATTAAATATAATAATTCTTTACGAGCTATCATCAAAACAAGATCCTCTTGAACTTGAAGTTTTTACGTAAGCCGTTTACGTGTTCATTACTTTGCCTCCAAATTGTGATCCCATTTTGCTCGTAGAGTTTCTCTACATAATGTGAAAACGTAGATGCGAACTATTCGATAACGGACAACTTAAAACTACCGTGTTGCTTCATAGATAAGGCATCTACCGGCGCTTCTCGGCTAGAAAAAACGCGCCCAGCGGTATTTCGTTTTATTTGTCGCTTCGGGGTGAATTCGCGCCCAAAAGGAGGAGCCCTATAGAAAGTGGAATTCTCGCTCTGGGTTATATACATAGTTATGAAAGTTAGTTAAAATGGTCAAGGGTTAGTTGATGGAATGAAAGTGACCGCACTTTAAGTTTAACTTTTTGGGAATTGAAACGAAAATATTAATTTGAATGGGATTAAATGCTTATTGGACGTCACGCGAGACGGCTCGTACCATATATAGATATTCCAGTTATAATTTGAACTTCTCCATAAAAACCGGACTTTTCGTAATTTAGATAGAATAGTATTACCTAGAAGACAGTACTACACCTTTTCCTAAGAATAATTCTACGTGTACAAACATTCAAAAATAAATTATTGCTATGTAATTTATGGGGAAGGACTTCACGATGTTGGTCACCTCCCGAGAATACAGTTATTATTTACAGCAAGACAGAGAATAAAACTACTCCGACGGCAAAAATGTTCTATAAATAGATTGACGAACTTGTTTTTGAACCACAGCTTGAGAAGAGTTTCACAATTTAAACTTGGACATTAAAACCACTTGTATTTTACGGAGGTAGTTCGGTGAAAAATAGTCATTCTAAAAGATATAGAGAACGAAGTTACAATATGCCTTTTATGGTAGGTAAACGTTTTGTTTGGGGGAAGCGGAATCAATGAATTCCCCATTTCCGTGTGAGCTTTACCTATAGTTTGCCCAGCTGTCGCGACGGTAGCGTGGATTAAAAGGTAAAAACTCTCCTTGAAAAGAGCTAACGCATCATCGTTAGATTTACCCCTAACAAGGGGTGAACTAACCACCATCGATCAGCTTTCGGCCGGATAAAGGTGGACTGTTGTTTACATTTTGCATTAACAGAACCGTTTAGTGGTTCGGACAGCGACATCATGTGGAAAAAGTCGAACGAGTGAACAGAGATCGGTCGTATACTATTTCATAAATCGAACGAAAAGGTTCGTATAACGAGAGAAAAAACGTTATTCTATGGTATGGTAAAAGAGAAACTTGAATTATCTTCTTCACGAAACAATTACACGATGGTTTGTTATTCTCGGTGAATCCCACGGGTGCGGGAAAGCGTATTTTCGTGATCTTCGGGAAAACAGAAGCGATAACTGATGATATAATACTCTAATCCCCTTTGTCATTCACATTTCTCTCTTTTGGCCGGTTCAAGTCAGTACAGGTCCATAAAAACCGATTCAGGGCAAATTTTAGACAAAAATTATATTCCGAAAATCTCGATGAGTCTTTTTTCAACCATCCCGAGCTTGCATCGACGGCAAATGGTTTAGGATAAAACCTTTAGGGCTCAAATGTAAGCTATCAACCTCTTTGAAGCGCTTTAATGTTCGACCCAGGCTGACAGTTCGGATTTGGAATTTACAAATGAAACTTAATCTCTTCATTGATCTGATTGATTGACATTGATTCTTTCATCTGATTAATGTGATGAATAACTCAATTTACTATATTAGTTTTTATCGAAAAAAACGTTTTCAAGGAACCACCGATCGTAAAATAAAGGATCAACCTTCAAAAAACTCTTCCAGTTGTGTCAATCTGGCCACATTTCTTGTTGTAAACGAGAACAATACAAGACTATGACCTCATGCACTTCGGAGGGCCCCCTAATCAAAACGAATTTACATTCCAACCAGAAAAAAAAGAGTCTTTCAATTAACCCGGCTCTTCTGACACAATTCCGACACCGTTAATTTCTTTTTGTGTCGCAATACAAGCCAATCAATACTTTAGGGCAATTTGCAGTCTAAAAGTTGTCAACTGGCGCCCTGTCATATCCAATTAAAAATCTTACGCAGTTTTAAAGCGCGTTGCCGGCTTTTTATTTCTTCGTGGAGATTAGAGAAATTTAAAGTTTCAGACCCCATTTGTTGGCGCGACCCCACTCGATCACAATTACGAAGTAGAACCATCATAGTTGAGCTGGTGAGATACACTCACTGAAGGTTTTCTCCACTCGAGATCGTGCCATATGAGTTTCAATTGGTCAGAAATCTCCATTTTCCACAGAAACTAACTTTGAGGGGCTTCTCGCTTCAGAGGAGCCTGGACTTACGTGGACTGTAGGGCTTTGGTTGGCAAATGGCTAACTTGACTTGAGCTAGTTACAACCATCATTTTCTATACAAGGCCACATCACACACTTGCGGCTATAGACAGTTTCCACGGGTTTTCACGGTTGTAGGTATTCAGTTAGACCTTGATGGCTGGTGATGTAGGTAGCTGTAAAACCCGAACCAGAGTTTGTACAAAATATCGAACCTCAAGTCCCTTCTTCATACTCTGCTTCCACGAACCAGAAGAAAATAGGACTTTCCTGAGCAATCAACCTTCACTGCGAAGAATGCTAAAACAGCGAGTAAAGCGAATGGTCTTGTTATTTCAATTCTACACCTCAACGAAAGCATCACCTTGCCTCTTCCCCTCCACCGCGATATATACATATTTCCAAGAAAGGAAACTCCCGCGTTAAAATGATCTAGCCGGTAGGTTGAATCTCTATCGCCAGACGCTGAAGGCTTCTAACCTAATCAGTGACAGGCTCAAGTGATTCAATACTAAATCCGCCTAATACCTCGCCCATTCCGGGCTCCGATGTTTCATTCGAACTGAAAATACCCGTCTGATTGGATGACGTACAAGACGACTTTTACCAGAAGTTATTTCACGAATAAAACTTGTCGGTCCAGTATTTTCGTACTGTTAGAAAAATTGTTGTTTTCGCGGGCATTCCACAATTATGATCTTGTGGTACAAACTAGCAAATAGCCAAAGGTACCTAACTCTTCCCTCTATTTCTCGTGCAGTATTCGAGTTCCTTCGTTCAAATGTTTCAATCTTCACACACTAGCTTAGGCGTCTAGCGAGGAATTTAATCGCGTCTCTAATTAATTAACATTCACCGGGTGAAGGCATCTAAATGACGCGGCATCGAAAGTGTAACTTCAACTTTTTCCTCAGAAATTGCCAGAACTTTTTCACGTCCAACGCTTCCCACGGTTATTTTTTTCGCGAATCCTTTTTCGCAAAAAATCTTCTTTTTTTGATAAAGCTCAATTTATATCCCGCTAATAAACTTAATGGAGGGGTCATTAGGCGTTTAATGACTTCGGCGGTTCCACCGCCGCACTACTCTGGTTGTCTGATTTGAATACTCACGGCATTTAGGCCCCTGTTTCTCCGCTGATACACCAAGGATGGAGAGGTTTTACAACCGAAATTTCGTGCCTCCGAGGCGAATCGCACCGATATCGGTGGGATCTTTCATAGTTAGATGCAAATTTTGGATTGATAATAAAGTCATTTGTTCATGGTAGAGTAAAGGTTCAGCTCTGCTTCCTAGCATTCAAGATGGTAACCAACGAACTAAACTCCTCTAATTTTGTCCACTAAGCGATTCACAAATCACAAAACGTACTAAAATATCTTCATCTCAGAATCGTACCGGAGAATTTTGACTTCCATGATGAACAAGGAGAATTAATTGGTGAATTCCCTTCGTACACACGATTTGTTGGTCAGCGAATCCCGTAACAAATGTTAGCAATCTTGACTACGAGTGCGAAGCAGTGAAGTCAGACGATTTTGATTAACATTCCGTTGAAGCTATAACATGAAGAGTACGCTATGGGAACGAACTCTTGGTGAGCAACATGCGTCAATTTGTCAACCAATGCTGGTATCTCTAATTTGAACCGCCTGGATACCGCGCTGAGTCAAACCTTCAAACGGCTGCGGTTCAGCTTCATTTCAATTCAAGCCTCAAGGTGAGAAGTTAGAAGCTCATCTTCAGATAACCTTATCGATGACACTTGATTGAGTTATGCAGCCCATCGTTCTGACTGGGTCAGTTTTTTCCATGTTGGCACGAGCCTTGAAGGCCTCGGATGCGCTGGGCGCGGGCGGCGTCAGGCTCCGCGCCTGTTTTCCATCATAAACTTCTCCGGCCTTTATGTCATGTTGTCTACGAAGGTCGAAATCTAAAACTGAGATCACGTTCCTAAAACAAGCTCCCGGCTCAAGATTCTCCGTCAATTAAGATCTTTGTCATCGATGCCGAGGTTATTGTTGGACGGGAGCTCTAGCGGCGCGATTCCGGCGAACTATTTCCTCTTCCTCCTCGGAATGCAATTGTAAAGAGGAAAACTGCAAAGTTAATCGTAGATCGATTTGTCAATAATTACAAATATTGGAGGCATACAAACCAGGCTTGTTCTAATCAAACATTGTATTCAATAATAATAATAATAATAATAACAAACCATAGAAAATCAGTATAAATGCTGGTGATTGATTCTCTAATCATCGACTAAGCAGAGAAAAAACACTGCGAATTGAAGATATTTACATTCTGCATGAAAACAGGTTGATTATTTAAGGAATAACCAACCAATACAGAGGGTTTGCTTGTTACATATTTCTCGTTTTGAGTTTAGTAAATTATTATGTCTTTTGGAGTTAAAGGCCTCACTTGCGTACTATGAAATAGAGAACAAATAGAAAATTATCCGTATACCCGAATCTAATAAAGGCCAAATTATTAAAAACTATGGTAGATAAAAAATTATGATAAAGTCTTAGTTGAGTGGGAGTAAGATTGCTTCCTAATTAGCTAACTTACCGTTGGCATTTCAGTTGAGGTTTTACCTCAGGGGACGGGTTTTAACTCAGTTAAGGTTGCCAAGTTTTTACAACCAGAACTAGTCACTGGAATGCAGATTATTCTGTGGACTTTATTTCATAGAGCAATTTTCAGACTTAAGGCGGTTTAGGATTGAAGGAGGGTGTTTACAGAGTTTTTAGTCTAATAGTTGAAAATGTTTGAAGTATTTGAATATGATGGAAATTTCCGGTGTAAGTTTCTTTTGCTGCTTAAGGGGAACACGACCTGTTTCAAAGTTTTAATTGGAAAACAACGGAAACATGAAGAAGAAAATCGATCAACTTGAAAAGCGGAAGGATCTCATATCCATCAAGGTAAAATCTGCACGCTCATCCCCCCCCCCCCCCCTCAGAAATGCCTTGCTAATAAAAGGAAACAGTGGGGGGATAGGGTACAAACGAGGGGGAAGTGGGGAGGTTAACTCAGGGTTACCGGGTTCTAAAGCCTCCTCCTCACCCTCATCCCTTTTTACACCGTTCTAAACACAACAAATGAATACACCCCCGAACCCCAACCATCATATCTGGAGGGGTGGGTGTTCTCATCCCAAAGCGTCGTGCTCTCCTCCAGTGAAGCGCCTGCGCCTTGACATCATCAATACCCTTTTGTGTGACAAGAGGCGAACGCCCTCCCGTCCGCCCCACATTTGAGGCAGAATCGATTTTTTTTCAGCGATACATCGGTTCGTCCGCGCTAGTGGCTCACTTCTGGCGCCTAAAACCAAAAATATTCCCAGGAGGCCACCACTTCCACACACCTTTAGAGGTGAAGTAGTGTTGAAGAAATACGTCAATACCAGGGGAAAAATTACAACCTCATTTAAACCTTTATAATTTGTAATTTCTTCAACGTTCAATATCCAAGCTCATCCTTTTTCCAATAACTCCAAGTACAACGCAATAGCAAGCAGGTTGAACATCAATCGACCCGCTAAGCTTCGGTACATCGAAACATCCGTGATCGATTCGTCCTTTCCGCCCCTTCAACGCCGCCTCCCAATCAGTTTGTGCCCTATTAGTCGAGTTATTTCCTTCGTAGTTTTATACTGTTGTCTCTTTTTTCTCTCCGCCGAATTCTTACTCTCATATGAAATTGAAAAACGGGATAACTTTTTACCTCTTCTTCAATAAACCAAATCATTGAGAAGAAAACCACGTAACTCATTGCGTTTGACTGGGGAAACAATTTCCAAAAAAATATTTACAGTATCTAAAACATAACCTTTTCTCTGTCATTATTACGTGAAAGTGATTTGAAACACAACTTATCCTTACTTCGTCAATAATTTGGTGCTTCTGAATTACGAAAAGTCTCATTTTGTCGTGGTGTGAGTTCAATTTTTAGAGTTATTTAGTAACCTACGCCGAAATTACTGCATTACGGGGCAAAATTTACCCCGATTTGAACTTTTTTTGCAAGAAGACATTTTAAAATTCAATTAAAGCTCAAAATATCGATTCATTAAAAACCTTAGAGAGTAGGTTATAAAGAGAGTACCAAAGTACAAATTTTTTAAAAGTATATAGGAATTTCGTTAGTGCAGTTTCGTTACATAAAGTGCTTCACTGGCGGAACTCTGTTGGAAATATTCGGAGACATCGATATACCGTAGCCTCGAAACACCAAATCAAGGTAGGCTTGAGGTTGCAATGACTTTGTTAGTTGTCTTTTTAATCGTAGAATAAAACCCCATCGAGTCTAATAGAAATCGGGGTAAGAACGAATGTTCTAGTCATATTTCTGTCAATTCCATTTTTCAGTATTAGTCTGGGGACGAGGATTGGTCATAATGTATGTTAAATACAGTTGAAATACGTCAATTGTGACAAGACTCGTTATTGTGTAACGAATTGGTCAAGTTATATGATTGTTATTGTTGAAATGTGAAAATCAGTAGAAAACATCTTTCACAGGTTTCTATAACAAATAGCCATAGTAGCTGAGCTCGGGAAATGTATCTCTCTCCTCTGACACATGATTCATACTTGTCCCTATCGACATTTTCCTAAAAGATAAAGAGGCCTGACAGGCTCAGTTTTCAATGTAATACAAAGCGTTCAATAAAAATGATTAATTTTAAAGATAGTTTCATTTGTGAAGCGAAAAAATTGATTCCACGGTCTTTTGAGCGAAACATTAGTTCTTCACTAGTCAAGTGAGGGTAAATACCTAGGGTGTCATGAATATTTTTTCGACCGATTCGAAGGTACTACTTTTTAATCTGAACAAAAGCGAACTCAGAACTCATAACCAAGTTATTTTCCTCGTTTTTTCCCAAGTTTTTTTGGGAGAGTAAAACAAATTCTACGAATGGCGCCAATTCTTGAGAACGTGAAACGCTTTTGTGGAAATTTCACATTATTCGCGTTTGGTACTTGAATTTTTTCTTTTTTCATCTCCAAGGCGCCGGAAATAAATACCTCTCCGATGACTACCTATTCAAAAGTCTAAAAAGGAGGTTTTGTTTGCCTTAAATTAATGTATTCATTAGGTAATATTTACTGAGCATTCCGTCTCTTGAAGTGCTTTCCCACTGAGCCCAAAGTGGACGAACGCAAACACAAGCAGCTCTCGTCACAAAAACCATTCTAATTGTCTTTGCAGAACATAATTTCGGTAGAAATCAAGGAATACCGAGTTCACTCACTATGAACTGGATTCAAGCCATAAGCTGAATCGGAGTAATATTTTGAGCAGAACTGTTTGACGTTGGAAGTGATTAATAAATAAAAGAAAATAATAATTACCGATTTGCGTTGATTTCAATAATAAGCATCAGTTGTTTAGTGATTGCAATGGGATTCAAGTCAAAAGTGATTGAATTTGAACTAAAATGAAAACTTTTATGCTGAATTTGCCTGAACGTTTCTGTACTTATCTTTAATAACACGATTCCAATGAGTGCAGCGTGGTTTGTGTATTCAGGCTATATGATAGTGCATTTCCCTTGTGTATTTCTTCAGGGTTGTGGGCTTGCGGGAACAGTTACGTTGCACGACACATTCCTTGATTACTCAATTAATGAAATGTGAGAAAAATATTGATGGATGTAAAATGAAGTCCTCAAAGCGTAAATTGGATTATTCTCGAAATATTGACCTCTCTTAAACAATGTAAGAGTGAATCACAGAAAATGGAAATATATGCTTTTATTGGGGTTTCCCAGTTTCATAATTAATTTGTATTGTTGTACGCCAACCAGGACCAATTGTAAGCCAATACGGAAGGGCTTCGCTCCGCTTTTTCACGCCTCCGTCACAGGGCATCTAACGCAGGACTACCCAAGGTGAAGTAAAACTTTTATCTGAAATTTTGCTACAAGGCGTGAACGGCATATTTTTTTACGAGTGTGGTGAATATTGTTACAGTCTGAAAAGTCGCCGCAAAAAATATCCGAAGATGTCATAGCGACAGCGTCGACGGCCTTGCGGCGGCTGCATTTCCGTGGCGCGTCCCGCAAGGCCAAATTGCAATCGTCCCTTGAGTCCGCCAACACCTCAACGGACTCGTCCAACACTGTCATCACAATGGTAAGTCTGAATGGAAGCTCTTTGGTTTTATTACCGGGATCAGTCACCTCTCCGATTACAACAGCTTTACGAGCAAATCCCGTGTTTTGAGAAATGCCGCTTGGAGTTTTAATTTTTGAACCCCTTCTCAAAACTGAACTCGGATGCTTTTCCAGTTCTAACTTCTAAAAAGAGCTATGTAAGCTCGGGCAGCCGAAAATCGAAGAAAGAATCCGAGGTCAGGATCGGGTTTTATCGTTGCCCTGAATTTCCTTGGTGAACTGAATTCGTGTTAAATAGTGGCCCTTCAGGGAGGTCACCCCTCCGAGGGATGGGCTTCGTGTTAACTAGCGTTATTTTCCACCGCCTCCTCATCCGTTGGGCTATCGTGACTGCAACTCACATTGGAAAACCCTTCCTCAACCCGGTTCTTCTTCGATTCTCAGAAACTTGCCCTTGTTTCCAGCCGAGCTTGGGTACTTCGTAAGAGCTCACTTACATGAAATGAAGTTGAGTTACATCGACCAGAAGGTAACTCTATCAATAATATAAGGAGGGCAACGACTTCAGTCGCATACGTGCTCAACATTCAACATAAGAAAACGAAATAAAGGGTTAAATCGACTTTGTCAATTGAACTCACAGGACACTATAACTTACTGTACCTCAAATGGATTCTCATGATTGTGCTCTAGTTCTCCACATTCTGAATTGAATTTGACCCCAAAAACATCAGCAACATCTGTTACTATCCAACTCGGAACGTATTTGTTTTTAGGTGACTGTGGACACAGACGATGAACTACGGATTACTCCAAACCTAATTGAAGATCTTGGAGACTCAGAGCCGCCTAAACTTCCTCCCAAGAGGCTCAAACTTCTTAAAAGGTAACTAAAATTTGTGTACCACACCAACGCACCTTCAGATAAACCCTCGCCTCGTACCTAGAAAGCTCAGTGGAATGGTTCAAGCCAATAAAGAAGTCCAGGTCAGCATTCAGTCGTGTTGTTGCAGATATGCGCGGACCAACTTGGAAGAGGAGCGCAAACCTCATGGGAGAGGTAGCTCGGGATTTGCAGCTGTTCAAATGACCATAGACTCGGAATTCGGTGAAACCATCGACCGAGGGTGAGTTGAATCTTCAATACTTCAAATTTTTAAAAAACTAATGTGGTACTAATGTGGTTAAATATTCTGATGGAAGGTCATCACCACCGCTTCCCGATTCGCCCACTCTGAAGAGGAAAAATGAAATGCCGACCACGTGTATTGTAATTCAGCAGGCGTCAATCTGCGGTAACTCCCCAGACCGTGACTCAGGTAGGTCAGGACTTTTCTTCTACAAGCGTCCTCGAACATCCACCGGTGATGTTCTAAACAGCTCATTCAGCTGCAGCTTCATTATACCTCATTGACAGCCAGTCTAAAAACACTTTCCAGAGCCTGAAATGGACTTGGACCAACTTCGTCGAGAAGAGAACATGAGGCTGCTCGAGGTTGCTACTACGCTCACCGAGGACCAATTACACGAATTTGACCGCAAGTGAGTTTTGTACCACAATTCAGTTTAGGTTCTGAGGGAAGTAACATTTCGTACAATGAAAGCTCCCTTTACAGATACGGGTCGCCTCATCACGCCAGAAGTCAGTCAGTTCGCCCGAGGAATCGTCCTACGTTTCTGAGCCTTCCCCAGCCTCGAACGAGGGTAGCGTCAATGCCAAATACGGGAGCTGAAGAACACTATTATCGTCTAAGGCATTTTTCAATTGCTGGAAAATCGGTGGTAAACAAGGGAGACAGTTTGAGAGCAAGAAAACCTAAAAGTCGGGAGAGTGTCATATCCCAAGAAACCAGGTAAGTCTTTTTAAAATAAATGTTACTCTTCCTTTGTCAAGGCGTATGGTCCAAAGACATTGTAGAGTGTGATAGTATAAATATGAAGACGTATATTATGTGCTGGAGAAAGATCTGCTGTACGCTGGGATGGGGCTGTTTATTAACTGGAGTGTTTACTCGCGTAAACGAAGGAGTTGTTCAGCGAGAACACTGAATCTTAGGATACGCATTTAACGGGTAATTGTGGAAAGATAATAACGTTTTTGGAATTTAAAATCTGCTGATGTAAGAAACAGAAAATGAATCTATAAATAACCAGGCCACAAGTTGCGCTAACTATTATGATTCGTCCACAGTTCTGGCCCAAAAACCTGCAGTCGCCAAAGCTCTGTTGGCTCTTGCGCCAGCCTACCAAATTGTTACAAAGTCATCATGTTGGGAGCCGCCGATGTCGGAAAATCTTCGCTCATCAGTCAATTCATGACGTCCGAGTACCTTCACAGTTACGACAATTCTATAGGCAAGTTCCATTTGATCGACCAATCATTACGATTTTATTTATCCCCGACAACGTTGTGACGTGTGAGTTCCCATCAGTGACAATTAAAGGGATGGAGACAATGCGGACCACTTGGGAGGACGTGAGTGTTTCGGTCGAGATAAGCATCTTCCATCCCTCGCATAGGTCATGGATCCGTTCGGTTCTGGGTTTCTTCAATTGAAACGAGAATCGATTTTGTTGCTTTTCTCCAAGCATTACTTGCCCTGTTCGACTACCGTTGCTACAAATTAATGATTATTAACCATTCATGCAGACGATGAATTTGGCGAGAAAAGCGTCTCGGTTTTATTAGATGGAGAGGAGTCCGAACTTATTTTTGTGGACCATTCTACCGCCGACATGTCGGTGAGTGTATTATCTTCGAATGCAGACATTTATCTAACTACCTAATTATCAACTTGTCAGTTACCTAATAGTTGAGTTTACCTGATTCAGCCAATGTCGTGCGTTGAGAACTACCGTACGGGGCCCCACGCCTACTGCGTCGTCTACAGCACTGCCGACAAGAGCTCGTACAAGACCGCTGAAGACTTGTTGCAACTCTTGTGGAAAGACAACGTCATCAAAAACAAGGCCGTCATTCTCGTGGCAAATAAAACGGATTTGGTTCGGTCGAGAGCTGTGACAAGCCAAGGTGAGTAGAGCCATTCCATTTAGTAGGTCCTGAAAGGATCAAAAGAGTCAAAATAAATACACCAATAATTTATGTACATTGTTCTAGAGGGTAAGCATCTAGCGACGAGCTATGATTGCAAGTATATAGAAACATCGGTTGGTTTCAACCATAATGTCGACGAACTTCTTGTTGGACTCCTATCCCAAATACGATTAAAACAGGTAAGTTTTGTGAATTTTTAAAATTTTAGTATAATTTATTGAGTAGAAAATATTGAAGAAAAGTCAACAATTAACGATTTTCACATTCACAAAACCTCTTGTTTGAAAAAATAATAACAGGAACAGGAGAAAGAGTTAGAGAAGAAAAACCAGCAGAATGGCGACGACACTACAAATGAAGCCAAAAAAAGACCTAAAAGCCCTCCGATGTTCCCCAAAGTTCGAGGTGCTCGGACCTCAGCCTCCCTCAAAGTTAAGGGCCTTTTGAGCAAAGTGTGGGCTCGAGATTCCAAATCAAAGTCGTGCGAAAATCTTCACGTTTTGTAGGGATCGCCTAAAAGGAAGGCCATGGTTACCAGCTGTAAAGATTTCATCGGTGATTAGACTGGAAAAATTTCGAACGAGAATTTAGACGTGAAACGAAAAGTTGAGGAGCTTGGAAAAGATTGAGACACGAGTAAAATGGATAATATAATTTTTGAGATATCACTACAACTTGGGCATTGATTTACAACATCTACTCTGAAGGTTTCTTTTTTGGAAAAATTACCTAAGTAGAGTGGATGTTCCCCAAAAATGTTGCAGAGCCTCTTCACGACTCTTTAAAACGAGAAAGGAACTGATGTCGTGACATATCATAAAAATACAGTGGCTGTAGGTATAGAATACATCATACCTACTATCAATCCAGTTTAACCTTCGTGATGAGGTCCCGCATATCCAAAATGTTAGATTTTTCTAAGTAAAAATGTTTAAATATTTCAAAATATTTGAATATTTTTCAAGGTTTACGAGCTTACGGGTTATAATGGTAGAATTGAAAGAGTGAGGGCGGCAAAAATAGCTGGTTAGTCCAACTCTATTTGCCGACTCGCATTGCTGTGTGTTAGGAATTTTAGTAACGTGTCAGATAAGTTTTAAGGAGTAGGCATGGATTCGGATCAGTTAGGGTATTTTTCAGGGAATGACTGAATAGGCGGATAGTAAACATGGTTTTCCTTTGATAGGCTGAAAAAAAAAACTAAAATTGTATTGTATTTACTTGTCACAACATGAATCAGGGGCCGTTTAAGGCACCCGCACTATTGAGCTTGAAACTCTACAGAACAATCTTTTGCTTCGATTTGTTTCGAACTCACTCGGACTGACGAAGGCATATCTAACTTTGTAAATGATCCACTTTACATCTCATGAAGCCAAAAACCGATAACATGGACTGTGAAAAGGCAAGGATATCTCCTAACCAAGATCTGTGGTCCGTCCCCCCCTAGAAGCGAATTATTTGGTTTCTGGTATACGGATTTACAATACTGTAAAGCTCAAACGCTCTTGGAATACCTGTCTTTATCAATTCCCACTTCAACGGGATCTCTTCGAATAAAAAGATCGACCAGAACGGATCATAGGTTGAGAGTAAGGGATCGACCTTGCAATTTCCTATCTTCTGTAACACCAATGCAGTCACAGTATGACTAATGAATATAAAATGGCATATTATTTAATACATAACTATCATGAGAAAATTAAATAATTTCTCTGATTAAATAAGCCAAAAGGGAGTATTCATATAAGAAAAATACAATTTTTATGTAGGGTAGGGATTTCCAAATTTCCCTGCTTGGAAAAAATAATTTTTGTACCTTAGGTAATTATTTGTCGATGCTGTTATCAGAACAGTATGCTTACATATTGATGAATTATAAATTATTATCGTACGATTACAATTAAACAGCCGCCATGACCAATTTTATATTGTGCTCAAAGCAAATCAAGAAGAACAAAAAATATTCCTAACCTCGTTAAGTAGCCGCTAAAGACAAGTAAAATGCATCCTACTCGGCAATCACAACTTAATTTTTCCCGTCTTGCATCGTCAATAAGTAAGGAACAACTCTTTTGTTTAGACTACTTACGTCTGCAATATGAAGGACCATTTTAGAGTTAGTTTAGTCTTGGAAGAGTAAATGCTGAATGTGAGGCGTAACCACTGTGTAGGCATCAAAGTTTTAAATTGATGTAGAATGTGATTTGTGATAACGTTCGTCTGTCGATGGAGTCACTGATTCTATCACTAAGCTTCCAAGGAGTGAAATTTCGGTTGCAATCTTCGACGAAATGTTATCTATCAACCCAACTTGCATCTGCATGCGATACCAAATAAGCTCAAAACTCATCATTTTCACTTCCTTGACTTTGATTATCACCAAGTTTGGAAGGTTGAAATTCTGAAGAAATGCGTTAAAATTATTTAGCAAAATTAACGGGTATTTCATCCTTTTAATTGTGAAACTCACTGCTAGTTCCAAACATGTTTCGCTGGTGCTACATTAAGTTATGTTCCAGTATCATTAGTAGGATATCCTATTGCCTTCCTCGTGCATTTCAACAAGTTTTCCACAAACATTATTCATCTAAGATTAGTTTTCATCGTTCTGGTAAGGATCAAAACCTCGACTCTTACCTACGTGGTTCACTGGAAATGATAAAATATGCTCTAGAATATAAGTATGAGAATACAGATTGAAAATTACAACTCACCACGTTCTCATCACTGATATCTCACTACCTGTGTGTACAATACACATGCTGTGAGAAAATTTTCATTTACGTTTTGGACAAAGGATTGATACTTGGAGGATCTATTTAAACAAAATGTCAATGTGTACTTATTGCCCCCGAATTTTGGAGCTTTGAAACACCAATTTGTAAACTTTACAATATATTTAGCTAAGAAATAAAACAATACAAATTTTTAGGTAAATCGGTAGATTTTTAACAATTTTGGGAAATTTTTAAATTTTAGATGTTGAAACATTAAGGGTATAATTAAATCTCTCGATACCGTGTTTAACTCCCTAAATACCATGAGTACTGTATGTGAGAAAAAAAATCCCAAATCACAAGCCTCGTCATCCCAAGGCATAACAATTACCAAAAACAACCCAAAATTTTAAAAATGAAATTTTTAAATGTCTTCCCGCAATTAGTAGAGAACTTAGATGCATTTAGTAAGAAAAAGAATAAATATTTATTAAAGTTGGTAGAATACGATGTGAATGTACAACAAACATTTTTACTAAAAATGAAAAAGAAAGGAAGAAGAAAAAAAAAAAAACCAGCTCCTACTATAACACAGAAGTGACCTGCCAATTTATTTAGCCCTTTTCCACGTGCCTTTTTATAAATAATAAAAAACAAAAATAAACGAAAAAAAATCCAATAAAATTGCAAACAAGTTCCATAAATGAGAGAGCAGAAATTTGTCAGATGGTTATTACTGGAATAGGAGGTGCATAGAACGAAATTGTAGTTAGTAAGTTACTCGGAAGGATTCCTCTTCAAGCAAGCTTTGTCAAGGGTTGTTTGATGAGTTTGAATTCTTTTAGGAGACAAAAAAATCACCTTTTATAGCGTATGGACCAATGAAAAATCGTAGGACTTGATAGCTTGGCTTTCAGGGGACAACCTCCGTTCCTCGCGTGCGTAGTATTTTCCCTAAAACTAACTTGAGTTCCTTTTTTAACTGCGAATAAGGGAAAGCTAATTTTACAATTAGATTTTACTTTATTGTTTTTAGAAAGTACACTACAAGGTTGTAGCAGAAAAAGCAAAAGACGAAACACTGCAAACAGCCAAATTTCCATGTTTTTCTTCATTTTGATGAACCCACTTGTGTAATTTAGCTGTAATCCAGTCAGAATAGACCTATAAGGTACTAGTAATGTCTTTTTGATTATTTTTTGTGTAGGTAGTTTGGGGTTGGGAAATAATAAGCCAGTGCTTATGACCACAAAAACTCATATTGCAGTGGAATCATAAGATTTTTCATTTTTATTTATCAAAACTCCATCTGATAAAGATGACCACTCTTTACGTTTGAGAACTAGAATGAATTTTTGACATTTATTCTAGGTATTCTACTGTGTACCTTTAGTCAAACACTTGGGGTACTTTTTACTATCCAACCCTAAACAATATGATAAAATAATGACGACATTAAAGAATAATAAATTCACCTGTACAATATATGTTTTGCTCGTAATAATTATTTGGGAAACATTTTAGCTACGCGCGCTAACCGCCCTCCCGTCCCTTTCCAGACACCAATTAGAATTAACCCTCCTCGACCCATTTTTATGAGAAAAAATGCATCAGGGATAATGTAAAACCGCAACCTGACAAACGTTTAGCTGAAAGAAAGGTAATCAACCTAACTATTCGGTATTACTTAGATGTTAGTCAATTATCGTCAGTAAATAATCGAAACTAATAAACCTTTTACTATTCATTCCATTTGAAATGTTCTTTGATTTAAAAAAAAAAAAAAAAATTGGAATACTAGACGAGGTCGTTTTTCTCTTGGATAATGTTGTAGGAACGGTTTTTGTAATAGTGACAAGTTCTCTGGTGCACTTGGCGAGAAAATAAGACGCCAGATACAAAGATGAGTAATGTGGAATGGTTTTGTCATCTAGAAATAGTTTTACGAATGTAGGACCAATTATCGTAATTAAACGCCGTAGTTTTAGGTACATATTTTCGTCAGAGCGGTTCAAATTTTACCGTGAAAAAAAAGAAACGTTTGCAAACTAAATTGCGTTATTTTCATTGAATTTGAATTAAATAGAATCTTTGTAAGCAGAGAATGAATATGTCAGAGACCATGTATTTTGGCAATGGCACGATCAACGGAAGAAGGGACAAAAATTAAGGGAAAGTATCTACTTAGGTACGTACCTTGATCATAGCGGTGAAAAATATACAAGCTTTTGCGTTAGTGCTTTTTATTTACAATACATTTAGTATGTACCTACTCGAATAAGCCTTAGAGGTCGTTTCTCTTATTTTTTGTCCTTTGTTTCCTAGCATTTATAAAATGTTCTCTGTAAATTTTTGTAAAATGACTGCTATTTAGAACAGATTCTAGGAATGTAGCTATCGGGGTAGAACAATCGGAAACGTCACTGAATGTTATATCACGGTAGGTTTTTTAACGGCTTTGTGGTACTTCTTAACGGAGGTAGAGAAAAAGAAAAATGCAAAAAACATTAATAAACAGTTATTCCATGTTCCATAAACCTACAGTACAATTGAAGAGGTGATGTATGAGAGGAGGTTTTGACGAATCTAAACCGAAAATGGTTGATTTCCTAACCGTAGCAGAAAGAAGTGAGAGCAAGTATACAAAACTCCTGAACGACTTCTCATATACGAGTAGATCCCTTCCATTTTTGATGAAATATTGTAACGTAGGATCGTTGTTGTAGATTTTGGAGGACTATAGTCACAAATATAAACTCGATAAATTTTAAAGTTGAATGATTCTTCGGAGTTGAATTCAGCAGTGTTCATAAACTCAATATTCGTCCAAACCTTTACTCGTACACCTCAATGCAATAGATTTCTTTGTAAAAAATTTCAAATAATCATCCGAAGTAAACCTAAATGGAAATGAGCAGAACGTATTCATGTTTCAGAAGATAGTTAAGCTATTCTCAGCAAGTTAATAGTGTAGTTTTTGTACGGTGTCTATTAAATTTATAAAAAGTGAAACTTAACTATTTAAAAAGAATAAAATCTTCGGTGTCTTTTTGAAAGCGTGTTCCAAGCGTATAAAGTAAACCTTAAAAAAATACATATCAATCTTTTGTAATTTTCAATAATTTTTCCTCCATACCTAATTATGTTTAGTTTGTGCGAAATTTCAATCATCAGTGGAGGTAGGTACCTTCCAAACCAAACCATGAAGCTTAACAAGCCCACCAGTAGAGTAATGATGTAATCGTCCATGTACATAAAAACATCGATTTGAAAATACCAATATTTTTTATTGATTAGAGTTTTGGTTCTAAGAGTTGTTTTAATACTTCTGCAGATTATCCCTAAGTAATTTCAAGTAAATCGGTAATACCTCGAGAAGTTCCTTTTTTCATCAAAGAATGTACACAATGCATACGTACGTGCATCTACCATGTGGTTGAGGGTTAGACCCAAGGTTAATCAGATGTGTTCATGTTTAGGTTGGAAATTTAGCTGTTACTTGAAAGCGCATGGTTTTGGTTCCATTGTAAAATTATGGTTCTTTGAATTGAAATACCTATCTCATACGTGACCCATTGTGAAACTTGGTTTAACATGAATTGTCAATTCAAGAGTAATATTCGATGAAATAAAAATTGCTATTTGACGAGTGATTTGTTCCTACCTAAGCAACCATTAACAGTATTTAAAGGGCTTCCTTTCAAAACTCTTTCCTCTTTCCTATGGTTCTCTTTCTTTCCCCTTTGAGAGGAAATTTATTGTGATTTTGTTCCTGGGAGGAAGGTAGAGAGAGTCTCATGGCAGTATTCCTCCCTGGTGGGTAAATAAACGTTTTCAATCAATCAATCATCCATTTTCGATTTTCTTTCGGCAAATGGCTAAAAATAGCTCGTGCCCTCAACAAAATCGTTCAAATTCTCCCCAAAATTGAGAGTTTAATTGAGTGTAAAAATGAAGACATTGATAGTAGTTTTTATTTAGGATATAATTACATCCAGTTTTGGTATGAAATATTTGGATCAGTTAGGGTTTAGTGGAAAAAAACAGAAAGAGCGGAAAATTATTCTCCCGAGTAACTTAACTTTTTTTCAAAATCTTTTTTGATTGAATAATTGATGTACAATTGATACCATTTCGAGGGTGTTTTTCCTTCCGCCAGTACCTCCAAAACGAACCAAAATGGAGATTTTCCGAAATTTTGAGACAAGTGTAATTTGTAAACAGCTTGTTGAATCTTATACCTCTATGATTTGCTGATAGTTCAACTTACTAGATGTCGATGAAAATGATTATAGACGATTAGATGAATAATTTTATGACAATAATATTTACTCAAACTCTTTCCTAATTCCTGAGACTCCGGAAATGTCATTTTTGGTCACAACTTTTTGTAGGAATAATACTTTTTCGTGAAGTTGCTCTTTTGTAAATGAAAGATATTCCCTAGATAACTTCCCTTTCAGCCCATCACTTATTTCTCCAGTTCAGATCATTTATGCAGCGTGAAATTCGAATTTAAGTTGGTTCAGGCAAAAAGGACCTGAACCAACAAGTGCAAGTTCTGTAGGGTTAATTAAGGCAAAACAGATTATTAGGCTTTGTCAAGTTCAGGGCGTGGAATTGGCTGCCAAACAACATGATATACCTACTGTTGAAGTGTTAACTAGTCCTAGCGTAAAAAAATACATCAAAATGATGGAGTTTCAACGAATGTCGATCAAATTGGAAAATAATCACGTTTCTTTCAAGTACGTTGACATTGAAAGGCCGGGTACACACGTTAAGGATTCCGGAGAGGGATTCCTCTGAGGAAAACCTCTGAGGCGGCCGGAGCCGGACGGAGCATCCACACGTAGGGGAAAACCTCAGAGGCGGCCGGGGCGTAAAACAAAAATCAAAAAATAAACGAGGAGCTACGACCACTGTGACAATACTCGAGCGATACCTACGACGTTGAGGCCAACCGATCACCTCATCCACACGTGAGGGAAGGGGTTCAGTTCCGGGAACCGGAACCCCGGCCTCAGGTGGCCTTTCCAAAAATTGGAAAGGCCTAGCGGCCTGTTCGGTCCGCCTCAACTGAAGGCCTCGACCCGTCCACACGGTCCGTCGGCCGGAGAGGTTGGCCTCAACGAGGAATCCTCTCCAGAATCCTCAACGTGTGTACCCGGCCAAGGAATTCTACAGGCACCAAAGTTGATGTTTTACTAGATCTTCTTTCAGTTTGTGTTGTGAGTGTGAAAGGTTTTCTTGTTGTTCGACTCGTTGAGTGTCTAACTTCTCAAAGAGTAAGTTCATTTTCTGCACGTGGAACATTTTAGCTTTTTAGGCTCTCCTTAGAGTTCTCTTTAGCTTGTATGTGTTGCAGGTTTAACGGACCTTTCAGATCCTACAACCCGCAGCGGACGAAAGAAAGAAGAAGTCGACGGCTTCCTTATCAATAAGATTAATTTGTTATCACGATATCAAGTGAATGTGAGTCATCCCACCCCTTCTCCACAAGTGTCTCGTGTGTACATGTTTATTGGGCCGGAAAATAGAAACCTTCATTTCTTACGTTTTCCCCTGATTTTCGCTGTTTGTTATTTACTCAGTATTAACTCGAGTTGACTTCGTGAAGACCCGAGAACCATTCAAAACACCGAACGAGGAACAACGATTTAGTTACTCAACGTTCTATAAACGTCTCCTTATAAGGAGTTCACCTCAAAACCTACTTTTCGAATAACCTTTAAAATGCAGGTTAGTACATTAAAAAATAGGCAATTATTACCTCGTAATGCACATTTTCACTAATGAATTGAAGATTATTTTATATGATCTACAACTAGTGGGCAAACAGGATATTATGTGGCAAGAGTTGATCCGAAGTGTTGACATACTTTTTTTACTGTTTTACCAGAATCCGAACGATGACACTCAGTGGAATGACATCCTCCGGGCAAAAGGAATCCTTCCTAAGAAAGAGAAAGAAATATCTGAAGCCGACATTGTCCAAATGGTCGATGACATGATAGAAGAAAAGCAAAGCAAAGGTGAATTCCCATACTAAACGTGTGCACTTACAGCAAAGGTTGGCCCATTCATATTTGCATCAATATAAAATGCGAAAGTTTCGTTTTGGTTTATTAATGCTACTCTTTATACGTACCTCACGCCAACATCACGTATCACACAACTACAACTTCGTATCTGTATTTTTATTCTCTGATTTATGAGTTTTATTCGTATTTATGGATATGAATACGCCCATCTCCGACTTCTACTAGGTAGTACTTACTTAGAATTGAGTGTACATAATGTGGATTTTGTCTGGTTCTATAGAGATGAGGGATTCATTTATTCCAAATGATTTTTCACTATTCAGCCTTAGGTTATTTGTAATAAAGTTGTTAGTTCAAGCAATAAAATGCCTTTAAATTTATCATTTCATAATTATTATTCTTTTCAAATCGCATCATATTTGAATAAACCTTACTGCTCTGTTCCCAAGTAGTGAAACTGCTCAAGTCTCCCGTACCTAGTTCCTTATCATAGGCCCCTGGGCCATTCAATAGGCGCTGCTGAAGCCTATTGAATAAATATAAACCACCAAACAGTTGATGACCCATACATTCCAGGTCTACAATTATTCCAGGGCGATTCATTACAAATTTTGAAGTTTCTTCATTTCATGCTTTTCAGTAAAATCTAGAAACAGAACATACGAGGCCAAGGATCTCATTCGCTCTACTAGTGCTTGTACATATATGTAAATGATTCATATTTTAGCTACAATTCTCTTTCTATGCTTATTCTAGCCGGCAAAGCTTTTGACGATCTAACCCTCGATGAACTGGATGATCTGGAAGACGACGAAGATGACGCTATTGTACAAGAATACAGAAGTAAAAGAATAGCAGAAATGATGGCGATAGCATCCAAAGCTAAATACGGCCTTCTGGGAGAAATCACTGGACAAGACTACGTCAACGAAGTGAACAAAGCAGGAGAAGGGATTTGGGTTGTTCTTCACCTATATCAAAATGGGTTGGTAAATTTCATTTCGATCGATTTCACGTATATTTCTGCTTGAAATTAGTTGCCCATTAACTTTATTATAATTGCAGCGTTCCACTTTGCGCCCTCCTCAACAAGCATTTATCAGACCTTGCGAGAAAATTCCCGGCAACGAAGTTTCTCAAAAGCATTTCCGTCACGTGTATTCCAAACTATCCAGACAAGAACTTGCCCACGATTTTTGTCTATTATGAAGGAGACATGAAACAGCAGTTCATTGGACCGCCAGCTTTTCGGAGGGAAGACATCACGATCGATGGTATACTCTCGACATATTTCTATAATTGAGTGCACTAAATCGGTGTAAACAATAAATTGAAAGACAATCACCAATTTGAATGTGACACCATTGTGTCATGTCATGATTATCCAGTCTGGGACCTCCATGATCAGTTTTGAACTGTGTTGGTTCCCTATGAACAAATTCTGGTAAGCTACTATGTGTGGTTGCCACCCTGATAATACACCAATAATTCTTCAGCCAATTTCTGCCTAGCTAAAAAGTTATTGAAAAAAGAGTTTGATTTTTCGCAAAACTACTAAGCCTCATCAAGAGCTTCCAAATAATTGAAAAAAAAAAAAAAAACGCTACAAATCGATTTTTACAAGTTTCAGTCTTCAAATGATTTTTTCTCCTGTAAATGGTCTTACTGAGTTTCGGTCCCAGATTAGAGATATTCACAATAAAATGAAAATCCCTGTTGTCATACATGGCCGTTGTGCCATCCTAACTTGAATAGATTCAGCAGACTTTCTACGGTTAACAGTCTAGTTATCTACCTAGTAAATACCTGGACCATAAAGAAGAACATTTTGGTCCATTATTCTTGTTAGAATAATACACACTTGTATTCTTATCGGCCACAAAAGAAGATTTTTGTGTCCTCATTGTTCATTTTTAGCGTTTGGAAAACTGCAAAATGCAAAATGTGTGGAGTCTAAATCCGTAGTCAGCCTTATCCTGGAGGGGGGGGGGGGGGTTACTGGCACTTTTGCGCTCTTTTTGAACACTGATTACGTATTTGTCCCAACTCATTTTCAGCCTGTTTGCTACAAAGAGAGGCAGGGTGTAGGTGAAAATGGCTTTTCGAAATTTTCGAGATTGATTACTCCACACCGGAGATACCCATGGGTACTTGATATGTGGATTTTCGAGTAATTAACCCATTTGAATGAATTTGAAGGACCGCATTTGTATGACACTATGTCGACTCGGTTATGTACAACCATGTATAAATGCACCCTATTCACCTCATACTTTTCACCCGTTACTTTTGCAGAATTGGAGTGGATGTTGGGAAAAACCGGTGCGATCAAGACCGACATCGACGAAGATCCTCGACCAAAAGAAAAACCCAAGGATATTTTTTACACTTCGCTAAAAAATGATCTCGGTGGTGAAAACGATTGGTTTTGATTAAAATTGTTATTGTATATGAATCGAAAAGCCTTCTTGAAATGATACTACCTTAATGTAAATATATCATACTGTACTAAAACAATCAGAGTATTTAAAAATGTATCGTAATGAAAAGGAATGGACGACCCTCGGAGCCGCGTCATCTGAGTTCCATAGAGGGCTGGGGATGATCCGCGATCTGACACCTCGTCCCAAGGGCACTGGCCGGTCCTTTAGGTTTATTATTCCTTGAATAATCTACATATATGTTTTCTTGCCAGTGGTCGATTTCTCCGATTTGCCCCAAAATTGGAAAATTTTCTATTCAAGATGTCTAGATCAAAAACGCTGCAAACTCTTCCAAAATGGTATGTTATTCCCTCGGAACAAGGCGTATGGGGAAATAGTGAGTGGATTGTTCTCCATAGGTAGGTAGGTATCCATTTTGACCCATACCCACCTCCGGTGGGCGCCAATCGGTTCAGAACCGAATCCATTGAAGGCGGACCTGTACAGATTGGCGTCCACCGGGCGGGAATATGGGTCAAAATGGGGGTTTTGAAAATTGGCGCTCGAGATGTTTTTTCTTAGAATAGGTAGGAACTGGCTTATCTTAGAGACCACTTTATCACTCCAATAAGATCGACCCTCAATAATAATCCACTGAGAAATAGTTTGCAGCATTTTTGAGCGCTTGAGGAGACAGGTTGGACAGTATCTCATATTTTTTTACTTTTTTGTCGTCTTTTTATCGTGTCTATCGACGTATATCATTGTGTATGATAAGTTTAGTTTGTTTGCTTCTTGAGTTATTACTTGAGGCATCAATTTGTAATTAAGGATATCAATTGTTCAATTGTAATTAGGGTTTCTCGGCTATTATATTGTTAACTGTGCGGTAGGTGTCTGCCTCTGGTTCCCACTAAAATCATTACAGTGTTTACGTAATTTCGGTTTTCAATGTTTATTTATGTTTTGCTGCAGATCGCATCAAAAGGCCAAGCCTTCTTGTATTTTAGCTCGATAAATGATGTTTTCCTGAGATAAATTATCTTTTTTAAATCTGTTGTCAGAAGATTCGAAAAAGTCTGTACTACTGTCCCTTCAATTCTTTGCTCATGAATATTGCTTCCAGTGAGTTCATTGTGTAAAATGATGTGTAGGTAAGGGATGGCTCAGAAGTTGGAGGTCTCCATTGCAAATGTCATCATTATCTGACCGTATCACCCTCCCTCAATGAGGCGCTCTGTAGACCAAAGCTCGATGGTGGTTGTAGTGCGCAGTTGGGGGTTCTGGTTATCTGATACCATCAAATGCGGTGAGTGGAGTCCCTCTGAAGACCCGAGCAACTATTACCGTCCCGTTCCGCCACCTCGAGGCTCTTTGTATCGATATGCATATCAAAGGCAACCCCCCTAATCATTGGGTGCATCAATCGCTTCATTTGCTCTCCACATTCTCTGTTCTCGAGAGCTAATCTATGTTCTCGTCTAATCAACCAAAACATTTTCTATTGTTCAATTTAGTATGGTGATTGCCCTCGTGAACAGAACAAACCTTTTATGGGGATCCTCATTTATTGAAAAAATTGAATGACCAGACACAGTATAACAAGTGAGTTAGTGACCATAAGCAAGGTGGCTAAAACGACATCTTTTCTCTCCACTGCTTCTTTTCCTCTTTGGATCGTTAGTTTCTTGGTCGGTTGTTGTAATAAAAATTAATTTTGACGGACCGTTGGAAAGCCTTTGAAACGAAATGTATTCATCATTCAATCAAAAGGGTCCCTAGGCGTGTGGGATATCATTTTCGACAAAACTTAGGACGTTGAGTTGATTGGAATAGTCCCCATGCTCCTTGTCCGAGGAATAACCAAGCCCTATGATTCATTTCGGCTAACATTGTTAGCTCTGTTATAATCATTTTGTGCATTGTGTTGTGTGCTTCGATGTCTGCGGGATAAAAGGGTGATTCTCAATTATGTAATATTATATATTATATATACATACTATAATATTATATAATTTTATAATAGGTTTTCCTATTCGATGTTCCGAAAATGATCCAACCATGAAATTACAGATGGTCGGTTAGGTCGTCAGATACTCAACACTTCTGTGGTGTCCACTGCATTCTTCTAACAATAGTGAACCCGGGCCTAGGTACCCGGAAACCCATAATAGGACGCTGAATCGATTGTAATGTGTCCGGGGCACTTCACATTCACCGATTTTCCCCATGCTTCTGGTCCAAGGAATAACCAGCCTCTAAATTTGCAGATTTTTTTCAACACCCTGAGTCTCTCCTAAATTATAATTCATTATAAAAACCAACTCTCCGCCATCCTCAGAACTCTCATAGTTCAGTTGCGTACAGGCGAACCAATTTGTACGGCAATTTTGCGAGTTAGGCTAAAAACGCAAGACCCAGCAGTATTGACGGTAAGGTAACAAACTTCGCCGCTTCCCCAGTGATTAAACCCCGGGCTTTCATGATGGATCGCCGATATCCTCAGGTTTCCGCACAAATACGACGTCGAGAGTTTACGAGGTAGAAATCTCGTTAATCACGGTCTATGTGAGAGATTTCCTTCGTCCATGGAGATGATTGCAAACATCATCAGTTCGTTTACTGAGTTTCACTAGGATAAAGGCATCTCTGAATTAAGATCAAAGCTACAGTAAATACGATTTGCCGTCTTTGATTAGAGAATCCAAGTACTATCGATAAATGAAGATTCTTCTCACTAGGGTTGAAATAGAGAGAAATTGAGAAACGTTATCGACATATTAGTCACACAGAAGAGCTATGAACTTTCTCAATTGAGTTTCTTATCACATGAACTTGGGACAATTAAAGGAAATGGGAAGTGTGGAATCTAAAATACATCTCCATAAATTTAAAATTTGTCCCTACATAAAATTTCTGTTTTTTGATTTTATTACAAAGAATAAAAAAACAAAAAATACAAATTTTTAGTTATAGTAAAAAATACACGCGAACCAACTAAGACAAAGGTCACTTAAGCTCTCTAACCTTATAAAAATCTCTTGTAGAAGGACAAGGACCTTTTCAGAGGCGAGAAAGAAATGAAGTGGCCGGAATGAAGAAAGCGAGCAAACGTCTAGCGGTATGAGGGGGGGGGGGGGGGTGTTGGAAAAGGTTCCTTGGCATTTGAGAGGATAACGCCGAGGTGATAATTATAAGGGCTATAAATAATTTAGGTAACTCTCGGGCGATGAAAGGGCTAACTATCGCTAATGTCACGAAAAGTTTCTTTATATATCACAAAAAAGACGAGCTCTCCAGAGGAAAAAGTATATCCTTTCGTGAAGGCTTTACTGCGAGACTACTGGTCTTTCTCCGCGTAGCTCTTGTTGATCATAGCGGAGTATAAGCGGATTAGTGACTTATTTCAGACAGCTCGAGAAACGCTCACGTTGAGCAAAATCCCTTCCGCTCGGGTATCGGGTGACAAAAGACCTTCCGCTGTCCTGCTCATGCCCGGTTATCTTTCAACAGCCACTCGAGGATTAAGCCCGAGGATGATAGCCACCGCGAAATTAATTTGTAATCTCTACAGGGCGTTGCCAGTTTCAAGCGCGATAGCTGAGGCTGGATTCTGCGTGGCCTGCTGCACTTAACAGCAACCATAGTGGTTTAATATTTTAACAATTTAATTGATTAGTTCGCCAACACACGGGTTGGTTATTCCTCGAACCAGGCGCATGGAGACTAATTTGAACCTCGGACAGGCGCATGGAGTCTAATTTCTTCAACATGGGGAAATGAGGGAAACAGCGAATGTGGCGGGTCCCGGACCCATTCCAATCGATTCAGGGTCCAAAGTTTAGTGGAAAATGATACCCCACACGCCTAGGCCCCAGAAATCCCGAAAATACATATTCGAAGTGGGTAGTAAATACCTAATTTGACCCATAACTTCTTCCAGTGGGTGCCAATCGTTCTGGGACCCATTTCATTGGATTAAGCGTCCAAAATTTAGTGGAAAATGATACCCCACTCGCCTAGATCGCCCAAAATCTCGAAAATCCATTTTTCAAAAAACACATTTTGACCCCTACCTCGCCCAAATTTGGTCCGATTGGGTTGAAATGTTTTGAAGGCCGTCCTAGGCCGAGAACAGACCCCTGACCCAAATTTCAGATTAGAAAATGTTCTACTACCGAAAACGGCGCGGACAATGGACGGCTTACGGCGTACGGACAGCGGACGGACATTGACCTTTTTTGATCTAGACACTATGAAACGTCCGGAAATTTTTTTTTTAGTCGAATCGGAGAGTTTGACCTTTTGCATGAGAACGTAGGTTGATTATTCAAGGAATAACCAACCAAAACTGAAATAAACTAAAATAGAATAGAATCATCGAAATGATGGTGAAACGAGATTAACTATTACTGAAACGTTCCGCACAGCCCATGAAATAGGGAATTTGCAAGGATGGGGGAGCTACGAGGTCAAGTTTGCAATGGTTGAAACCATTCGATCAAAGTTCGTTAAGGAATCAGAAGAAATAGAAACAAATAACACCTTGTTGGTGTACTTCAAATGTGCGTAGGTATACGTATAAAACCATTGAGGTTCAATTGCGCTTAATTTCCTCATAATAAAAGGAAATCATCAATAAATTCTGATTTATCCTCGTCATTAAACAACCGAATCTACCAGACAGTTTATTTCTATTCCAAGTTGACGGCAGGGTAATTACACATTTTTTTTCAAGTAAATATCTCAATAAATCAAACTAATATTGCTGAAAAGTTGGAAACCCCTTTCGTTCGATATTTCAATCTAATGGTGAGCTTTTCTAAGGGAAATTCCGATAAGGATATTAAAGTTCAAGTCAGGAGGAAGGGGAGATGATCTTGTAACTATGAAAAACGCTGTTTAAGCAGCTCTCCCATTAGGGGTCCCCTCTCGCCGTCCCCATCACCTACTGTCATAACAGTGTTACCCTGATGAAAAATAACCAGCTTTAATCCAGGCCAATCAGAGAGGCGGTGCGAAAGCTGAAGGGGGACGGACGCCTTTTCATAAAGATTTTCTTTTGAAAGAAAAAACTTTCCGACCGCTTTTCCCTCTTAGCCTCCATCGGTCTTTTCTACAAAACCTAGACGCTGTACTGGATGGAGCCGAGGGGGTTGAAGGAGGGATTTTAATAAAAGGTAGGTTACTCGCAGCGATAAAGCATGGAGCGGTGATCCATCAGAGGTCTGACGGTAGTGTAACGGCCCTTCCCCACGCCACAAACCTTATCTGTTACCTAATTACTCTTATCACGAGAATCGGACGGCGTGTGAGGTGGGACGCGAAGGTCGGAGGGGTGGGAACGTGAAATTACCTCCATTTATTTATCCAAAGCAGGTACCTACCAACGTACGGCACTTTAGAGAGGATTTCTACTAAAGAAAAGAAAGAAACATTTTTGTAACTTTCGTGATTAGCGGCTTGTTAATCAGTTTTCTTCATCCTAATCTCCTTCACCCAGACTTTTATTGTTATAAAACAAAATTAGGTATAAATTTGTGTCATGGATTTGGGGCTGTACCGAATTATTGTGTAACTGTTATGGAATTGGTAATTGTGTAGAATGTACCAATACCTCTCAAGATCTGAAAATAGGATAAAACCCTACCTGTACTTATTTTTTAACCTGAACTTCCGTTTTGTTACCCGTTCATACCATACTGCCGCCACCATTGTAGTTGGATGTGTTAGGTATCCTCTGGTTATTGAGGTTTTCCGTAGATTTTTGTTCTTTCTCTTTTTGCCATTGTAAACGAGGACTATTTCCTTTAGCGTCCGCGAGTGAGTTTATGTCAAGCAGCCCCATCCACAGCAGAAGGGCGTTCTTGAGACGGCTTCATTTATTTTGCCGTTTGACTAATGCTCGTTCTGATTACATCCTGGGTGGAAATATGTTTTGCCGGATGTGTGCTGCCAGGGAGGGTTGACAAAGAGGCCCGAGATAAAGAAGGGTTGGTTATGGGAGATCGTTCTCCTCAGTCCTCTCTCTCGCTCTCGAACTCTCCATTCGTTCGGCGCAGGACCGTCCTGTGGGGCGGCTGACCCGTTAAATGGTCCTGCCAGAGAAATCTCCCGAGTCTCCCTACTCGACCCTAATTTTCAAGCCCGATGCAAATTGCGGACATTTCTTAAACCTTGTTTTTTCATCCATTAGGAGTAAACCAAAGCTTTGTTTCTGTAGAAAGCCAGATAATGTGTAACGGAAGAACTGAACCGACTAAATTGCTCAGGCAATTAAGAGATTAATAAGAAGGAGACTAAAACCTGAACTGCCCACTTCATTTAGTAACGTGATAGCCTTTAAGAGTACTTTTCGGTGCGAAAAAGGATGCTTACTGTTAATGTTGTAGGTCATTGATAATCAAGGTCTTCAATCCCAAAACAGATCGATGTAAACCAAGATGTTGGTCACATGTAGCATTAGTTCAATCGTTGGCCCTTCAACCGGAAGAGCCTATGTTTATGATAAGGTGCTAACTTGTTTTGTCGGCTTATTGTGTATTACAAACGACAATTGACAGAAAGTACACTTATTTGAGTTATATATACGTTCATAAGCTTAATCTCAGGTCCTGATGCAGTGGACCAGATGTGCCTCATTCATCATATGAACAATGCTCAGCTAGGAGACATCCCGTGATGGCCCAGTTTTATCATGTTTAGTTGATGATCGACGTCAATGCTTTCCGTTAATATGCTGCCGTAACTCGAATCAGAAACTAATCATTTAGCATGAACTTAATTTCGTTAAATCCAGACCTCCTCACTGAGGTTAGCCTTTATCCGTAGTAGCTGATGGATTCTCTGGTCACCATAATAACGTTTAAACCATTTATCCTGATTTATTTCAACCAGAGTAGTGGGTACCCCTTCCGCCTCCTATACCAACACATTTCCTTTTTCCCGTTTCCTCGTTCGACCGACAGTAAATATATTTTTTGCCTCGAAGTAATTTTTCATACAAATGGAACTATAGGTCGCTTTGAAATCAAGGCACACGCTTCCCCATTCCCTAAACAGAAAATGACAAATGGTTTCTCACTCAATGCTTCTTCGCCATCGCACCCTGACACGTTTGGGAATCACGTTTGGTTTGTTTGGGAAGGGAGAGATTCATATTTCCGTGATAGAAAAATGGGAGAGACGAATAGTGAATTTAAAGGCTCATCCGAATGTTTTTAAAGATGCAAAGCGAGTATCCTCAAAATAAAAGGCTACCGTGAAAAATTATTGGCCGCTACAAATGAGTAGGTACGAGAATTACAACCTCATCCCGGCAACCTTATAATTTTTTTTCTTGAAATCTCATCTCTAGCTAGTCCTTCTTTGCTTTCACGATCTATAATATTCGCGGTAGTTCGTCGCTGAGTTGACAATCAGTTGTGATCGTTGAGCAACGTCATTACATTCTCTTACGTATGGCTAAAAAATGTAAATAGGTCCCCTCCTATTTCAATGAAGTTGTCGCTGAACCTTCGCTCATCTCGGCAGCAATAGATAGTAATATTTTCTATTCATCATACGTGTTTCTGATGAATTTACTTACCGCCGACGATAATTTTCGATTGGTAGGACCCTCTATATCAATCAGTTACGCTCAGATCGAATATTTATTCAATAGTATTGTTAGTTAAGTTCTCTCTTATAAAAATCCACGAGCAGCTATGTGCGCTTGGCGTGTTTTGGCAAAAACAAAAAACTCAGGATGAGGATCGAAAACTCGGAAAACAAGTTTCCCCTCCGGAGTATCGATTTCATGTTTCAGCATCCTATCAATCTACCAAATCTCTACACCACCTCGCGCCCTCTAGCAAACTTTTGTTTGACATCCGCTTGGAAAATGATTGATTCGACCACACCATCTGCTCATTGACACTTGCCTTACTTCCCTTTCCTTAGTCCACCCCTGCGCAATTACTATTTAATCAAGCTAATCAGACCTAATCAAGGTAAATATTAATTAACTTTAGAATGAGCTGAGAAAATTTAATCACGCGGCGACGACGGAGCCGAGAGTTAGGATTCAGTTTGGGAGGGTGTAGAGTTTAATAAGAAGGCCAAATAACCTTAATAACGAGGGTGGTACATATCTTCTCTATAATATCAAGCTACAGAGCTCATTCCTTTTCAAAACCCATCACAAAACCGTGAGTATTGGAAACCTACCAGGGTTGAGCTTAACGACTCTATGACGTTACTCCGTCGTGGGCGAGCTTTGGACAGGGAACAGAACTCCCTTCCGGTTCATTTATATTTTTTTTAGGATACAAAGAAACATTTCCCCCATCATTAAAAGTGAAAAGGGAAGGAAGTACGGAAGAGGAAAAAATAAATAAAAATGATTATTCGCCGGCAAAAACGATTTTGAAGAGGGTTCAGCAAGGGACGGAGTTGATCCACAAAAACCAAACTGCGAAGCGCAATTACAAAACTCTGGAACAATCTTTTAACAAAGCCTCTCGCCAGAGTGAAAAAAGGACCCTCTCCGAAGGCGACATTTTTATTATGATTCAGACGGAGGGTCCCGAGGGAAAGAAGGGAAAAGTATAGTGTTTTTCACTTGACCGCACACGACAGGGTTTTGGCTAATTTCCATCTCCGAGGGAATCATCTCGAGCAATGAAACAATAAAAGTCCCTTCAGGCTCCAGCTTTTTCTTTTCTCCCGAAATAGAATAAAAGATTACTTATAACACATAAACAAAAAACTATCGAACTTGATAAAAAAAAGGTCAGGGAGTCGAGAAGAAAAGAGATTTAAAGCCGACTTGGGTTGGATGTTTTATTCATGGTTCAACTCCGGGATTTGTTAAACAAAGTGCGACTTTTAAATTTATTTCGATAACCTCCCCACTCTTCTCGTTGGGCTGTTAGGGACGGGAATTTATTGGACTAACATGCACCGAACCGAGGCGAACAAGCCTGGCTACATGGCTGTGTGAGGGAGCGAAACGTGTAAGGCCGTCTGCGGCAAGTCTGGCCTCTATTTGAAATTTATTAGTCGGAAATTTTACGACTAGAATATTCGATCCGCTTTACAAATGGGAAAAAACCACTTTCGTGGTAAATAAATTGTTAACACAATTCCAACTATTCGTGAAGCCTAGAGACAGGTTGCTTAATCAAAAACTCTAATCCAACTATTTAATCCAAGTGCCAACTGACGTAGGCACATCCATGTTTGCTCGAGTTGGTTTAGGTGCCACATACATAAGTAGTCCAATGGTTGATCCAATAATGAAATCAATACGAATGCCTTCTTTTTGGGAATACATATACGTCCATGAATCACATGCCATGAGATGATGATTTATATGAATGACCCGTAAAAATCCAGACGTTTGGACTGTTTCTAATAACGATTATTAATATGAAAATAGTAAGATTCCAATAATTTTAATGATACTTTCTGTTAATTACTTACTTAATCAGGTGCACGTCATGAGGGAATTGGTATAATCAGTGCGAGGTGGTACGAAGCTGGTTATTCCAGCTCAAAACACAAAAATTCGGTAGTTACATTTTTTTAAATAATCAGTGTAGAGGTCTCATGCTTCTTTCAATTAATGGCTCAGAGTCACATTCGAGGACTGTCTTTTATGCCTCACACATTTTAGTTCAATTTGAACTTCATTCTGCAATGTCGTCGAACTGATACATAACCCGCCATTTTAACAGTCAACTCAAACCGAACGTTCAATAAATCGTCTTCCATATCATTTGAATGAGAACAGATCCCACGGATAGCAGATGAGAAGGATCCGTTGTATTAGTTCTGGGTTGAGCTAAATGGAATAGCTCTGTTAGCTCCGCGTCACCCGCCTCAAAAAGGCTCACTGACAACTTAACGATTTTTTGTTTCGCATTCTCCCTCGAAAAACCCCTTTACCCCAGTGAGCACTTACTACAGTTTTTTCCCTTTCAATTCTCCCTTTCTCTTGTTTTCAAATCCTTTTTGAGCTTTTGAAGTTCTAAACCTCTTTTGAGAGTAGCTATCGGATGGCCCCTCAATTCACTCTGTAAAACCATATTACTGATTCAATGCCAATAACTGTGTCCCCGAAAGTAGATATATATCGTTATGTGCATGGTAAAGCGTTGGGATGAAGCATGCAAAACTGTCCCAATTCGTGAATTTTGTTGAGTGAAGATGAATTAATTCCATATTCGACCGAATGTACTGATTCGAATGGAAGAATTTGGGGTAGTTCTACCTGTTTTTATCGTACCTATCAAATATATAAGGTGTTCCTATCGTAGCGAACTAATCTCTCAGGATTTATCAACGCAGTTTTCGATCTATTCCCAGTTAATAGTTAACAACCCAGTCTCACGGATTAGACCGTCTTGTACTCAGTTGTTACCATATCTAGTAATTTATTTACCAATAGAAAATAATCCGCATGTTTCTCGCGTACGAAGCCCGCAGTTAAGTTGATGATTCATACTACTAATAAATATTTTATGAAAATGAGACAAAAATGCGGTGGTACGTATCACTTTGGAAAGTTGTTTCACTTTTTCACTTCCCGCATGCGAAGCAAACAATATTTGTTGAAAATAAGTTCTTCCTCCGGCACTTGGTGTTTCTACGTTGCTTTTGGGATGTGGAAACAATTAGGTTAGGTTGTTTGCCAAGCTCGTGCTTCCATTAGGGCACCTTTCTCGGTACTAAGGTAGCCCGAAATTGCGTTACATGTAACAAAATCCGTTTGAAAAAGGTTTTCCGAGTTTCGTATATGACGGTGTTCTTCAGGTAAGCGTGTACGAGAGGGTTTTCCTGCCGCATTGTAGAGGCCTACAGAGTTGGGTTTCTTCTCTCATGAGTACTTAGACATCTCGACTTATTACGGTTCCATACACTGAACCGCTTTCGTGATTCTCACGATTTCGATCTTCAACTGCTTCGATAAAAAGTCTTCCTTTTATGAATGTTCGTTCATGTGAACATAATATGTTCCATATTATGAAATCATGTTTGAAGTAGTGATGTTCATTTCTGGTTGTGGGGTGATTGATGAGAGTAGCGACCTCATCAATACAAGTTCTATACATACTGACTCCCATCACTACATTCATTATTGAAACCCTCCGATCGAGAAATCTTTGATGGCAGTCCTTCGAACAAAGAAGGGTTAGGAGAGCAAGACTGAAAAATTCAGTTCATCGTAATTAATGGTTAAAACTTGAAGTCATTAGTCATGAAGACCTCGTTAATATAGCAGTCTGTTTGGACAGTATACTCGAATTAAATTCGAACCCCCCTCTCATTTCAAAGACAATCGTTAGCCCATTAGTTAGGGTTTTCAACCAAGTTTCTTGTGAAAGTGCCTCTTCCTCTCGTCTACATGCATTACGATTCCGTCGCTCAAAACCACGACGTTGTTTAGAACTATTATTCTAATCGAAATTCAATTTGTGACAACCTAAATAATTCAAAGGGATTTCGAGGAATCTTTTGTAACCTCATTCAAGATGCCTGAAATTTCGTGAATTATTGTTAGGGAGCAACATTTTGAGGATCGAATGTCCAAAACCATAAAACAGTAAATTAACTAGGGATACGTATGTGTATTCACGGACCCATGTAGGTATTCTTACGGAAATAAATCATTCCAAAATATGGCATTTTTTGTTTCACAATCCAAACTAAATTACTGTTTTAATGGAAATAAAATTATTTTGTTTAACAAAACTTTTTTTTTTACATTCTCACCCAGGAGATATAGGAGGTAATTAGAGAAGATAATTTTCAGCGTTTTCCTTTGTGCCATGAACGAACTTTATGGATGTCTCGTCCACGCTTTGGTATCTACAATGGTCGAGAATCCAAGCTATCTTGGAATGAGGGTCGTAGACATTTATGACCGCGAACAGGGCGCAACCCTCGGCGTACGTTGATAACACGAGTGGATTCCACATCAGGCGCCTCATGTTAGGAAGCCGTATGTCGCCAGACGCTGCTGGCCTTCCGGACTAATCAGATCGCTCCTTCGTGCTTAACGCGGCTATTATCCGCTGTTGAAATACATTCGTTTATCTCAAGTTATATCTCAATTGCCCTCCAGTTGGGGGAAGGAGCTCAATTTACTGACCGTCCCCTCTCATGAGGCTTAACTACTTCATTAATCTGAGCGGCCTGGAGGCTACCGTGAAGCGTACCTCGCATGGGGGTAGCGCTACACCCACTTATGATATTCACCTGCGAAGGAACACTAAATCAACGTTTTTGAAAAAATAAGCATGCTAGTCGACAAATCGTGAGTCCAAACCGTTCGTCAACATAGTTCCTTGCCTTTATCAATGCTAACTTGTCTAAAACTTATCAGCAGAATGAGTTCATCTACCTGATATGTTTAACCATCTTTTGGACGAAGCCAACGCGGACACCCTCCATTTGACTCGTTGGAATCCTACTCAGCGTGTCATCTTGATCAGCTCTAAGAGCTAAATCAGGACACAGTGATCCGTGACAGAATGTGATCAACTGAGACATTCTCGTGGCATCCTTTTCGTAATCGCCCCATTCTGCACTTAGCTACTCTAATCTTCCCCCCGTTAACTTGGTGGTATTCTAGGATAAATGAGTTTCTAATTAGCACCACGACTCTGCTCCCACAATCAAGCCCCTGCTCAAATATCGACGCACGTCTCACACTGTTCTAACCAATATGAGACAATGATTATCTTGCAATCATTACCTTGCCTTACCTTTCCATTGGATTGTACCAAACTTGATGCAATATTTGACGTTTTTCCACAGATTATAGCCCGCTAAAGGCTTTTGATTCCCGCTAATGACTTGGTCCATGATAAACGAGCACGCTATCTTGGTGATTAGGCTGATGACTTATCAATAGAAACCTTCAGCGTCTTGCGACAATAATAAGATACCGGCTCAAAGCCGTGCTGATGTGGTTCTAATGAGTTTGATCTCTCCCCTATCTGCTGTGTTGGTAGCAGCCTCGTCGTACTGAGCGACATTTGTTCTTCCTAACAACCGTATAATAATTACAAATTTGGCTGATTGAGTTCAAATGCTACAGATAAGATTGGTTGTCCTGTTGATAATTCAATTATCGCGGCATAATGACACCCGTTTCGAGTGTACTCCATGGCCATAATCTCATTTTACGTTAAAAACACAATTAATTAGAACTAACTTTTGAGTTTGAATCAAATAAAAATCAACAATTAAGAATTTTACATTGAGGATTTTACTGTGAGAAAAAGCGTAAACTGACCTCCAACCCCCCAGAAACTGATGAATGGAAAACCATTTAAACTTTCTAGACAGTTGATTGGGAGAAGAGCTTCTCCGACTGGCGAGTTCCCATTAAAGAAAACGGAAAAGACGGGCAGGTAGGTAATTGAAATTTTAATGAATACAATCAATTAATTTGTCTCGCAACTTGAAAATTGTTTCTAAAAATCCCCGTAATGAGTCCCACCCTCGTTGAATTTTGTATGGAGTTTGATTATACGAAGGGTCTTTCTACCTAATGAATATCATTAGACATCGAAACACAGGCTTTTGGGCGGTATTATTAATGTACTCCGAGGAATCCTATTATAATCAATAGTTTTGCTGAAGTAAAGCATTACCTTAAATATTTAAGTAGCGTATTTATAGTGATGATGAATTATTGAATTCCTTGAAGACTAACTTTTTCTTCGTCGAGATGAAAAAAATGGTTTCACGCAAATAATGACAACGATTTTTTTACCTAGGCTCATCAAGAGGAGATCATACAATTATAGGCCCCTATACGTGGAAGTACCCTCACTTCGAAGACAATCAAGGACCTTTCCGACCCTTATTAATATTTCTTCGCCCCTAAGTGGAATGACTACCTGCCCGTTGAATTAGTGAGGGGAAAATGAAGAAAATTTTCATTAGCACGTTTCGGTATCAGACGAACGCAATCATCAGGGCCCTCATCCTCCATTATTATGGCCGTCGTGGCATTTCTGACCCCGAGAGAAACAGGGGAAAAAGAGACGGCCCTCAAGAGGGAAGTGGCCAGTATTTATTATTCGCGCAGTGTAATTCATTAGTGGAATCCAGGAAGTTGGGTTGGAGGGTTAAAACGTACGAGGCTTGAATTCCTATTGGTTTGTTTCACCTGATTCCGAGACCCAACGAACGGCGTTATTAGTACACGTGCGCTGCGAGAGGAAATTATGTCTTCGTCTGACATCCAGCACAACTCGTGAAATAGTCACAGAGTTGAGTGAGGAAGTTTGCAGTTATTAGAACCGCAAGCTAGCATCTTCATGTTAGACTTGCGAACTATGCACAGAACGTTGCAAGTAGGTCGTTGAAGGAACAACGATTGTGGAGAAAATAGTGTGACTCGTATGAGAAAATATGTGTGTGCAGCACGTCGTCTAGGACGGGTCAATGGTTCTACAATTGAAAATTTTAAAACGCACTTCTAAGTTAACTTTAATTAACTTGAAAGTCAACAGTGCCTGTTCGTGGCAAAACTTGAGTTTTGATTCGTTTTCGATCATGTTGATTGTAATAGTCTCTGGATATCCATAAATTGGTAATGTGTCTCTAGCAATAATGTGTGTTATTCGACGACAAGTTGAACTAATTTCCTATTTAAAAATCAAAAAGGTGGGACAAAATTTTGTCCGAAGTCGCAAACTTGTCTAAAACACGTAACACAATTAAGGGAGAAACACCGCTCATGCCAGGACGTATCGCACAGCAGGTGTTGGAAGTTGAATGATAAGAACAGTTTCGTTAAGTTTTCGTGGTTACTTAGGAGGTTCAACGGCGAAGTTGGAGGCTTCCGCAGGCACGAAATCTTCGAACGGGGTTCATGCGTGTGAAACATGCTACATTTGACAATAGGTTGTTCAACAGGCGCACGACTGACGGCTGCGCATTAAAACACGCAATCTTTTTTTATTTTTTATCCCAAGATCTAGGTCAATCGGATTTGAAATTTTCATACAAATATGAGACAAGTTCTTTATACATGAATACTTCAGGTCTAATGAAATGCAGTATTTCCCAGACATAAGACCCAGATGAAAAATTAACCTTAGCAAAGAAAACAGTTTATATTGGTACAACGGCCAAGTGTAGTAATTGGAATATTGTTACACCACGTTGTTGGTGAATTTATTTTCGAAAAATTCCCTGTACGAAGAAGCACGATTCAGACTCTCGGGTAATCGTCAATTCGACCTTCTTTAATGGAGCTCCCCAGTTACAGCCCACGGCTCTCCGTTCGTGGTAAAGTTGGAATATTCGCGTCCGCGCGACAAACGACAAGTTAGTACCGGGTTTGTAGGGAATTAAATTTTAAACTCGATAAGAATTCAACGGGGCTGCACTGGTTGGACGTATACGACGACAATTCTAACTCTGTTCCTTTTATGAGGAAAGATTTACCGGCAAAGTGATGAGGAGGTGAGGGGGGGGGGGGGTCTCTCCAGGGAATTACGTACCAAGCGTTGAAACTCGGTCTATCGTTATGACCTTCCCTCGATTGTTCTCGGCACCGAGTATTCTCCTGGCGAAGATTAAAGGAATACGAGAAGAGGACCTAGGTCGCCCTCTTTAGGTTTCTATGCGACTTTCTCGGATAAAGTTCACAATAGCTCTAGAGATTTAGGGAAGTGGTGCCTCTCATGGAGACAGCAATTGGACTCGACTCCCACACTGCTGAAGATGGGGAAGAGAATTAACAAGAGTCCCACATTGCAGTGAGCTTTCGGCATCAGTAACCTAAACACCTGATGCAAAGGCATTACGGCATTAGACATCAACCTACATAATATGTAGATATTATCTACTTGAATTTAGCGTTTGAGAGCCTACTAAACAATGACGAAGACGTAACTATACAGTTTTCCATAGTTATTAAAATTAAAAAAGATATATATTGAAGACAGATTATTAGGAAACCGTACATCAGTGATGACTATAAATTTCGAGCAATTTACATTGATACCACGACGAAGGGTGGTAATTGGAATATTGTTACCCCAGATTGTTGATGAATTTATTTTCGAAAAAATACCTTCTTTCTGAAAATTTACCTACTGTTCAAGAATCAAATTTTTGAATTTTGGGGGAAAGAGCCGTGAAATTAGTCGGAACGGGGGATGCTGACATGGTCTGCAGCATTAACAGAGAACCTAGACTCCCAAGACTACTCAGCATGTACCTATTAAAGGTACAGTTTTCGCGGCACCTATTGCTCAAATGGGAGTTTTGGCTGCAAGTAAAAAATTGCCGAGTAAATTTTCCCTTGCATCCGGCAATTTTTCCCCATTTAACGTAGTTGCTCAATGTTTTCAACAATATTTACCCCCAATGGAGCAATATCATCGACAGTTGATGTGAAACCGACAATTATTTGGTGAACATTTTTGGAATCCATCGCCCGTGGGTTTTCATGGCTCCTTTTCGGCAATTTTTCTGAAGAAGACAAAAAAAGTGGGAGAAATTCGAGGAGTTATTTTCTACAAAAACGTTCTATGGATCGAACCATGACTCGATTTCTCTTCATATCGGTTGTTATTATGTCTTATCGCAGTCAAGTCTCCCAAATTAAGGGCCCGACCATGTGGACAGGAAGCTCAAAGTCCGATTTAGTCATCTTGGCAAAGTGCATGAACCGCCAGCTGTCTAGGAGAAGTTCGGAGGTAACTGTTCTGGTTAAATTTCGCTACGGCGTCTAGATTTGTGTAGGATTGGCCCTGGATAGCCCCCTATCAATTTCGAAACGATTGATTAGCGGTGTTTCCCAGCGAGGGTTCCTCACAACGCCTAGGCTTCCCCATAAGGGTCAATCTCACAATAAGAGCAAGAAACTTCTGTTTTCTTCTTTTCATTTCCTCCCGACTGCTGAAACTCGCCAACTCGTAGCGATAGAGGTCCTATTCCTATAGTTAGTTCTAGCTAGCGCCTGTAGAGTTGGAACCTGGAACGTCGATCTGATACAATTCTACCGGGAAGACAATTTTCCACCAGGCCGGGCAGAGGAATGAAAAGAACTTCCTCCTCCTGCTTTCCCCTGGGAAAAGGGGCCCCCTTTTTGGGAGAAAAAGGGTCGGGAAACAAAAGTAACTTGTTAACAGAGTTCATTTAGAAAAGCTCGGTAGAGGAGCACGGGGACCTGGCCTGGCTTCCACCTGAACAACATCAACTGAATTCCCTCGCTCCCATTAACTGTTACAAATCACTTTGCCATTGGAATGAAACCTTTCAACTCGTCTTCACAAGGTCGACGTAACTTTCAGCTCATTCATAAAATAATCAAGCTCAAATCAGTCACAGGTCAGATCTATAGCTTTGCATCAGTTTCCACCGAGGCCAAATTTCCTGTCATTACAATAACGGACGTGCAGTGAACACGAAATCATGGAGTTAGTTTGATGATTGAACCCAGTTCGTTACAGAGTTCTGTAAGAATACCTAACTTTGTGCGTGTAACTTTGTGTGAAGAGTCTTCTTGAGGAAGAGAGGCAAAAAATGTGTCCGCTCCCATAAAGATAAAAATGTGTCCTCGCACCCCCTAAGTATGACCAGTATTTATGAGATCTATATGGAAAAGGTACTCGAATGAATGCTATCATCCTGGAAAACTCTCGTATATTACGGTAAAAACTGGCGGGCTAGAGGATATAATTTTTGAACGGATGAAGTAAGCCGGAGGCTCCTGAGGCTGATCCTCGTAGGCCACGAAAGAGGGAGTCCGCCCTGGCTGGACATATATTATCAATTAATTCCGGCTTCGTGGGAGGGGTGGAAACCGCCAGGAAAGACCCCCCTGACATGTAAATTGTAGCCGACCCCTGGTAGCTGGTACACAAGAAGGGGCCTAAATTCTTCGGCCCTGGGGACGGGTCACGTGATGTGACGGTGGTTACGCCTCCCTCTACGTCCATTATGCCTTCAAGTTCCCCTTTCTGCCTTCCTTTCTATTAGCGGCGTTGGCCTGTCTTGCCCTTGGGAAGAAAGGGACGTTTCTGAGTTTATCAAATGAGAGGGTCCATAATTACAAATTAAGGAAATATGGTTGTGAACCTCTCTCCCTCGTCCGAATAGTTAATGATATCAAGTTTCAAGTAACTTTGCGTCATCTAATCTCCACTGGCCGTTGTTAACTCTGCTGTTAATACGATGTTCTCAAGTAACTATCTTACACTCATCACTAAATCTCACCTTACTGAGTTCGATCTTTATAACACCAAAGCGCTTCTCTGGCCATTCTTGAACTTGGACTTCTCACCTTATTCCTCTAAAATCATAGTAAATAACCATACCTGCAAACTGAACATTAACACTCGTACTTAATTTCACGCGCAATGTATTTTGGTCGTATGTAGCCAAAGGTGCGGAATAAGAGAGCAGTCAGAAAACAATCACGGACGAGGCCGTTAAGAGGTAGACTAATACCGAGAGAGAAATCTTGCTTTTAAAGGGTGAGTGGAGACATCAACTGAGAAAGGATGAAGATGCTACGATAAGACATACGACATCCCAAGCATCTTGCTGTTCGGCAGCGTTGGTTATTAGGGATTGATCATTGATCGGAAGAGGGATTCGAAATTGTTATATTTTCAAATCGAATGTAGTATCATTCAAGTTTTAGGTTACCAGCCTTTAGAGCCTTCACGGCTGTGAAGAAACTCTCTGAGTTTGTATCACTCAATGTGAAAAAAGGAGACATAATATAGCATGCCAGTTTGAAGGCGTTATGACGAAAACCGTCCAAGCGAACATCGCACCTTGGGCCGCTCAGAATGCGAGGAAGAACGAATGAAATGATAAGTCAGTAACAGAGGCGTGTGATATTTGAACAGTAATGATGACGAAATGGTCTGTGTTCACGGGGTTGACAAAGGAAATTTTGAGTTTGCTGTTCTCTGCTGATCCAATGAAGTTATGACTTCAACGTCATTGGGAAATATTCATGGTCTAATTAACGGTGAAACCGGGCATTCGGGCATCATAGCGCACATATTTCATACTCCGGTTGCATATTTCAGAGAGGTGAGGTCTGCTGAGGCAAATCCAGAAGGTTTGAGCTTATCGGCCTCTCCTCTACGCCGAGGCCGGAAAACCCCCCCGGAAGCTAGGGGTGAAAACGGGAAGAGCTGGATCGGGAAACCCCTCCGAAAGACGAGGGCTGTAACGCCTCGCGACTCTGCAGGCTCTCAACGGAACTAAATCGAGGGAGGCTCGGCTCTTTGGCGGGTGTCAGTTTGACTCGGGAGTTTGGTCGAGTTTGGTCGGAACGAGACAGAAGGTTAAACTCGAAGGCCTGTTATTCCGCTCTCGTATTCCGCACGTCGAGGCACGTCACCTCGCGTGACGCTTATCAGCACCGCCTCCTTGTCACTTGCTACTTCACAGGTAAGATTTTTACGGCCATGTTCTCAGCTCACGAACAAATGAAAAATCGCTCCTTCTTCACGTTTTTTTTTTAAATTTTTAATTTATTCATTTTAAATCGAACTTTTTATGATTGCAAGAATTTTCTTGATGCTTTTATTTAATTTGTTTCCTCTCACACAATTATTAAAACCAAACGACTTTTCATAGCATCACTTACAAAAACGACCATCCTCTCTTGCGGAGTTGCACCTTCGTAACATTTTTAGTTCTTGTTCCCTCACGGCGATATTGGAAATAACCAAACCTGCTTGCTACCGAACAAGGCTTCAATGAACTAAAACCAGCAAAATATAATCCGCAATGAGAGGATTTTATCATTAAAAAAAACCGTTGATATAAAAAAGTTAGATTTCGGTCACGTTATGGCCTGAAAAACGGTAAGTTTGTTTGAACTGGCAAAACCTTTTGAAGTATTTGTTTATACTGGTAGAGCCAATAGAGAAAGTAAGATTTTTATCGAAGCAATCTCTAATAAATATAGTACTAGTTTGACACATATTGGCGTTCACTGGAATAAAATAATCGCATTGAGGCAGATGTCGTTCTACGTACCATATATTTTTGTCTCATTTGTAAGCTAACGTTCTTATGCCGCCGTTTTCCACCACTGTAATGATGCAGAGTGCGTTGAAAATTGATTAGTTTACCCGTTCGTAGGCTTTTGGTAAGGTATTGTGATAGTTTTCTCTTGTAATAATTTTTTTATCTGAATGTCATGCGTTGAATCAAAATTGTTTATGTACATTCATTTTTACAATTTCATCTGATTTTCGATCGAAGCCCACGCTTTCGGAATACGTACCGAAATTGTTATATCAATCATTAAGATCAAAGGCTCATTAAGACCAACAATAAGGCATCGAGTAATAGTATTGCATCAAGTGCTTATCAACTGTCGTCATTTTCACAGTACCACTACAGTGCTAGTTTAAGGTCTTTGAGTGTTTTTATACGATGAATTGTGAGGTTGACTTCATACCAGTGCGTTGTTACTCGGTATCATCGGTATAGCATACATACGTAAAACTGTTCCTCATGAATATCTCCACGTTAGCGGCTTACGCATCATGATGACACATCAGTCTGAAGGTTTGATGAATGATGATGTCATTCACTCATCGTATCTGTGATTATAGTTGAGAACTGAAAAAATGGGGCCTTAGAATTAGGTCAAATACTGACAGGAAACGTTTTGTTCTTCGTTAAAACACAATTTGATTTCCTGAATTCTTGTATTTGATTATTTACTGCTCGGAATTACTTCATCAGTTGAGAGGCTAAGCACTCCAGAATTTCCGATGATTGGAGAAGTAGATTACATTTATAATTGAAAAGTCGAATAAACCCGAGGGAAAAGCTCGGACCGAATTCATTTCAAAACCGTTTGAAGGAGGGTGTCTGTAACCTAATAACGAAACTCAGTGAAAGAGGGCCCCATAAAACGGGCTGATTCAGGTCTTTTCGGAAAACGTGAAGAGGTTTCGAGCCTCGAGTCTTTGTAAACCAGGCCCTGGAGGCACAAGTCCTAATTACTTAGCTCCTTCCGTTCTCAAAGTACCGGGAAGAGGATCCGTTTGGGATGCGCTGTTGCTACGTCTCTCATCGTTCTAATTTCTAAAACTCTTATTGAAAAGCGGAGTTCTTTATCAATTCACTACCAAGCAATATGTACCCATCTCGACAATAGTCTTCCGTTTATTTGTTTGTCCCAAAACCCGAAATTTTGAATCGCTTAGTTTATAGTTTTATTTCGCGATTTATAGCCGAGATCATTCCCGGCTGAAGCGTTAAACATATACATTTGTGTACCCTAACATTTATCTAGTTACCTATTTGGCAAAAAAAAAAAAAAAAAAAAAAAAAACTATAAAGTTGGGGTATGTATTTTGAGAATATCATACTTATACAGTATGTTTCAAACATTCACTTGGAAAAATAAATTTTAGTGAAATTATGAAGTGGTCTGGCTCTCTGCTACTACCTGCTGCCCTCAGCCTCAGCTGCCCCACATTTGCCGACCCAAGTCAATCAGGAGGAATCAGGGTAGGGGGTAGAGGCTTGTGGTGCCATAATTCACAAAATTTCTCTAAATTCTGCTATTATCAGTATCATTATTTCGTCTTGAAATTATTTTATGAACGTGAGGTGGTGGCGAAATGGCGAATAAATGAAAAATGCAATGAAAGCGTTCAAGGTGAGTTTAGAGAGCCAAAGACGTAGATACCGAATCAGTTAAATAATCTCATCTGAGGTTTGGAAATGCACTCTGATTTGAAAACCCAAGTTTTCGATTACGACGTGGTTAACTCATGCTGGCCACGATATTACGGAACGCAATCAGGTAAAATCGCTGAAACTCTCTCGAAACCCCATACGGGGGAAATATGGGACCTAAACGTTCCCACAATGTTAATGTCCTTCCTACGGGGCAGAGCAGATGAGTTTAATTAAAACACTAATTAACAGACGATTCTAAACTCGAGTCGCAGAAACTGTTTGGAAGGTGTTAGGGCATCGGTTGGGTTTGATGGTGAGAGGGGGGGGGGGGTCATGCAATTGATTGGACGCTGTCTGAAGCATACAACCCCCACCTCCCGAATGACTGCGGTATTCTGGGGGTCTGCACCCCCAACTGGTGACAGCGGCAGGTGGACCAGGTAGCCGACAGGGAGGGAGGAGGTCATTTGCCTAGGACATTGGGACGAAACTTTACGGTTTGGCTCGTCGAGTAATCGGCGCTTCAGCTATCATCTACATTACCCTTTTATAGCAGTTTCCGAGTTCATACTTCGCCGACGCGCTTCGACTTGAAATGTTTTCAAAGAACCGTCTTTCAGTTCCCCTGTCAGCTAGGGTCTATCTGAATATTATTCCAACTCTCAAAAAATTGTCTTAAAACGTAGAAATGTTTTATTCTACCAGTGTAACGAAAATCATGATCAAGAAAGCGAATTTATCGTTGATTTCGCCTCAACACATCAATAACGTGACGTTATAAGCTGCAGATTTTTCACAGGGGTTGGTTATTCCTCGAACCAGGAGCATAGAGACTCATTCCAATCGAATCAGCGTCCATAATTTAGTGGAAAATGATATCCCACTCGCCTAGATCGCCGAAATACACATTCTTCAAACTACACATTTAGATTATTTAAGGAAAACCAATCAAAAAGATGTGAACATGAAATTGTCGTTTGTGTTACCGACTTTATGAGACTAAAACAAGTAATAACACGAACAAAATATCAACATAATTCATAGTTAACGGTAAACAGCTACATGATTCACGACCGGCGTTCTGCTCAATTTATTTTTTCATAATGGCCCAGTATTAACTGACATTTGCCACCTTTCAGAAACAAAAGTTCCTAGTTATTAGGAGTGCTGTATAAAAGGCTTCAGAAACACACGGAATAATGTCCATCACATTCCAAAAAGCAGAATACAGTGAGGAAAAGAGAAAAATCATTTCAAAACCATTTAAAATCGAAAAATCGGGATGCTGAGTAAATTATAGTGACACCTTGCCTGCCTCAAGACAGGCTCACCTCGCACATCACCTAAAATTCTGCAAATTATTTCACGATGGTGAATACACTTTTGGTGGATCTTCCTCGTGTGAGAAAGCTTGAGGCCTCACGACGAGGCTACCCTAATTTTAAGAAAATGAAAAGAAGAAATAACCGAAAACAGAAAAATGACGTTGTGGTTTCGAAAATCTGAAATGATTGCCTTGGTGAAAACCAGTTAAACACAGCTGAAGTCTATGTACAAATATTTTTCAGCATTTTGATGACACTCTTTGACCGTGCAGTGGACGGAGCACGGTTGTTTTTGAATATAAATTTACACACCATGAGACAAAAGAGGCAAACATTCAAGGGGGAAAAGCGATTTTTTTCTGGGTGACACGAATACAACTGGGTGTATCATTTCAATAAGAGTAGAGTAACGAGCAAAAAAAATGTTTGTTGAGTTGAAAAAATGACGCTGTACATGAAATGTCTTGAATAAAATTAAATCCCAGAATTTTCCATTTTTCGGAAATCTTCTTTGAAATTGAGACGCGACCCGCGTATTACACAAAACACGAAGAATTCCTCCGTAAGTATCCCATCTGCCCACTCTTCCCTCGGTAAATAACTCCTTCAAATACTCAACGGTAGAGACTGTAAGGCGAGGATATTGAGCTTAGAATGTGCTACACCAGTTGTTCGTAAGTAAACGAATTCTTGTTGAGTTGGATACAACGGGCGCCTTTATCTCTCACACATAAGAAAGGGAAATGGGTCTCTTGGTAAAGACCCTTTGAATGTCTCTCGGTAAAGAATGTCCGACGGATCTACTAGTGTTACACTGTGCTAGTTAATGGCATGTTGGGTGGTCCTACTTCATTAGTAGTCTGAAGGCTTGAAATGGATAGGAAATGGGATTCTATAATTTAAAATGAAACTCTTCTCAATCGAAGATGAATACGTATTTCAGATGTTTTGAATCTTATTGAGATACGAGTATTTTCCGGTTTTATCATTAAAATGCAGAATAATCAAGAAATTATCCTCATCAAAAAGTCTTCTTCCTGCAAAATTGTTTGGATGTGAACCAAAACCTACCAGAAACTTACATTGTTTTTAGACCCACCCAAACGGAAGACTAATTGTGTCATATCAGAATGTGTTGTTTGAGATTTTTGGCGATCTGGGCGTGTGGGGTATTATTTTCAACCAAATTGTGGACGCTGAATCCAATAAGATAGGACCCAGAACGATTAGCGTCCGGAAGAGGTTCTCAAAATGGATCATGGGTCAAAATGGGTACCTATCTACGTATTTAGAAAGTGGGGTTTCGTGATTTCTTATACCTAAGTGTGTGGGGTATTTTTTTCCAGTAAGTTTTGCGTTGGTGTCCGGGTTGACCCGGGTTATCCTTTTTGTTTTCCCTATGCTCCTGGGCCGGGGAATAACCAACCTTCATTCAGGAGACCTGAAAGATGCGCTCTTCCACAAAAGTGAAAAAATCATGCATTTTTTGGTTTTCGGCATTCTTAAAACCTCTCTAGCCAAATCCATTGTGTTCTACACGCAATAACAGTAATTAACTAAAAAATTATTAGATTTTATATTGCTCGCTCAAAATCATCTCATAGACAGACCTCTTGAAGAGTTACGCAAACGGACCAAGTCAACCCTTTGGTTGACAGATCGTGCCTGGTGGCCGGGGCGCCATTGACAGACCCGCTGACATCCCACGAGCATACAAAGGACCACTTTTTATTTCCACATTGAATGCATATTAGGAGGCCTGTTGAAGCGGCGGGACCATCTTCATTACTCTCACGTCCCTGCCTTCTCGTCTTCTGACTTGTCGGGATGACATCCGGGAACTGTCTTGTCTAGATTGTTTTTCTTCCTTTGTTTCTTCCTCGCGGTCTCATAAGTTAGAACAATGTTCGACTGTCCATATGGTGAGGCCTACTCGGCAACGTCTTCCAATTCATATCACCTATTGTTCGACGTTTCGATGTCATTTGTCGAAGTCCGTGGTCTGTCAGCTTGTCTGTGGGTGGTTGTGATCGCTGTATCCCGTTGACGCGCATGCAACGACATAACGTTAAAACACACGATATCGGGCGAAGATTGATTTTTTAAAAACAGTTTTGAGTAGAACGAAATCCATATAGAACAGGTGGTAGGCACCATTCATCATCTGGCCGCCATCCCTAAGTTCGATCGGTAAATAAGTCATTCTGATACCTAATGTTTTCATCTAAAAGTACAGTACTTTACACTCCTCCACGCCTCTCACTCTATGTAACAACTGCTCTTGATCTGACACTAAGCCAACTGCAGTAAGACGTCGCCTCCACCTTCCTTACAAGTTACCAGTTGTAAAACACCGGGATTATATCTTGCTGGATACGTCCTGTCATTACGGAAGAGCGGTTGTTATTTTTGTTCCTCTATATCAGCTCAAGGTCAGCCCATACTGACAACTGCAGTTGGTTTATTATTATTGTGTTGACGGAAGAAAAAAGTCCACAATAGAACGACGGTCAGAGAGAAACTCTGTTTCTTATCTCCGATTGGATACTCCGTGCCCTTTTGTTGAGTTGGAAATTGAAGAGTGCACTTTTCAAAAGACCCCCGCGCTTATGGTCAAGATCCTACCTAGTTTACTGGGTCACTGCTCCCAGGCTTCTAGTTTTTCACATCCTATCTCATTTCAACCCCTCTCAATCCTTCGCTTTCCAACCGAAGACTGTCCTTCCCTCTGGCTAACATTGGCAGAACCCCCTGAACCATACATACGTTCTTGGACTGCTTCCAAATCTTTTTTTCGCGCGAGCACGACCCAATCTCATAAGGGTGAATTCTAAACGTTTACACAAGTATCTTATAAAAATACAAACCACTTTAGGTTCCTTTGGAGCTATACATTGCTCCCTTTCTTTAACCGCCCCGACTCTATCTAGCAAAGAATCTTTTTGCTGCTTGAACTTGAATGGTTTCCTTATCTTGGCAGTGGTTTTCAGAGGAAGCCCTTTTTCTCTACTATACCACCAATGCCGATGCTACTAACTGCTTTCTCAGTATACCCTAGTATAAACTCTTTACGATTCGACTATACAAATCGCAAATCTCCTCGACATTTGTTCTGAGACCACACTAGATGCAATAGATTCAGCTTGTATTCAGAGTGAGCGGATTTTTTGGTTTATGGTTTGGTTTTGGTTATGGTATTGAACCTCTTGTATTTTAATTTATGTACATCGACATTTGAAATTGAAGACATGACGATAATTCAAGAATTCCATCTCGTCCAAAAGTTTTGGCCTAGATGACTGGTGTGACTTCCTCGTCGTCATGAAAAATTGAGGCGTTGGGAACTCACCAACTGTGTCCTCCCTTGCTGAGTTCGTTTGTGTTGAAAGATAGTTGGAAAGTTAATTCAGGATGAGCTTAGCTTTAGCAACTGATGCTTCGGACGCCAAAAAGCTGCGTCAATTTCCAAGAAGGCCCATTGTCTCTCATTTAGAATTAATTCAGCGTCAACTTTTCACTTTCAACTCAGCGGCAGTTGGGGGAGGAATTTTCGAGCAGTCTACTCTTCCACTAGAAAGGAAAAGTCGACTTTTTTCAAGTGGCTGTTATGAAAATGCAAGAGGAGCAGTTGAGTTCGATTAAGGAAGCAGAACGCTTCGGAGGTGTCTCTAGGTTGGATGATAATAAATAGCGTCTCTCTCCCACTCTCTCTCGAAGTTGGCCAAAAAGTAGGGACTTTAAATGAAGATCTTTACTATTTCTCTGGAGCTTATAATGAGAGAGTGAGAAGTGAAGTTGCTTTAGACGAAGCTCCCCGAGGACGGCATTAGCTTTTGAAGGGAAGATCGGGTCTCTTTCATGGTGAAAAGCCTCACAACATCCACCCCCCGTTTCTCGGGTTAAACAGAGCGGTTCATGGCCTGGGCGCTGGATGCCTAAATAGCTTCGTCGAAATGAGGGGAAGAAGCCCATCTTTGGATAAACATCTTCCACTTCTTTAATGAAATAAACTTAAACAAAAACACCCGGGCTTCCCAGATCCCGAGGCCTGAAAACTCATATCTCGGGAAGCTCCTTTTCGCAAGGTCGTTTCTCAAGCCTCGGGTTATTTCCCAATAGAAACACCAGTTCCAAACTTTCTTCTTTCACTTTTTTCTCTGCTTGTGAAGTCAGATACAAGCGTGGCAATAAATTCTGCTTTAGAAGTAAAAAACTGTGGTTTCTTCAGCTCGGCCTGTTTGCGTGAACTTTTATAACACGTCCATCTTTCTACCGGGGTGGAGCTTTCGAGTTTTCATTTCGGCCTGGCTTCAATAGGGAACGAAACACGTCAAGTCATTGATCACCTGGAAATCAGTCAAGTTTTGACCAAGAAAATGGTGTGTGTATTAAGTACAGTCATTATTATTAAAATAATGGTAAATTATAAGTGGTTGAAATTAAATAATTTCTTGTTTTGAAAAATTTCTACTTCAATGTCAACAGGAAGGATTATGGGATGGGGACATGTTTCAGTAAGGTTCCTGAGCCCTAAAATGCCCTAGTATCTTCTCTGGTCTGCTTACGTACCAAACTGAATCTGTACCAAAACCGCTTTTTATCATTGAACGCGGTCGTAATGAGACTTTTTCTCCCTTCGAAATGTCAGAAAGCCTCCACGGAGCATTTTCTAATTATTTACCATCCGCTTTAGGCACGGGGGAAAATCCAAAAAAGGGACTTTTCTGAAAAAGGGACGAAGATTCCGTTGAAAGAAAACAGCACGGGGGGTTTCTCTAATTAGGCCGAGCTATCTCACACTCTCAGTGAAAGCGCGTCCTTTTGCTTTCTCAGTCCCTATCTTTGCTGGCTAAAAAAAACTTGCTAGTTTAATTAAAATACCTTTCACTTGAGGGTTGGAATTTCAGGGAATACCACAAAAGTTCGAATTGCTCGCACTGGCAAATTATAGCTCGTTACTATAACCTTTATTTTTTTTACTTCAGACACTTGGGTCGGATCTCTCTGTATTTTGCTACCTTCTGGCCAATGTTCAGGTCTGTCGACTGGTCAAGTGAGGATTTCCTGTTAGAAAAAAGTCATAATCAGTGATAGAGTTACGTGGTTTTTGCACTACTTCATTACTGCGACAATCGTTTTTTAATTCATTAACGTATGAAAAGTAATATTCAGATTTATTGGCCATAATTTCACGTCCCTGTCACTTGGTAAAATTTGTATTGGAAAGCACTTTATTGCACTCCCGAAAACCATGCAAGTAAGATTGATCTCTACTCTTCCTTACATTATAATCACTCTGTTATTTCAGTTTGCTTAGTAATGTTTCGGTATTCTGAGGATGTTACAGGAAAGAATATTTGAGCTGTGTAAACGCACTCCCCAGCTCTTGCAGTCATTCATGGCCTACAAGGAGTGAGATTTCAAAACAAAAATTGAGGACAATGATATTATATAGGAGTCAGGGATTTTTGAAAAAAGAGAAATTCCTACAAATGCTTGTGAGGTATCTTGCCCCATAAAAACTTGTTAGGGTGACAATTATGGTGACAGCCTGTCACAGTTATAGATCGCCATCCCGCCCTAGAGTTGAAAAATTCAGTGTAGCCATCAAAAATGTTTACCGCGACAGAGGCAGCAATGGAAATGAAAGTTTCATCGGAGTTAATAGCCGATTCCGTCCAAAGCTGATAAATAATAGGCCCCTATCTCTTCATCGCTCGGGAGGTGGAAGTCGGGGTTGCTGCTCTTTTAGCTCCGAGCAAATATGGATTTATGCCCCCGGTAAAAGCACCACTGTCCCCTCTCCCCGCCCGTCATGAATGGGAAAAGCAAGAACGGTTTCCATAAATTCGTTACATCGCGTCGGAAAGAATGTCCTGACTTCATCCAGCTTCCAGATGAGCTCTTCGAGGGGTCTATAAAAGAGGCAAGGGATCTTGTAGAATTCACGACTCGACCTCCTGAACTTAGGGAAAGTCGTTAGGCATAACAAAAACTTTCGTCAATACCAATGGTTCTAAATCTTATTCTCTATGCTCTAGGGCAACTGCTGTTTAGTACCTTGAGTACCTCATTATAAATATGATATACACATGATACCTAATTATTAATATTATTCTTTTGTTTCAGGTAAACTTGAAAAAAAAATTTTTTTTTTCATATCTGGACCTGCTTACTACTATTGTTAGTCTACGTTCTAAGGTAAATGAACAACGTATTTTGAAATTTCCTCTCAATTACTAGCGAGGACAATGGCAATCTATATCGTCGTGCTGAGTACGATATTGGGGGTTGACTCCTTAAGTAACAGGAGAATAGGAAGGTCAATAATTAGGTCATATAATGAATCCCACGTTGTAGTAATCATACAAAATACAAAAGAAACAATCTTCTCAGTGGGTTTGTGACGTTCTTCGTATGTCATGATTAAGATTTTGGAGACTAGAGGGATGAATGAATTTCAGGGTGCTGCTGCACTCACCTACTCTAAATAGTAAAATGGATAATTCCCGTCTTATCTTGTTGTTAGATTACTGATGCGGAATTTAATTACTGAAGTAAGTGCTTTGAGTCGCACCTGCATGTGAAAGGGATGAAAGAGGGGTTGCGAGGGATATTACTCTAAAATGAATGGGGAGTAACCTTTTCAAACTCCGGATGCGTAATGAATGGGATGTTCACCTTTCATCATTATCATTTAGAGTCAGTGACCGTTTTTAATAAACATTCTACGGTATATTTTTCTTTTATGCGGTAAAAGCGGTTGATCTATACGCAACGTTCCCAGACAAAAATTATCCGTAACGAAATTTAGTCAATATAAACCGGTTCCATAGCTGTGGGTGGGAACCTAACGAGGAATTATAGGTTGTTGTGCTGCTTTACCTAGTAGTTTAATTTTACTTGACCACGTTAAATAGCAGTTGGAACTTGATGTGGTCAAGACCACTTTGAGCCACATCCGATACAATGTTCTCCATTAGAGAAAGCGGTTTTCCCATAATATAAAGCATGCTCGGACCTGACTGAGCGATCTCCAAACTCATCATTCGTTGATGATGAAAGGTTAGGAGTTCTTGTTGCGAAGAAATTCAAGATCAGTTTTCTGCTCCGTGGTATTAACCATAATCTCTTAGTCCATAAAATGCGGCACCGACTAATTATTGACTTAATATAGAAGGTTGACGAAAGTCAAAAGACTCTAAAAAGTGTAAGAAGAAAGGCTGTTATCTCAAACCCCTTTCCATGCGATTGGTATACGCAGTTCCTTCATCGGAACGAGTTCATTATAATATTCTGCTTGATAAACCCAAAAATGTATGCAAAAGTGCATAAATATCGGTGCACCTAATTAAAATTAGTTACACGACTCTGGAAATTTATTTTGCCCTATCATACCACATTTCGTTCACCACGAATCGGTGGCGCCGATTGATAATGTTCCCAAAATTTTTTATCTGACGAGAAAAAGCCCATCCATCACTCCTTTGGACTGACTAGCGAGTTCATACATGTTACCGTGACTGGCAAGAGGTTCCCCTAAGTGGAACTAGCCATCCATCACAATGAACTCCACACATCAGATGATTGTAGATACGGAAAAGAAAAGAAAAGGCAAGAGAATAACGTATAGTTACCTAGTTTTGAAATATTTATGAGCGATAGGGCCTCTCCTACTTGGAGGAAAATAGAAGCGGTTGGTTTGTGACGTCGAACACGCCTTTTGATGGATGACCTTCCGACCCTAACAGCTAATGGGGTTCTTTCGATTGATAGTTGTCTGTTAATTATCTTCATTAGTGGCAACCCGCACCCTCCTGTGACTCGAGTTCTCTTCGAAACTCCAAGTTTCTTTCCTCTTCGCTATTTATAGGGGTGTAGGATGGAGGGGATCGTTGGATTTCAGCTGAGCCCCATGTGTCACAACTCGACACCCCCCACCCTTACTCATCCAGTGCTTTAAGCGAACAAGCCAAACATTCGAAGACAACACAAACATCCAACCGCTTACTATTTTTTTTTTTTTTTTTTTTTTTTTTTACTGGGGGACTAATGGAACGTAACAAATCAAATTGGATACCTAACGAGACAGGCCCCAGGCCGTACTAGGGGTGAGATGACACAATGGATTATTTTGAAAACCAACCCAAGTCTTCGTGTAAGTTCTAAGTGCGTTTGTACCAAACACGACCTATCTTACCGGGTACGTCACATCCAAATGTTTAATGCGTTGGTTGAGTCCTGCACACCTCCAATCATCCGTTGCTTCATCATTTTTTCTGTTTTGTATTGACCCAAAATAACAGTGCTGTGTAGTATAATCAGACCTCTCGAACTTATGTATTAGTGGACGGTTTCTCATTATTTTATCATTCTAGTTATCATCGCCCTGATTACTCGTGTAATCGCTTCACAAACGCTGCTGAAATCGTGAATTCTCCCTTAGTATCCGTTGTTTTACGAAAAGTTTGTGAATTCAGAGGCTCTTCAAATCCACTTATGTGTAAACGTTTGAAACGATTGAATGCGCCAATCATTTTGGAGGAGATTTTTATGTTTTTAGTCGATTATGCGTTTTACCGTCATTTTTCGAAGGAACCAAGAAGAAAGCCGTTTATCTAGCAGTTTATCGTTATACTGCCCACGACGCGCACCCATTGAAATAAATTTCGCACACGGGAATGACAAATTGGACTTGTGTGAATGAGGTGTTTTGTACTTACCGACTGGTCAAGGTTTTCGGACTGGCAGACTACAAATAAACTCAATGCTCAATTCCTTACTGCCCAGTCCTACCGCATCTGAGTGATATAATTTAAGCGCAGAATATTTTCAAATATGGTAGTTCAACAGCCGATTTGATTCAGATAGGATACATTCATTAAAAAGGTAAAACAGTTACCCTAAGTTAAATTTTTTGGTTGGCTATTCCTTGTTTACACACAAGACTGCGCTTAGAGAGAACAAACTTTTGATTATATAGTATTTATTACGAGGGTAGATTAATCATTAAGCCCCATTTTTAAGCAGACAAAAAGCTAAATGTACTTCAAATCGAGGAATTGAGCAAATCAATGTCAAACATGGAAATGCCTTTACAGCCGTGGATATCTTTCCTCTCGTACGGAATCTGTTTTTTGAATAAACGATAAATCCCATTTCCCCGCCGATGGAAAACCTCTGGTTTGAGAGCAATAAACGCTTTTCTCGACCGCAGTAAAAGTGTTAAATGATCCAAAAAGACGACCGAAAAGGGTTGGGAAGGGAAAACTGATCGGGCGTTAACCGACACCAGCGATGAACTCTTGCGGGTCGGCGGGAGGGGGGTCCTCCGGCTCTTGCTTTGTTGTGGGCAGCGAGGGAAATAAAGGATTTCGATGAGAGGCGAGGAGCCTTTTGAAGTCACATCAACGGAACACCTAAAAGAGAGACAACTAGAGAGGCGATAAAGGGAGAAAGAAGGGGAGAGAGGGTGGTGGGGGTTTCTGAAGGGAATCTCGATTTTGCTCAATTCTTTTGAGAGCCTCCAACACTTTTCCGGTAGCCAGTGTCTTTTTCCTTGATTTTTCTCTCTAAAGAAAAAAATGATGAACCTCAGCAACGATTTTCTTTTAATCACAAAACTTTTCTTTTCCTGTTTTCACAAAAAAAAAAAATCTTGTTTTTTGTTTTTTTGACATGTTAGGCTATTTATGAATGCTCCATTCTTCAAGTTTTCATCAAAAATCCTGATAGGTTAAATAGATGGACGTGGATGTGGGAATCGTCTCACTATATTCAGCACCGCTCTTCTTTTCGGTATAAAATAATTATATGTGTATATAACCACACACGCCTGGGTCCTAGCTCGAAAACAATGTCCGAAATAACCCGTTTTCATCCAGATCAAGCCTCCAGCGATTCGACCCAAAAGCGGGCCTTGAAGTGTGCAAAGTTCCAAATTTTTTCCGCGCATTTTGAAGGTTTATTTTGTGGCCCAGACTTTTGACGGTGGACCACACACAAACGTCACGGATTTTTAAAGTACATTCTGAAACTTTCTAGAGGAATACGAGGGTGCATCGTTGGAAATGATATGTCTAACTAGATAATGTCTTTGCAAAATACCGAAAACAGCTAGACGATTATCTTCGCCGAATCTTATATTGAATGAGCTTTATAGCTTCCATCTAAAGTGAGACTTTGGAAACGGGGTCCACTGACTCATAAAATTCTCTTACTGGTTTATGATCAAGAGAAATGTAGGAGGACATTTAGTTAGTGTAGATGCCTATCAGAAAATTGCCTATCCTAAGTCTATTTCAGAGCTGAACTTGAAGATCCACCCTCTTCAACTGTATACCCGGGATAGGGGATATGGGATAGCGATCCGTCCATTTCCTGAAGGTTGGAAAGTAGATTCCACCCCGAATAAGGCGATCGCCGAGGATTGATTTGAGATCAATGGTCCGAAGTTGGACGCACAAGCTCAAGTGGAAGGGCCAAGTGATCGGGGCCAGAGATCGAATGGCACTCGGGTCTCCAGCCCAACGCACCTGCTCCTAAAGCGTATACGTATCTCTCGTATGGGAGAAAGCGTAGCTAGGTACTAAACTCTTAACCCCATCACTCCAATTCGACTTTCGCGCTACCTCCCCTCGACCACTTCAATATCAATCGATACCACTTGTTAAGTCAGCGAAACTTCGAGGGGCTTTTCACGTCAATTCAATCAAGCCAAGTACCGACGCCATCACCGAAATTGTACTCTGCATGGAAATTTATGAAATCATCAATTACGTTCAACTACGTACTACTTATACTAGTATTACAGTATTATAAATTCTTATCAATGAATCCATAACTAATACTTGAGGATTGAAGAGTTGGTTAATGTTGGCCAATAAGTTGAAACTCTTGACTTTTAAAAATAATGAAATATTATATACTTATAATATTATTCGAATTCGTTCTCGTGAGGGTACGAAGTACTCCACACAGTTTGTTGTGGATGGATGACCCCAATCTTCTGAAGCTCCGATGAAGGAATGTTTTGAAAAATCTCAACAAAAAGACGAAATCCAGTTTTGTTGGACCTCAAATCTAATCAACTGGACAAACGGCTATTCAAAAAATACTCTAAGTGGCTGTTGCCTCATTCTATTGTTAAATGAAATCTAATGTATTTTTTATTAATTTTTTTCAATTTATATTTTTGCTGAGTATGTGGAAGATCAAAAATATCAGTTGAGGTTCATTAGAGAACGTTAGCAAAACGTAAAAAATAAATAAAGGTACACATAAGTTGAAATTGGAAGACGTGCACGTACGTAGCCCGGACGAATTTCTCTTGACGCCAGTAAAATAAAGAATGGTAAACAAAATAATGGTAAACTCTGATACTCTGATACTTTTTATAACGCTTTCCCCCTTTTTGGTGAAAGAAGGAAGCACCCCAGTGCAAGCGAGTTTTAAATTATCCACTTAGTGCAGGAAGTTGATGTGAGATTGCTCGGAGAAACTGCGGTTCACGCGTACGTAAATTACTTCTGCGGAACTGAATGGTGGGAAGAGCTCGAGGAGGGAATGGCGAAGGAAGGGTAGGAAGAAATGTGTTGTTGTAATTAAAAGACCTCGAACAATCACCACGGTGGTGGGGGTAGAAAACGAGAGTATTCTACGGTGCTCTCCTTTGCCCATTTAGCCGGAGAAAGGCGTAGATGGCGAACGTTTGCCTTTTGACTAATGCCTAAATTAAGTGGTCCAGGATCCGAGCAATTAAAAACGTTCTAGACTCTCAAAAGAAAAGTCCCGTTTCAATTTCAGTTTCGCTGTTAGTCAGAAATGGGAGTTTTTTCTCGGTTTCCTTTCCAACACATCAAAAAAGGGAGTTGCTCCAAATGAATTGGTCGCATGACGGTTTTCTTTTCGGCCTCCTAACCAGCCTTGCAAGTAAAGTCAATGTTTTGAGCTCAATTCACGTGCATATTCAAGTGATTCACAAGATTTTGTGGATTTATAACCACGTTATTTTGTAAATGACCTTCATTTTATCAGTTTTTAATTAGTTTTTGAAGTTTTGTAATAATGTAGTTTAAACGTAGGTGAGTATTGGCTGTCGTAAAAAAGACTTTCCTTCGCATAAAAACTTACATTGCTGAGAAAATTTGACTGTCTTTCGCGATTCGTGGTTTCTTGAATGTGCAGAGTAAAAATGAAGGGGCATCCTTTGGACACGTACGTTCAAAGGATGCCCCATCCTTTACCGCCTTTTAGGAAACGCTTCGAACCTATCTACAACTTGAACCAACTACTCGAAGATATATACACCCATAAATAAATTTGTGATAAGAACCAGGACTCTTGTAACTCCCTCCTTTCAAGCCAAAAAATCAGGTCACAACGGCAACTGCACGATGTACGGCTCTGCTCTTTAGGGGTTTGGTTGCTGACAGACGGATTCCTGGTCGTTTGTACTTGACGTTAACTGCGATTGAAAAAAAGAGAGAAATACTAGGAGGCGATAAGAATATAAAATAAATTGCCTCCGACAATCTATACCTACACCCTTTTATCGCAAAACGGCTGTGAGAACGAAATGGCAAAAGAGCACGGGGCTCAGAGGTAATCGAAAAGCTTGTTTGTACGGAGGAAAGGGCCGTAGGTGGCGGTTGAATAGTTGAATAACGTGATTGGCCACCATTATAAAGAGTTTTATTGGCCTAATTCTATCTTGCGGTAGAGGCCTTCGCCGTTAAAGACTCTCTTGGCAATGGCCCAATCCCTCGAGGCGTGAAGGAAGCCCTTTCCCCAGTTTTTTTCCTTCTTCTTTATTTTCCCTTCGAAAAGCCCCAAGGAGAAGCCCAAGACCCTCGGTCAACTTTTCGCACTGGTTTGCACTATTTATCGGTGGTTTTAGGAGCGGGAGGATTCTCGGTGTTTGAAATGGCAAGATTTGCTGCAAGGGTCTCATTCGACACCTACCTTTTTGTAGAAATCTTCGCTACGTACCGGAACAGGGTTTACTTTGTTCGTTTTGTTGATACATAAAAATCATTTTAGTTTTGTCTTCGGTTATGTCTCCACATAGAATGTCGAGTTTTTATTTTAATTTGAAGATAATCAGAGACCATGGTATAAAGATCAGCTCAGATACGGCGGGATGGTATTTTACACTGTTCATTCTGCCTTGTAAGGGTTTGATCGTAAGTTTCTCCGAGCTCAACGAAAACAGGAAGGAACTGTGGAGTGGCAGAATGCCGAAAATGTTGGGAAAAGTCGACAGGCACGGTAGAGTGGGGGAGGCTTTGATTGGCTCCCTTTTGCTTATCGGAGCTGAATGTTGATTCTACGAAGCCGCGACTATCAGAAGTCACCCTCCTCTTCCTAAGGTGATAACCCAGTTTCGTCTACAACCCTTCCTCTTTCACTTTATCAATATCGTTAAGGGGAGGTATCGCAGCCTACTTTCAGCCCTTCCTTTAAATAACACACTTGCTCAGGGCTTGTTCGCACACGGGACGCTAAAAATATAAGTATGTAACCAACTTTGTTGTTGGTACCACAAATTGTATTTCACTATCGTACCATTGGAGCAGCTGATCACTAAAAAATCTACTTTAGCAAGTTGGATAAACGCTGAACTAGCCTAATTCGTTGGCTCAAACTCCAATATTACGAGAAAATCGTTAAAAAATAGCTTCATTTCCGTTCTGGTAATCACAGAAGGCGGTGTCTGTCTTTTTACTATGACCTTCCATCAAAAGAAACAGCACAGTTGTAGCCACAAGAAATTTCAAAAGCGGACGTGCATTTCCCGCTAGTCAAGACGTTCGTTAGGGAGTTTAGCTCCAATTCAATTAGCTCTGGTGTGAGGTTACCTGCGATGAAAAGCTGTAAGAGGACGGAGCCGATTGAAAGTTACTTTCCTTGTTCTGGGACGAACTTGATGTGAAGTTTTACTAGCTGATACCTAAACTTTGTGTTGAGCATGCGACGGCCTGTGTGGTTGAACTAGTAATAAGTGAAAGTTGCTTGTCAGGATATGCAATCTAGCTCAAGATTTTACTTTCAGTCAAACCATTTCGAATAAGCTGAATTTGCCGCTACAAAGGTTGTGGTTTCCGGAATTATGGGATTTGAGGTATGATTTGAATGGTGGCCTCTGGAGCAATCAGCGGTTTCCGGCTTTTGACGGGCGGAAATATCGGAGAGGGTTGTGGATTAGACCCAATAACTCTTTCTGTCATCGTCCCCGGAGTATTGAATAGTCCGACCTAAGGGCTACGACCTGGCAGTTGCTGGCGTCGGTGAATTCGACCGATGGCCATCACTGTCGAGGATTTAGTACAGAGAACCAACGTCAAACCCTTGAGAAGGAATCCATTTCAGGAACAGCGGCCACTTACCACAGCCTCGGACTCCCTCTCATTAATCCTGAAGAGGGAGTGTCACCTTGAGGGCTGCGGTCCTAGCTGGGTGAAGAGGTGCCGACCTTTCAAAGGGGAAACTTCATCCCCGGTCTCGCCTTTCCAACCAATGGGATTCTTGAGGATGTTTGTGCCCTAAACACGAGGAGCAATCATGTCTTTCTTCAAAGGAGTGGGTTTTTTTTTCATGAGGGAAACACAAGTCTCATTCAACCCGAGCCTTTACATCCTCGAGTTCTGTCGTAAAACTCCTGAAAAGAGTCGACCTTATCCCCTCTTCCGGCCCTTTAGCGCAAACATCCCTCATTTAGGGTATGCTTTCGAAATTGAAATCATTCAGAAAACTGTCTCGTCTTACTCTTGTATTGTGGGAGCTGCAAAATCGTAATAGTTTATAGAAAACCGTGAAAGAAATTGTACATTTATTCGGCGTGCGGCAATCGGTCTAAAATTTCAATCGGCTCAGCGACCAAGTGTTGTAAAAATTAACCCCTATGTTGACCGACACCCAGCTTCCGTTTGCGGCTAGGACCTGAAATGAGTTTAGATACAACTTGAGTCCAAATGGAGTCTTCATCTGAAATTCAGATTTTTTTTAATAGTTCTCAATTTTTATGTGACAGACGATAAATAAAAACGTAAAACATTGACGTTTGGGAACGAATTATCAGTTTATAATTATTCTAGAGAATAATGAACGAAAAACATTGTAGATACCGACATCTACTCGACTGCTGAATGTTTTAAGAACGGAAAAAACCAATATTTTTTGCATTCAGCTTCGGTGCGGATAATATGAATAGTACAAACATTGGTTTTTCAAAGCATTGGGAATTTGATCCAGGTCTGTTTAATCTTACGGATCTAGGTGATCAGAGGTAGGGTTGTGTTGATGAACTGTTCTAATTGGCAGTCTTGATTAGTGACCTTGTTTTCCGTTACTGTGCGGTTTCCGTGAGGGTTGGGGGCAAGCAAAACTCGCTCCGGTCAATTAGGTGGGCCTGAAATTAACGAGGCTCCTCCTTCGACCTTTCGACCGTTCTGGTTCCAAGTTTCAGCCTGTTCTTCGTACTGTTCCATAAGTTTTCCTAACTCGGCTACATACCCTAGATGTTTTTCAAGTGAAAAATACGTAATCACTTCCAGGGTGTTTCCGTAGGCAATTAGCATTTGGCCGTGGTTAACTATTAGACATAACCAGATGTAAAGTCCAATAACAAATCTCCAAAATGGCTACCGGCGATATTCGATGTTGATGAGATCATAACAAATTACGGTCATTTTCCTGTCGAAGTTGAACGGGCATTGTATTTTACCTTCGGAACTGCCTGAAAACAATCATAATCTCGATCGACGTACATTTATTCCACAGAATAAACACAAACTTGTGGTCCGAACTCTATTTACCACTTGATTACACCTCCCAGCTCGTGGCTAGTAATTAATAACGTTGGTAATTTATGTTTGCGTCCACCATATGGTCAGAGCGCATTTATTTTCATTGAATGGGACAACCGGGTAACTAACGCCAATTAAAAAAACGTATTAATATGCATAGGACGGAGGAGTCAGTTTTTTTTCCTTCCGACACCTTTTAAAAGACTTCCACTTTTTGAAAATGAAAAATAAATAAGAGCCGGGAGTGTGAGAGGATGGCTAGATTTTTCAAAGGACCAATTAAAAAAGTTAATAGGTTCCTAGTATGCGCTTAAAGAAAAGAGGGACCTACCTACAAAAAATGAGGCACAAAAAAGGGTTATTCATAAACAACGGCTGCTTAACTCATGTCAAAAGGAAATTCATTAGAAGTAAACAGTGTTGGGTCTATAAATATCTGCTTGACAAGCGGTGTGTCATCCTTACGAAACTGAAAGCCCGTCAAACGTGTAGCCATATGCTAGTTTTTCACACCTCCCTTCGGCCTGGATGTATAACATTTAAATCACTTAGCATCTTATTGGTGAGTAAAAAGTATTCAAAGTTTCGTCACATAATTCTACTCACTGGTTGCTGTATAGATTTTTTATACATGGAATCCCTTATTATTGCATTATATCTTATATTATACCATTTTCGACAAATACTTGCCCTCCAATTTTAGATCATTTAATCAGTTGCGGATGTTACTGGGTGTTCCTTACAAAAACTACTTGTTCATTATTCTCATCCATCGCTGTGAAAGGGAGGTTTTTAAAGTCCATTTAAACACGCGAAACATGCATTCACTATTCCAATTGAAGTGGGGTTCACCCCCTGGATATCAGGATTCTGCTCGATCCACTTATCGAAAAACTCGTATGTCCAGGTTTGACCGAGTACACTTCCATCCATCTCGATAGATTCCACGAATCGCCTTCGACATTCGTGTAAATCCATTTGGCAACAACCGCCCCACTCACGCTCATTCAAAACAGCGCGGATGCACTTCCCTCTAGTTCCCATTTAATTCATGTTGAAGCTCAATCTGCATTTCCTGGTTTCATAAAAGTTGTTCGTTCTCTTTTGGAATTGAAAAGAGGACAAACCCTAGTTATCAGATAGTTGTGAAATTTGCAAGAGGTCCCCTTCCCGACCATCTATGACCCAGAGGAAGGCTCTCATCTTGCCCCTTTTCAAGGTCCAGAGTGATAGCTTTTCACAAACAACGAAAAAGACTCAGAAAAGGAAACGTGAGAATCCCGGGAAAGTTACCCTTTCTCCAAAAACTTGAATACCAATCAATGCTCGAAAGAGATAGGGGATATGTATTATTTTGACGGTAGACTCTGCGCATGCTAATTTTAAGGTTTTTTTTAAAAGGGGTCGAATTTGATCAGGTTTCAAAATGTATCTAGGAATTGAACCCGTTTATTACCGCCGATGGTCCTCCCATTGGTTCCACCATGAATGATTTAGCAAAGTTTTTTGAATGCATCTCATCATTTTTAGTCTCAATCTCAAATCTTCAACATGGATCTTCTTCTGTTCGTAATTTGATCCAATTTTTGCACGATTTATAGTTCACTTGCAACTTATTGGTCGTGAGGGGCTTTCGCCTAATACCGAGATCCTTCATGTTCTTCTCGTTTAAGACTGTCTTCCTACTGTTCAGCTAGTAAGTCTAAAATGATCTTCCACCTACTTCCAACGGAAATGAACTGAGGAAAAGCAATTTGCTTGGGGTTTCAACGGAGTGGGATATTTGAAAAGAAGCACTGAGAGAAAATATGAAAGAACGTTATCTCATTGTTATGTGTGGAGAGAAACAAGGCGGCGAACGCACGCGCCGTTTGTGATGAGCTTCTGATGATTTTCTGATGATGCTTCGCACAGTCGTCCCAAACTACCCGACCTATTGCTTCAGCTCCCTTCTTTCTCCAGAAGCCCCAGTCAAGGCTTCGAGGGTTGGTACGATTCAAGGGAAGCTTGTTACATTTTCTTCAAGTGGGAGGCCCATCACGGTATTTCGGAGCCCCCTTTTCTTCCCCTTTTCTCTGAAAGTTGAAGCGAGGGGGGATGGAAAAAGAAGTCCTCTTCTTCCACTTTTTCTCCTTTTTCATCCCGGCCGCATCCCTCATTTTGGAGCTATACGTTACCATCAGAGCTTTTCCCCGACGTTTAGACCGTCGAATTAGGAAGTGATGACCCTTGGGAAACCTCGGGGGGAAAGGGGAGAACCGTTCCTATTTATCAAACCCTGTCCGACTTTGTTTCTTTATGAATCTCTTGAAGCCACAGATGAGCGGGGTGGAGTGCGGGAAAAGAAAAAAATTTCGCGTATAAGTGATGGATTGCCCCAAAACAAACGGCCTGCCGTTTCTGGGGCTATAAAAACGGCGAAATAATGGGTCTGTTAGACCACATAACGCAGCCACAGGACAAGAACCATTAACAGTAACACATCAACAACTGCACCCCACTAATCATCACATTGGGGTAATGGCTCAAAGTTGGTGAGAAATAAACCACTAACTCAACGTGAGACAACATCAAGCACAGATAGAATGTCGACACACGTCGGCTAATGTAGCGGTAATTGCGTAACCGGCCAAAAAACAAGTGCACCAATGTACTCGCCTCGTCTTCGCTTGTCCGGTACTCATCGGTTCATGCGTAGTCAGCTGACTTTTCGAATGTTTCATTCGCTATCAAAACTTGGTATTCGGTATTCTCCGTTCGCGATCTAATACTTTTAGCCGCAGCTTGTTGTCGATGTACCACCAACTAGTTTCCGATCGTGTCGTCTCAGATGCTTCCTCGGACTGTACTATAACTATAAGACGAGATAACATAACGCGCCAACTGCTTTTTTCGGACTAACAAAGAAAAAAGAAAATTTTTCAAGAATCTGAAATTTTGGTCAGGGACCCTTTTGCGGCTTTAATTGGTCCTCAAAACTCTTCAGCCCGATCGAACCAAATTTGCGGAAAGGGGGGGAGGTTGGGGTAGGGGTCTAAATGAGTTTGTTGATAAATGGATTTTCGAAGTTTTTGGCGACAAGGCGTGAGGAATATCATTTTCCATTATTGTTTTAGACACCATGAAAAGTCCAGAAATATTTGTGGTCGATTGGAGATGGTGGACGTAGGGAATGAAAAAATAGGTTGCTTATTTAAGGAGTAACTATCCAACAGTTCCCAAATCCACATGAGTTGAATTTGATTTCGTCGGATTTTGTTTTCCGTGCTCTATTGGATTGGTTCAGTTGGAGTTCAAGAGGAGATTTCCTTGTTTCAACCTCAACCACAATGGGCTTCTATGTACCCACTTCTCAATCCCCAGTTTAATATTTCCATCCGGTAACAACGGACGTCTTGAGCCTTGAGTAAGGGGGTTTTGATGGATCTCACCATCTTATTCTCACATCAATATAATTTGTTGCGCTGTCGTGATTCTAGACTGTGACAATGTCACTTATAGAAAGTTGAAACAATATTAAAAATAATGAATCAACATCTGGTTGCGCCAAATCTTCAAAATTCATTCATTCAATAGTTGAGTGTCGACTAGTCATCATCGGGTTTCTATAACCGATTTTGAGCGTCTTTTCTTGCATCTCCTCACCTATTTAATAATTTTCCCTTCTTTACTAAATTCTCAGTGGTCTGGAGACTATCCAAGATTCCTCGCGCCGGTCTCGTTCTCCTCGCTACCGAACAATTTCAAAGAATTAATGTAGGTTCACAGTCCTTCAAAAGATTTTTTTTTCTACCGCAATTACGTCCAAAGGTAATCACTAATCGTATCAAAATAGACTGAAAAGCTACATCTTACTTGCTATCAACGGGATCGAATTAGCTCCAAGGTGGAATATTATTGAAAAAGTTGGTAGGTACCAAACTTACATTTTCAGAGCTAATCGATTATGAAAGTGAATTGAATCATATTCCGTTTGATGACGGACAAGAAACTATATTAAAAGTCAGTTGATACGCGAAGTAGACTCTGTTAATATCAATTTAACTACTTTCCGTCGAGTATTTCCCTCAATGGGGATTATGCCATTATAACGTTGGCCAGACGAGAAGCGCTATTGAATCAAACTTCATTCAATTTAGACTAAGTACACTAAGAAGTACCCACCTAGGAACCTTAAGGGCGGAATGGATCTTTTCAACTCGTCTAATGCTCTTAGTGAGCCCAGCTGATACGGCGAAGCGTTCCGTCCGGCGGTACGGTTTAAATCACCATTCGCATTACGCTAAAACTCTTACTAACTCGGCCGTAAAACCTCTTTGAATAATGATGAACGATCCTTCTTCTTCGAAAACAAAAGGATGAGTTCCTATTACGAGCGAAAGAGAATCGTATTCCTCCTGAGATGATACAAGATCGTCTCAACCCAAGTGGATACGAGCCGAAAGATGCCGTAACTGTACAGTTATGTACAGTTATGTATCCTTATTGGCAGGAATACGGATGATCTCAATACTCAAGGTGATACTTTTGTTGATGATTTTTATGATGTACCGTAAAAATCCCTAACATGGTACAGTCTCCTTACTTGGAACAAAACCAGCTGTGTCCGCCTCTCGATACTCAGAGAATAGAAAAAGTTAAACAAAGGCGGCTTTGAAATGGTTTTGGTTGGCGGAGGTTCTGCTAATTTAAATCCCGGTTGATCGTCGCTTGTCAGCAAGGTAAGTCACAAAAATTCAATTGTTTTATGCTATTTTACGTGATTGAACTGTTTCCTAGAAAACATCATGTCCAGTATCCACCGGGTGACAAATAACTGATTGGTTCTTTTTCTACGGTGTTCCCATTGTGTCCTGTTGAGGAATCAGTACCTACATACGTTGAAATCAAAGTAGATACGCTGCGGGAAAGAATGTTATCAGAAAAGATTGAACATCGGAAAAGTTATGAAAAACCGAATATTGCTCGAGTGTTTTATGTAAAAAAGAGAATCGACTCCTGTTCGACACTGTAAAAATCCGATGTTTCAGAAGGACTTTGTCTGTCTTTTTACTTACAACCTTAGCATTGTACACGTATAATGGCCGAGCACCCTTGAGCCACAAAAACAAAAATCAATTGTTGTTGAATTACCATTTTGACTTATACATATTTGTTCTTCCCTTGGTGTGAAATAGAACTTTCCTATAGCCCGGTATATGTTGCGAACCTGACCACAATGGTTTTTCTGGACTGGAGGGTGGGCGGTTATTTTGAATTTGTAATAATTACATTAAGAGAGATATTCCATGCATAAAAAGCAGGGTTTGAGCGGTAATAATTTACATTCTTCGGGTTGGTGGTCAATTTTAGTGGATATGAACGCATAAGTTTTTATGAGATTGTAGAACGTAGTTGAAAGCTGTGATTACGGGCTGCCGTCTCAAATTTATGCAAATAAACAAGTGTCTGGTCATGGTTCGTCAGAGGTATCAAACCGTCACTGAAAGCTTCACCTAATCCTATTCGAGTGGTATTCGAATCGGGCGATCATCGGTATTGAGCCAATGTGCTCTGGTCCTCTTCGAAATGGCCGTTGATGGATGGCACTTGTACGATGAAACGCTTGGCCTCCTCCTCATTCACGGGTTCACGCTCTGTTTCCTTGTATTATTCCAGTTCGCGAAAAGGGCTTTAGAAGGTGATGGGCTCCGCGTATAATACCTACCGATCAATATGAGGAGAGGGATTGCGTTCAAAATGACTGTCAGGTTGGAAATTAACCATTACGGGTTATTACTTTTATTGAAACAATACTCCCATTTGTTCTCCAGGTATTTTATCGCTTTCACTTTTAAGAAACTTTCAGATCCAAATCGTGAGCCGGATTATTTCTGGGAACATCTGTTTTATGGTGCTTTTGCTTCTATGATGCCGCATGTTTCGGGCAGTGAATCGATTTCGATGGGCCGAAAACCGATTACTCTCGGTGTCCCCACATTTGATAAGCTTCACAACACTACAATTCAATCTACGATCAAGATCTAACGAGGAGTAATAAACTATCGTGAAAGTATTTGCTGCGCTTTTTCTCGGTGAATTTAATGTGGTTGTGACATGACATGAGTTTGCACGATACAAGTTTCCCTCTGCTTATGAATATAACGGACTGATCAACATTATACAGTAAAAATACTACCTACGTGCCGTAGTGAAATGAACTCGCCGGGAACTACGGAATGATTAATTCGTTGCCACTTTTTTCCTAATGAGTTTTCCCTTCGGGGAGGCAGCTCTCTGCGTATGTAGGATCGGCAACGACTCGCAATTAAGAAAGAAGTAAAGGCTAACCCTCTGAAACGAATAAGGCGCAAATTTAATAAAGACTTTTCCACTAACATCAGTCCGAACACCACAACGGTGGTGGGCAAACGAGAGAAATTGCGAAAAGTTGAGGAAAAATCCAACTTCCCTAGTTCTAGAGAAATAATCAATTATTATATATTTTCCTAAATATAAAATGGGGCGGGGCCAAATGTTTAATTAAAACAGTTCGTAATATGGAGTAATCGCTTTAGGGTAACAAGTACATTAGTCAGTACAACCAACTCGGTCATAAATACTTATCATATTTTCAATTGCTCATATTGACGAGGGTGGTAGGTTCACTTATATTGTACATAATTGGACTTTCCAGAAATGATGATGGGTGAACTCTAGGCCGATGGCGGATTATAAATGTGGATTTTATAAATAGCTAAAACGCTATCCCATTTTTGCATTAACCTTATGTATGTACTTTTCCCGGATGATTCTAAAATTAGAGTCAACTCCTGAGGGGGTTCGAACCATAAGAATCGCGATCAGGTGTGATGGGGCTTTTCAATGAATCCAAATTTTACTAATGTGCTCGTACCAAAAACCAATTGCTCAAATCTGTGGCCCACCTCCGGATTTAGGGGGTGACCCTAAATTATAAAATCAATTGGAAGAATGATTTATTTATCTGGTGGAGGAATGAATAAATTCGCATCCAGAATCTTGTAACCACTGTGGTGTTGGTAACACTGGTATCATGGCTGTTACGTCAGAGGGGGTTTTATCAGTAACCTTCCACCTAGTTAGTGATATGTACCACCCCTTATTCCCACTAATTGCCTGATAACTAAATAGAATTGATTTATTCAGGTGGAAAATTCAACTACATTTCAAAATTTGTATGAGTCAAATTTCACTTTCAAAGGGAACTGTCCGAACTCACCTCGAGAACTGCTTTGGCCCTTTGCTAAATGGCAATTCGATTTACCCGTTCAAATTCCCTTTAACTACCTCGAGAACAACATCCCCGGTTTTTGTGGCGTAATAAACGCGAAGTAACATACGTAATCGTGGTACCCAGCTGTTCCAAGTTATTTTACCGTTTCGTGAACGGTAATAAATTCCTTCGACCAGCTCTACGCTCCAACATAAAACCCCGTGCGGGTTATCTCAATCACTGTTGTCGCTTCCGATTCATAAATCTGCCCCTGTTTATAGTATTCCTCTAAAACTAGGCGGACTCATGTGTTTTCCAACCCTCGTGGATATGAGATGTGACGTAATGAGCCTCCACGGGACTCCCAGATGACTCCCTAGGGCGCAGTCCGTCCTTTCAGCTAATAGCTTCAGAATTACGGGCATCACCTTTTATCCCTTGGTCCACGATCTGCACCGTTTACAACTTCTTTGAATCAACTGTTTCCAGATGCCTTTTGTCTTGGGGTCTGACGTCTGTGTTAGTCAATTGTTCGAAAAAAAAATCGTCTTGTTCGGTACAGATAAAATTGACATTTGAAACTTGTCACATTAATGAAAGCATCAACTCTGCCGGCGTGGGACATCAGTATTATTTGGTGTCCCGATCCGTGTTCACAAAGCCACTTATCGATAATTTTTGTTGGCCGGATGAAAAAAATTAAAAAAAAAAAAGAATAAAATCTTCCTAACAGAACAGTCATTTTGTACACTTCAAGAGGTTTGGATCCCTCTTATGACTCCAAATAGGAAGTTTAATTGTTAGTTTTTAAATATAATCGATTGATCCAATTGTAAAACTGTTATACCGATGATTGATATAAAGCCTATACATAAGTGGACTGCTCTCTTGTTCAAAAAATTGACATCATTCCATTATCTCGAATCAAATTGAAGTACGAGATACAAATCTTTTTGTTAACGATATGGGCTATAACGATATTCTATATTAGTATCGATACCTGTATGGGTGTCCTATCTTCGTTGGTCCTTGATGTTTCCCGTCATTTGCCTATATATTACGGAGGTATAGGTACAGACAGATATTATCCTGTTTTGGCGCACCGCCGTTAAAACCGTTTTAAACCTTCCCTTTGTGAAATGCCTCTGGCTCGGATGTGGCGCGTTGTTTGAAGTTTGTGCTTTGGGATCCTCCGCTGAAAAGGAAGCTCCCTGACCAAAATTAGTTATTAATCCTCTTCGTGCTCTGTTTTATTTTGTTCGCGTGGTTGCGGTTTATTATGGTTATGCGTGCCCTCTGTGTTCCGAGTTTTGAGACAGCGTTGTAGTAAACTCAGTTGTGTTGAGAAGACGCAGCCACCTGATGTTTACTTTTACTGTACGCACAGACACTCATGGAATGAATGAAGAGAACATCAAAAATAGATTTCTTTTGGTTGAATTTTACATAAAAGCAATTTACGATGATATAATTTTATAACGAGTGGTTGGTCGTGAAATCATAGACAATACCCAATATGATATCGAGAAATCAAACTCAAGAGTGGCTTAGCGACTTCCAAGCCGAATTTTCAGGCAAACCCTATCGGTCCCCTAATGGCACTTCCCGTTTGGTCAAATCGTACTATGCTAATTTAACTGCCCAATAAAAGCCAGGTCAGAACCCTGTCCTTCTCCCTGTACAGAATGTCGACTCTGAAACCCCAAACATTCCACATTTTTTGTTATCCTATTCAGATATGGGCTGCGAGAGGTATCGTAAGTGTCGTAAGTTCTTATTAATAAAAGTCTCCATTTTTGACGGAGGTGTAAATGTGAAACTCAATCGCGATCTGTGACGAGGGGTTTTCCAAGGGCTTAAAAACGAGTCTTTTACGCGCATGATTTTTACTAGAGTATTGCGAAAAAAATGAATTCTTGTATTGTGGGGGGAGGGCGACACTAATTTTGAAATCAACCGAGAAGAATAAACCAGGCTGAGTTGAGGATTCTCTCCGCATAAAGCCTTGCTTCTCGTGTTGTGCTGGCAATGTCGATATAGCTGTGACATTTGTGGGGTGCTGCTGTCGTTACTGACATGCTAAACCGGCATATTTAAACTACTCTCGAGGCCCTTACTTTTCAGTTTTGCAACTGATGTTTCATGGATCCTGCAAAGGCTTGTTCTGTCCAGACCTTATCGTGAGAGCCCCCCCAATATTATCGTTCCAAATAAATCACCTAAGTGAAGAAGAAGTTTGGATTAGCTGGGGTTCATGTGGGTAGTTATTTTTTCAGCACCTATTCAATTTTCGGTAAAGTTTTCTGAGAATATGTTTTTCCTTTTAGCCGAAAACTCGCTAATTAAGGCTATGTAAACCAGTTCGTATCTTGTTTCAAGAAAGTAGCCAATTTAAAATTCGCAAGTTTTCCATTCAACGAAACCTGCTTTCAAACTTACTGTTATGGTAGGTTGGTATATCTACAACGCAAAATACTACCTCGCCTCTGGTTGGTTCGATACTTCAGGTGGGCCCTTCCCCGTCTAGAAACTCCCATATACCAAACTCGTAAACTCTTCTCCTACACCCTCTTGCCCTGAGGCTCTTCTTACACTCCCCCTATCGCCACCGTTTACCCAGCGAAATTGAAAATAAGTTCCATCGTTTCACGGGAGAGAACACGATGGCGCACTACGGGTGCTTGTGTAACATTCTCTTCACACCAGGAACAACAGAAGTTCATTTTTATACTTGTAACACGCAATCAAAGCACGAACTCTTGGACTCATTAAAAAAATCGTTGTAAGAGAGGGAAACAGGGTTTTCTGTTTTTCACGTGAACAGGCTTGCGCAGCGTAATCTTCTCTCTGTATAATCGTGCCAAAAGGCCGGTTTAATTTTTTTTTTTTTTTTTTTTTTTAGCTTAGCGATGTCGGATTTTCTACCTTTGTTTCCGTGAACTGCTCTCGAGCTATGAGCGAATCCCATCTGAATTTATGGCTAGCGCTTGCACAGCCCAACACTATCGCGGATTTTCTCTCATTCTCCACATTTCATCGCTTGGATCGACAAACAACAATTACCTTTCAGTTCCTCAATACTCTATAAAATTGATGTACAGGAATTTAGGGCAGAAATGGCGCGTCACACAATCAGCGAAAGTAATTACATCTGGCAAAAATCAAAAGATGAATGATCAAGAATCGTCAAATTTGATCTGATTATGAAATTATATCCGATTATCTGATATGAAATTTGATTATTTAAATCATCATTTGTGATGCAAATGCAGTTCGACTGGATGAATTTATTCATTCTTCTGATTCTCGGATTATTTACGGTCAACGAGGAATGAATCATAGGAAAACGTCATCATGGTAAATGAAACTCAGATTTTAGAAAGTCAGCTGCGTTCGTATGAAAATAGCAAATGGGAATTCGCGTCTGAGATTTCTCTGAAATTTCTTTTCTACAAAAAAGATAAATTGCAGCTATCCCTTCTTGAGTGAAGTAGCGAGTCAGAATCCTCAGGATTTATGTGTGGCTCAAGAACTTCGCATCCCAGCAGGAATCACCCGCGAGTCTGATAAGAGAATTCAAAATGTGACAAGGAAAGAGTTGAAAAGCGAAGGCGATCTCTCACACGTCAAGATGCGCGGTTCCCGCCCTTCGGACTCGAGTTGCAAAATATAGCTAGACGCTCCAGATCTCGTGATGCGAGCTGGCGAGGAAGGATTCAGAACTCACACAAACAGACCCAGACCCCGCGAGGCAGAGGATGTATTATTGAAGCTGTTTCAACGCCCGCACGTGTTCCGAATACCCCCCGCATTTCCAAGCCTCGGGTACACAAACTTTGTTCATGATTGGGGCTTGAGGGGAAGCCGAAAGGGTGGTCGAGGAGGGGGGGGGGGTCCTCTGGGATTTGTTACACGCGTTGCAAGAAACTTCCACAACAAAGTCCTCCTTGGCTTTCTGCCCCTTCAATCAACAGTCTCAAACAGAACTTGGTCACAGTCATGTCGTTCTAAACCCATGCATGAGGTGTAACTCCACCCTGATGCCTTTAACTCATCATGAAATTTCTCGGTCGTCACGTACCTAGTACATTTTCACAAAGTACTCCATACCAAGATTGGGTTGAAAGGGAGTTGAAATACACATATAAGAATCTGCGCTAGGGTTCCACATATCGAAATGTAACTCCAGAATCGACGATCACAATCTTTATTGAGAATCGAAACTAGTGTTTACAATCAACTCTCGAATAACATACACCACAAATAGGTCATTGGATAAACACAAAAAAAAAGGTAATTTATTGGAGACTCTCTTAAATCTTGAATGATTAATGACAACATTTACGAAGTTACCTTGTACTTTTTTCAAGTGTAGATTCAAAATACAAAATGGGATGTCGACGTTTCTTTTAACTCTTAATAATGAAAGGTTGGCATTCGGGTCCTAGTTGAGCCGAAACCATTTTCATCATTGCCGCAAACAGTGCCTGGGTATTTGTTGGAATTGTTATTAGGGTAAGAAAACTGCAGAACTTGAACAAGCGCATTCATTCTTCTGAGTGAGATTTACCCAGAATACTTAAGGGTTGAGGAGTAACTTGCGTTCTTGATTAATGTTGTGTTCTGAAAACAAGCTACAAATGGAGAGGGCTTGAATTACTTTTTCTACCAAAGGTTGAATAATGAATCATCAACGAGAAAACCTTACTGGGCGATACGGTACGATCAGCTTGCGCTCCGTTCTCAACTCTGATAGCTGTGTGAATATAAAGTGAACAAGATGTTAAAACCACCATTGCTTGTTAAAATATTGTTTCGCCGAACAAAAGCTATTACAGCGGTAATCGAAAAAATATAAACGAGGAGATAGAAATTTTGAAATTGAATCCAACGCATCTGCGTGAGGCAGGGTTGGGGTTTCCGTTCGAACCTTATATGTTGTTAAATCATCCTCGTTAATCTAGATAAATAATTCGAAAGTGATTACAGATTGGGCCTCACGTGGAAGCTGGCTCGAAAGTAAAGGGGAGGATTGATATCGGGAAGCCTTTGTTGGAACAACACCACAGCTTTTTTGAGCTTCCCCATCTGCGTAATGGTAAGGAAGGATGACTCGGGAGTTTTTTTTTCTCGGTAAAAACGACCGAACACATGACTGATGGTTCAACTTTTGATCAATAGAGCGCGCCTCCCTATTGTCTTTACCCTCCATTAAATAAACTGCGCGAGATTAGTAAGCGCAAGAGACGAGGGGTTCGTATAGGGTTGGAAAAAACCGAGGGAATTCCCCTTAGTCCTGTTGTAATCCGCGAGCGACGTTCAAAACTTCACCGTTTTTGCCTTTATAACATTTAAGGGCGTACGAGGGGTTCCCTATATGACTAGTATTACCGTTTAACGACACTCGTGCTTAAACAGGTCCACATAAAAGGCGGCTTTTTACGACTCCATAAATGATCTCATATTCAGACTTTCTTGGTAGTAACCAACATCGTGGACTCACGTTGTCAGAGGGATGAAATACCAGTGTGACGATAGCTGCGACTATTATTTGAGACGCTCTGTAATGAAGAACTTCTTTGATACTCTCTATGTGTAGGACAAACGCCATTAAAAAAAAAACTATAAATTATGGATAAATGTTTTTTTACTTATACTTGTAGATTTATTGCATTTAGAAAATAAATAAATAAAATAAATTTAGAATGTTTATGAGAGAAAATGGGCCTCATTTCGTTTTCCAATTTTATAATGTGTTATAATAGAAGAAAGAGAAAGAAGAAAATAAAGAATAAATAAAATAAGAAAAAGAAATAAGAAAAATAAAAAGAAAAAGAAAGAAGAAAGAAGAAAAAAAAGAAAAAAAGAAAGAAAAGAAGAAATGAATAAAGAATAAATAATAAATAAGAAAATAATAAATAATAAATAAGAAAGAATAAATAATAAATAAATAAATAATAAATAATAAAAATAAATAATAAATAATAAATATAAATAATAAATAATAAATAATAAATAATAAATAATAAATAATAAATAATAAATAATAATAATAAAAATAAATAATAAATAATAAATAATAAATAATAAATAATAAATAATAAATAATAAATAAATAAATAAATAATAAAAAATAAAAATGTGTATTTCAAAAAATGGATTTTCGATATTTTGGCGATCTAAGCGTGTGAGGTATTATTTTCGACTAAATTTTGGACGCTGAATCCAATGAAACGGGTCCCGGATTGATTGGAACTGGAAGATGTTCCCATAACTCCTGGGTCAAATCGGTATCTATCGATTTAGAATGTGTTTTTTCAAGATTTCTGGTAGCCAGGCGTATGGGGTACCATTTTCCATTAAATTTTAGACCCTGAATCGAATGAACGAATGAATCGAACCTCCCTGGAATGGGTCCGGGACACGCATTTTCGATGACTAAGGCGTGGGGGTATTGTTTTTCACTAATTTTTGGACGCTGGATCGATTGGAATGAGTCTCCATGCTTCTGGTCCCAGTAGAACCAACCCTTGTAAAAGAATATTTGCAGCGTTTCTTCATAAAAAAAATTACAAATATACACAAAGACTATGTGAAATTTAACGTTTATTTAAACTTTGTTTTGATGTTGAAGGTTGATCTTAAAAAAGGGTGAAAATCTCATTTCAATGAATAATACTCAAACATTCCTGTTAACAGTTATGATACTTGCTGTCTCACCATCTTCGAACGCATTATGTATGAGATGTTGATCTACTTTTCCTTCAAATAAATGTAGTTCTTTACTTAGCCTTTAGCAGATATCAATTTAAAACGATAACTTCAGGAAGTAAATGAACCACACTAGTAGTTCTAATTCATGTTTAGATTAAATACAGCCTAATACAGTATGGCAATTATCATAATTTAATTTAAATAAAGTGAACGTTCTAACAGCGCGCAATTTTCAGTTTTCCAGCCGCCGATGAATGTACGTGGATACACAAACCGTTGAAGAGGCAGGATTATGAGGGTGTATTTGAGTTTGAATTGAAGCCTTTAGTATTTAGCGCCAACTACAGAATGGGTCTGGGAAGGTCCGTAGGAACTATGGTTGACATAATCCTCAGGAACGATAAAGAGGAAAACCCAAGGATGGACCATGGTAAACACTAATGCTTCGGCCTTTGGGCAGTGGCCAAACACTATCTACAATTGCAAAATGGTCTGAGAGGGTGGGGAAGGGGAGGCACTTTAGAGCTTAGACCTACATAATGCTTCTAGAAACCCTCCTCTTTGCCCAGTTCGCGCCGCGAGACGATTAAAGCTTTCCCAAGTTCCATAGGCTGCTTCGAAGGAGACTGGGCTCTTTTCCCAGGGAATATTTTTCTTCCACGGCCCACCAAATTAGCTCCTTTCCTCCGTCTTTTCCGTTTTTTTCTCTCTTTTTATTACTCCCTTGCGCTTCTGAATTAAAGAGTACCGAATGCCAAAACAGCGAGGCGACCGAAGAACAGACCATTTCTCTTGAGCGCACAAAGGATGGAAATTCTCATTCTCCCCTTCGAGTCATTTGCATTGTAAACTGCGGATTCACATCCGAATGACATTGGCAATTATACTGTGTGTATCATCCTGAGCATTATTCCAGAGTACAGACATTGTAAATCGGGTTTCTTCAGGCCGTACTCACCCCCCGCTTGCTGCGATCCTACTAAAATCGAGTCAAGCCCAACTGATGCCCAAATAACCCCCAATTTAAGATTTTTTGAGTATTAGCTGGAGATTTTTCAACGTGAAAATAAGGTTCGGAGGAAGAAATTTCCATTTTTATATCTGTACGAACACCAGAATGTATACCTGTGATTCCAATAAGAATAATAAATCAAACGTTGGAAGGTTCTAAGGTTATTAGCAGAGTTGAAAAATTGCTCAATACCCAACAGTCACATTCGTGGCTTTTAGATTCAGATCAAAGAACATCAAACATTTTTCAAAGTGCTGGGAAAAACAGAAGCTATCTTTTTGTCCTTATAGAATTAATGGGACTCTATTGACAGCTCTCTTCGATGATTTTCTAGTAAGATGATTAATATTCTAGTATACTCTATATTAAGTAAGATTATATGACAGAGTTGAAAGAACTCATAAAAATTCGGTCGCACCTATCAACGGTACGATGGATTCCTATGAAAAGTGAATTTAATTTCTCTGAACTCCGTGCATGAGGGCCATTCGTTTTTACTTACTTTCTCACTATTTTGGGAGGATGCCAAGTGGGTAACAACAATATTTTTATAACGATCACTCCCTGATGAAAATGTTTTGAGTACAAACTAAAACATATTTTTTGTGAAGAATTTTCATTTTTATTTTATAATTATAATATCATCGATTCCGAGTGACAATCTAAGTTCGTCAAGGCCTCATATCTGAACTGAAATTCAATTGTTTACGACTAATTAGGTATTATCACAAAGAGCCTTCAGGTCTCTGTTAAGTTATGTCCTTACAACATTTAACTTGTCACTCCCCCTTATCGGCGTGTAACCGGATTTTCGAGCGCACTGATCCATCTCATATTATACGCGATTGGGCTTAAAACACGAGAATCGATATATAAATATGATAAAAGAACCAAAACCGCGTCATACCAGGAGAAGCAGTGAACTGACAGCTGGCAGCACACCCTTAAAACTGCCTCGTGCGAGTTTCTCGAGAGAATGCGAACGGAATGGTAAAGAGGCGGAAAGGGGAGGGAGAGGGGGTTCAATGTATGGTTGAGGGGTAAAAAGCCGAGGGCTGTTACGGTGGAAGAAGAGGATGAAACATTCAAGTCTGAAGCCACCCCAGTACATCAACGCTGAATCATTCATCCCAGGAAATGCCACACTGGCGTCAAACAGCGTCAATCTGTCTTTATAGGGTCGGTGAAAAACTAACCCCCACCTTCCATCCCCATATCGCTAACAACGCTCCAGGCACTTGAGGATGATAAAAATCTTTCTCCGTCCCTCGTAACGGTTATTCACTCGTAAAATATTTATTGTTCTCGATTCATAGGATTTTGTGCTTTCGTTCGGTGGGTCTTCTTTTTTCCTCCTTTCCCACTTCAATGCTTTTACGCCACTTTAGTCATTACCTTGACTGTTCGAACAATGTTTGAAGTAAGAGCTTTCATTCGTTGGATCGAAAGTCCAGAGAGGCGATTTACTAATCAGGTACGGGCTAAAACAACAAGTCGATTGAGAAGTCCCTCTTAGAAAGTGTAAATAGATTTTTGATGTTTCAAACGTCGAAAACAAAATTGTGGCTGGTCTGAGCGTCTGAGGCCTCAATGCCCTAATGCTGGACCGAAATGTCCCAGATTAGTTTTCCTAGACGTAATTAGTTAATGCCCGAATCGTACGTTGATGCATCACATTTCTTTTTCTTCGAGGACTCGTTCATTGCTGCCATTGGTCAACTTTTAATTTCAAAATTTTTCTTTTTGTTTCAGGTATGACTCAAACGACATTTATCAGATGAAGGATTTAGGTATGAATAGCCCACTATAGTTAACTGTACATACGCTAGTCTTGTATCATAATCATCAATCGGTTTTGTCATCCATTTTATGGAATCCCTTCCGCGATCGATTCAAGTTCAACCGGTTGAATGGGAAACCAGCGATATTTCACGTGTTAAGGGCGGCCATTAGAATAAATGAACTTGATACATAAAATATGGCGAGAGACCGAATAGGAGGTCACGCGAGTTCGGAACGGATTTTTTTCTACTCTTGTATCGTAATAGCGTGCCAAATAACCAACATTGATTGACATCGAGTTTGCAACTGGTGCGTTGTGCGAGCCGTCGAGCCATGACGTGATTTCATTGGGTTCCTCATGCAAATTCTGCAGTATTTTGTTATCTGATTTTTACTACGGGAGAACCAACCTTGATGGATGTGTGTTTTTAAACAAACATCACACTACTGTGAATGAGTTTTGATCCGTTGGTTGAAAAGGGCAAAGGAATTTAATTTCATTGCATGAAATGTTCCAGCTCTCTTAGATAATTCAAATGGGCCTTTGTTAATTAAAAAAAACATGCATACATTTAATATTTATCTTGACAAGTTGGTGTACAATCGCAATTCAAGTTTACTGGATGACGCGTGGTCTCACAGAGAGGATTTATAATTTTACCTGTGTGAGGCGTATATTAAAAAGTCAAGTGGCCATTATGTTATAGGCTACTGAAAGGAACGAACAAGTGAACCCCAACGTGATAACACAGTTTGTTCGCTCAGTGGGCCGACTTTTCATTTTTTGGAAAACAAACACAATATAAGGCTTGACGGCGTTAATAACTGTGTTCAAAGTTCACGGATCCTCGGGAAATTTCACTGTGAAGGTTCTGCTCACGATAATTGCCATGTAACAGCTTTAATTTTTGAATATTATTTCTAAGTATAGTATAAAAACCGAGATGCTCCTGCCTCGCAGACCATGAAAAATAACAATCCAGTCTTTACCCATATATGTAGATTTATAATTTGAGCTATGTACGTAAAAACAAAAATATGTATGTATTTTGTCCACAATATATCCTCTTCGAAATAATATTCTGAAAAAACCGAAGCCGGGACTTACTAGGAGGTTTTCAGAATGCCAACGTTCCCCAGAGGCTCTTTACAAAAGCTTTCCATAAGATTATAAGCCATTACCTCGGGATTCATAATTAAAATGCCGGCCGAAGAGTCCAGGGGGGTTCGAGGGAACAAATCAGGGAAAGTCCGACGTAAGGTAATTCCCCTTCACAGGCCATTCTCGGATCTTATACCTATAGAGTAAAAGCAAAAGGGCCATCAACTTCACCCTATTGGGACATCATCTACATCTGTTGAACACTTGGAAACGCTTACCGGTAGGAAGGGTCAAGAATTATTACCCCACGGAGCCTTGTGCCTCTCCTATACCCTTTAATGAGCAATACATATTAATGGAACGAAACGTCGGTGGATCCTTAGACTAATCGAGTTAGTGCTATTAACAAGGTGTCAAGACGCCCTCAGCTATGCGAGGATACAATATTAGTTATTGGAGTTTGGTTCTCAAGGTGTCGTCTCTCACAAACCCTATCTCTAGTGATGGTTTGATAACTTAGGTGCACCGTTGTCGAAGTTTAATTATTTATGTATGCCGAGTGCCAACAAGTTCCGACAACCACTGCGTCGAGATGGAATTATCGCTTCAGGGTGATCAGGTCGAGAGTTGCTCAACTATGGCTATCAGGGCGACACGGCTCTCATTCGTTAAGGAATTTCAGTTCAGGGTTCGGTACATTAGAAATTTACTGCGCTCGACTGCTTCATTTCGGAGGGAGAACTGAGGAGTTTCGACATATTTTCGCTAGGTATGCCAAATCGAACCATATCATAACGTCATCAAACATTCCTAATTTGATTCGCTGAAATCCAATATCTCTTGGATAGAATTTCTAAGTAGACGGCCTTTCGTAGACTGCAATACAAGGACGTAAATAAGTTTTCTTTGATACGCGCATTTTACTCTCGTAATTTTGAACTGCACCATTCTTATCCACTCAAGAGTTAGTTACGTCCGGCTGCGCTACACTCAAAAATCACGTCTGAATAAAATAGAATTTCTAGTCTTCGATAACCATAGAATCTACGATAGATATGTTATCAACATTTTATTATTGGGGGTATTATTGGGGCTAGGTTGTTTTTTGGGAGCTCTTTCGTTAACCAGGGCACAGATAGGCCTAACTCTTTGACGATACCATGTTTTCCATAACGAATTCCAAATCGTCACTTATACGAACAAACAGAAACTATACGCGACAAATTTAACGAGAGAAATAAACTCGAATCAATAGGATTACAAGGGAAAATAGGAATAAAGATGTTATCCAACAACGCCCATAAAGGGACAGTTTCATATAAAGTTACTATTCGGTGAAATGCAAAACAGTTGTCGGGCTGCAAGTGAAGGAAATCGTAAAACGGAAGATGAAAACGTGCGATACACAATGCATGGCAGTCGACGGCGGAATGAGTTCTTTTTTTACGATGTTCCATAGTTCAGTCGGAAATGTTGAACTGTAGCAGTTTGTATGTGCGGAGAACGATTGCATTTCAGGGATAATAGTGCCTGAGTCATTTTGACGCGTTGTTTACTGGAAATCGTAACATTTATACATTCACTAGTGTGAGTGAGTGAAATTCAATTTGAAGCCTTGGACAGTGTGGAATTCATGCCATGCACGTGTTGGTATTTAAAGAATTATAAATTTGGTTGAAGAATAACTCAAAACCTACCGCTAAACTATCAAGTTAAACATCGCATTGATTACCAATTATGTTCTCAAGATGCTCATTTCTGAGTTTTTTTTCCTTTACTTATCATTTAGTGTAGGTACTTTATAGATAAGCAGAATTTGAGTGTTATTTAGCTGTTGGTAGTGAGTGGAGTCTGAAATTTGGGTCAGTAACTTCTTTCCACCTTCAGAAGATCCTCGGTACCTAGCGGCCCGAAATTTCAGGCTGGTTGAAAATTGTGCTATGAAAATGGCTTTTCGAGATTTTTGAGGACCTATAGGCTTGAGAGGTACAGGAGGGGTTTAGATGGGTATTGAAATATTGCAGAACAAGGGAAGTGGGTACCTATAGGTCAAGATTGACACTATGAATGGGCGTAAAATGACAGTTTTGGTAAAAAAGTTAGTCCACTCTTTCTCTTCTGAAAAGAAGTAAGTACTCATTCCAGAGTTCTCAAAGGTACGTTTCCAATGCGGTGACGTCAGCGCTGAAGACTACTAACAAGGATTAGACTCAGAGAAGCTCCCCTTTCTGAAGCCAGAGGCTTGGGAATACTCCTTGTTCAATCGCCTCCTATCGATCACTGGAGGGCGTGTAGAGGAGGACAAGTATATAGTCGTCCTAAAATAGGCGATCGTCGCTCCCCCTAGAAAACATCAACGGCCGAAAACCAGACGAACGCCCCCTTTTCCCGTCTCACTTAGCGCCAGACAAGATTGACGGTCTCGTTAAACGACTCAAAATAGTGTGATTCCCTCACGGGTCCCGATCCTGCCTCCCCTTGCGATGCTGCCGACGGGTTTCTTGACAAGATCCCTGACAGAGTTTAATTGGCTGTCCCGGTCCTACACTGCAGGGCATTTCAAGCTGGGGAGACGCCGTCAGTGTTTGCGCAGTTTTCGTCTCCCACAGACGAATCAGCGAAGTCGTCGACAAGTAAAAGACGCAGAAGCGAGAAATTTGGTCGAGATGGTGCGGCATTCGTCGTACATGTCGTACCTATGGGGACTCACCAAGACTATTAAATAAGCAAAGATTTATTAAGTGTATATTTAGCCTACTTCTGGCTACACTCAAGTTTCGCTCAACCAAGTTTTAATTGATATGGACCAAAACATACGGACGAGTTTAATACAAAAGCAGCATTCCCTTGTCTTCATGAACTTTGCACTTGATCTCAAAACCCCATCTCAATTGATTCAGAGTCTCTAACTTGATATGAGACGATTCTTATACGACACACGCCTAGGTCCCCAAGAAGCACAAAATACCCCGCTTCAAAATACCAATTTCCACCCGTAGTCTGCCACTGTTATGGGCGATTGGGCTGAAATGGTTCTAAACTGCTGGCAAAATTGTGTTATCCATGGACTGTTCTAATTATGATCATCTTTCACAACTACACAAGTGCGCGCTTTTGGTCGATTATTCCTTGAATAATCAACCTATGTATTCATGCAAAAAATCAATCTCTCCGAATCGGACAAAAAAAAAATTTCTGGGCGTTTGAAGGGCCTAGATCAAAATAAGCACACGTCTTTCCGCCGTACGCAGTACACCGTCCGCAGTCCACGCCGATTTTGGTGGTAGATTATTGTCTAAGATTTTGAAATTCGGGTCATGGACCCGTTTCCGGCTCTAGTTGGCCTTCAAAACTTTTCAGCCCGATCTGACCAAAGGGAGGGGGAGGGGGAGAGTAGGGGTCAAAATGTGTTGTTCGAAAAATAAATTTCCATGATTTTTGGCGATCTAGGCGTGTGGGGTATCATTTTCCACTAAATTTTGGACGCTGAATCGAGTGGAGTCCCCATCCTCCTGTTCCGAGGAGTAACCAACCCCCTGTGAATGAATTTGCAGCGTTTTGTCATTAGTCACTTCAGCGCGAGACTTGATGGGTAAAGAGAGACCCCATGTGCAGTCTATTAGCAGCTGTCGCATGAGCTGTCTGAACAGATTAGAATTGGCTTAACCGCAATCCCAAAATTGAAAACATTCTATTGGTCGATAGTCGCAACCAATTTGCTGTCAGAAGATTACGCTCATTTTGCGTAAATTGATAAGACGTCTAATCCATAATAGATCACAACCCCTGTAACACGTTTCCGGTTCCTTGAACCTATTCAAAGGTCGAGATGAGATTAGAGGCGGTGTTGCGATTTTCGAGGGGTGGGGGTGAGAAAACGCGGGTTTAATTGGATTTCAGGGAGTTTCTCTCCGGTTGATAGTAATGAAGTAAAGCTTCAAAAGCGAATTTCTCTTTCTCCTTTTCTCCGTATAAAGCCGAACCTCCTTGCACGGGCCTGCAGTGTTTATTCTGCGGGGCGCACGTCAGGTCTGGGAAAGCATCGCACGAGGGGAATACACAATTGGGGAGACCCCTCTAAACTTGCTGCAGGCTTTTTGCGACTTTAATGAACATCTCTGGCAAACCTTTTTCTTCATTGGCTAGGTCCTTTTCTTCCGGACAAATGTTATACGATGTTGTAGCGCTTTTTTCAGCGCAGAGAGAATTTTCACTCCGGTGTCGGATATCCGTTCCTTTGACATTCGACTCCACCTTTAAAATGGGGGGGTCTTGCCTACGAAATCCCCATTACAAATCCCTTACGACAACGTTCGACCACTCGTGATATCATTACTAACCCTCCCATTAAACTTCTAAAAATTATTCATTCTTTTTTCAAGAAATATATTATTGTCGTCAAAATCGACTTTCCCCATTACTCACTCTTCTTGGTTCCTTTAATCATCTTCCGGGATTCGCATTGATAACTTTGAGTCAAGTCAAGAGGTTCCGCTTCCCTCGAGCCCCTTTCCTCTGGGGGATCTTCCTTGATGACACGTCCGGGTGACTAATGTTCTCGTTTCAGAATTATTTATGACGCCCAATTTTCTTCTTTAAACCAACTAAACCCAATTGTACTAGGGATTGTGGAGGTGATAAAGTGGTGGTTCCATCATGCGTTACGTGATTGAAGATAGAGTCATAACTTATTGTAGATACTGAACTGGGGTTTTCAGGAACAAAACATAGCATATTATCGTGAATCAATTAATACAGGCCTTTATCGTAACGAGTGGGTTGACGCTCTCATAATAACGCGATTGATAATTTTTAGCGATAAAATAACAGAGGACGGAGCATGTGAGAAGTCGTTTTCATGCAATTTAGGGATGCAAGAGAATCCAAAGTACCATTGTTTGCCATGCCTTAGGCGGAAATGGACTAGAAGAAGATTCAGTTTCAAGATTTTAGACACGTGAGCCAGTTTTCTATGTAACATTTGGCGAGGCACCTTCTCTTCTGTTTTTTTACGACATCGTTTTCACAACGAATCTCTTTTCCTCAGTCAACTTAGCTTTTATTGAAAAGCTAAGCTAATGTGCAGAAATATAAAACATTGGTTAGTTTTATCTCATGAGCTTTCTCGAAAGGGTCTCCTTGGGGGTACTTTGTAATGTCGAGGTATCCATTTGCTTGTCTCTATTTTTGTTGGAAATCGAAATACCAATTTTGGTGAAATTCATTTAGTTGTCCAGTGGTATCATGGCACTTTGATTGATTTATTGAACAGTAGGAAGAACTCGTTTACAAACGTTTCGATTATTCTATGAGCTGAGTATTTTGGGATTACTACTGAGTATTTTTGGGAGAGCTCACATTGCTGTAAGGGAATAGAATGTTTGGTAGAAGGGGTGGTGACGTAGGAGTATGAGTAGTGTTGGTTGGCGACTTGTGGAGAATCCTGGAACCCATCTCAATTCTGAGCTTAGAGTCGATACCATATTCCTGAGATACGTTCGAACGACACAACGGGGGTAACTCATCTTTCGTTTCCAATTTTGTCCGGAGAAGAAGAGTGTGGCGGCAGACGGCCGAGAGATTTCAATTATCGGAGGGGAGGCGCAGATGCGAGCTCAAAAGGTGACAATAATTTGGGAACTGTCCCGAAAGAAATACGGAGAGAAAATTACATCCGATGGGTCAATCGATTAATCAACGGGTGGGAAAGACGTTTATCAGAGCTTCACCTGGCCCAAAAAATATCGAGTGACTTTTTTCAAACAAACGTGAGCGTTATTTTACTTTTTTCTTTTTTTTTTTTTTTGCTCACTATTCGGCTGGACTCTCTAAAAGACGAAAGGAGACGGCATTAATATTTTATGAGATTGTCCCGGGGTAGGGCAGCCAGAAGGCAGAAGGATCTATCCTCGCTTGGAACCCACAAAGGGAGATGCACCTATCGGTCGGGCAATAAGGCGTCGGTCGTTTGTCAGTCGTTCCCCTTCAGCATACTGATGACCCTCAGGTGTCAGTCATGCTGCATCCAACAACACCCTGAGAGCGAATTCCCCACAGCTGAATAGCCTCAAACTTTTTATTCTCCCTTCGTTTTATATCTTAATCAACTCTCATCCCCCAAGACTTGACAGTTATGTCCATTTCTTTTTATTACTCCGTTTTTCCTTTTTTCGGAATTCATTTCCTCTTTTCGTGTTTCCTCATTATCGCGTCATGTTTTGTTCAGGGGACGGAGAGCTTTCAGTCCTGCATCATTGCCCGGAGACGTGACCGAACTGCACAAAAATGTACCTTACGCCCACATCAAACTCAGCAGCCTAGACGAACATACTGCAGATCACCCAAGTTATTAAAAACAAACCTTGCGAACCACGGTTGAACCAAATTAAAAAACTTGAACAAAATCTCCCTTAAATAATTTTCCCTTTCTGAGTAGCCCTACCTGCAGTACCTAGTACGATATTGAATTAAGGGGTTGAGAAATGACTATGACCAATATCCGATTTTGTTTCTCCGTATTTTATTTGAAGAGAAGGTGATTTTGTATGTACAAATAGGTACTCTGCAATTTGACCAATGCGATTCAGAAAAAAAAATTATAATTGGATTAGGATCTCAGTACATAATATTGAAGAACCGCTCTTTATAAGAGCCATTCAAGTTTAAAATAAACGATTTCCCCTGTAAAAAACTAACTTATATGAGACTATAACTACATAATAAGAGAGGAGTCTAATTTTAGAGTGTATAACTAAGACTGAATCTGAAATGAGTTACGAATTCGAAAACTCTGGGATTATGAGAAGAATATGTCGAATGACGGAAAATTTTAAAAGAATTTCTGATGTGCTAAATAAACATAGCTCGTGGCATATTATTCGCAAACTCAGCCGGTTCTAATAGCTGGTTAGTATGCTCTCAACCAACGTTTTGGCACCGTACGGGCAATTAGCAAAGGTTTCTCGCGTCTGGTGGCCAGTAGAATGTTCAATAATTTCCAATCCCCTTGAGAATGAAAAATGTGAGCGAGGGCAGGTAAATTATACGACTTATGGCCGTAGAAACAACTTTTTACGTCTAAATTACCCCACTGCGCTTAGCTTGAAATAGGGCGGAGTATTATCGTGTTTCTCTATCGGCTAGTCCTCTGAAATAAAGACGAAAAGGAAACAGGAAGCATATTTCACGCGCATTATGGCGCTTATTAGTATTTCGGTGAGATTACGTGAGATCACGATTCAACTCTCTCATACAAACGCGTGGACACGCACTTTCCGGGCGACCACGACAAAGACGTCACGGAGGCGGATGAACAGCGAGGTTTGTAATGTTTTACTGTTATAAGGTCGAAATTGATCGACTAAAGCATTCATTACACTTTGACTCAAAAGCCCTAAGAAATGTGTGTTTTTTTTAGTGAGCTCGTTGGTTTATTGCTGAACCACTCAACGCCCATTTGTCCTAGGGAAGAGTTGGTGCATCCGACTCTGCTGTATAGGTTGTTGCCTCTTGAAGTACGAGTACAAATGAGTAGGTGAGGTGACATACCCATAATCATTTAAACGGTTTCGTGAGAAAAAAATATGTGCGCTTTTTTTCGTGGTCCCATCAAAATTGGTTTAGCGTGCAAATTTACATGAAGTTGTCACCTAGGTCCTCAAAAAGGTCCAAACCACGTTTCCGAAGCACTCATCGTCACTTATACCGTCTCGGTTTTTGGTGTGAAAAATGCGTTTGGCACATCTAGGGCCAAAAAGTAGCAACATTTCAAAGTTTTCGACCATATAGCATTGGTAGACGTTACCAAGTACGGGGATTTCAGATTTTGTTTCTATTCACTTTTGAAACGAAAATCATCAAGGTTTTGAGAGATATCTTAATTTAAAGGGTCAAATACGAAAGTTTATAATGTATATATGAATAGTCTAATAGGTTCTAATTGGCTACATACAACCGAAGAAGATCTCGTTGAAGGTCATTTTTTATGGATTCGTCATAGTAAAGGACATTTTCATATTATGGAAGAATATTGTGTCTGATATGATCAGTCCTGCCCGGTACATGAGAGGCGGTGGCCTCGTGAACTTAAACAGACAATACGACATTTCAAGGCATGAGCATGTCATCCCTTGTAGTCGTCGACTCGACACTCTGTCCCCAAACTCAGTTCCGGAAGTTTCGTATTAACCCTCCCGTAAATTCACTATAAAGAGAAAGAAACCAAGAAACTTTGATATACCGGAAACGTGGGGAAGATGTCGCGGGGAAAACTCAAGGCGAGAAATATACGAATCCACTTAACTTGTTTATGAAAGTGGCACGTGAAAGTCTCAACCAGCCTACGGTGTTTCCCCGAAGTCTTCTTCCCCATACCTAATCAAATGAAGAGTTTGAAATTAGAAGCCCGCAAACGAAAGGACAACTCGTAACTCTACTTTATGGCGAAAAGGGGTCTAAAACTTGAAACGTCGGAAAGGAAATGATAGCAGACGGGAAGGATACCCCCCGGGGGAACATTGAAGAAGCTACTCCTTACCTTCAAGGTATTTCGCAATGGGAGGTTTAACCTGCAGTCTACACAATTATTCTTTGTTTACATCAACTCCTTCGGCTGAAACCTCTCGGGAGTTTAACCAAGTTGGAAAGTTTTAACGTTTTCCCTTTCCGTCGCTTCTTCTGTTCTCTCTATCGAGCTACCATAAGCACGCACTCCTATCAGAGGCAATGAACACTTGAATATGAAAGCTCATCAACAGTCTGTAAGGTTAATTATAAAGTATAAATTACAGGTAAAACGGTGGATTTTGGAAAGTTGTACACAGATCTAAGGCTTGAGCTTACGCTACAGTGTACGGAAACACAAAGGCCCAACGTCCCGATATATTGAAATCCAATTTGTAAACCTTGTGAGGTTGTTCGAGGAGATATGTCCGAAAATGAGCGAGGCTCATACAGCATACGAGTGAATGTTCAGATTTTCTGGACGCGTAAATTACATTAAGACCTAGATGAAATCAGAGGGTTTGGTTATTCTTCGGACCAGGAGCATGGAGAAAATGGGGAAAAAGAAAAACAGTAGGAGTGTCTCGAACTCATTCCAATCGATTCTGCGACCAATATTTAGTGGAGAATGATACCCCACGCTCCTAGATCGCCCCCCCCCCCTCTCTAATTTGTTCTGATCGGGCTGAAAGATTTCGAGGACTAACTAACTAAAACCGGGAACGGGTCTCTGATCAAAATTTCAGATTTATAGGAAATTTTCTACAATACTTAGAGCGGCGATGACGGCTAACAAACGTGGTACCTTTTTTGTTCTATACATTATGAAACGTCCAGAAAACAATTTTGGGCCGCCATTGTTCAAGAAATAACCAACCAAAATCTGTCCTCAAGTGGGACTTCTGAATTACGAAGATTTCTCCGAAGTACCGATTCTACATCAATCCGAATTGGAAACGAATAACACGAGAAATGCGGCCAAATAAAACTTCGGAACGATGTTAGCTAGACTCTCGTGCAATTAGGCCAAACTCCTACACGTTGCATCTAATGAGTTTTCTCAGGTACGGCGTCGAATTCCATCAAACTTTTGTAAATTGGTTTCGTATGTTTTGAAGGTCAGTACTAATTCTCTTACACGCCAATCTGTTCTGAACCCAAGTGCAGTGGCTCAACCAAAAACCGTAATAAGTTGCACGTTTGGGGGGAAGGTGAACAACGTTTTGGTTTATTATTCTTTCAATAATCAATCCATGTTTTCAAGCTAGAGACCGATTTGACTCAAAATTCGGCATTTCCCGTTTCAAGAAGTTTGGATCAAAACGCAACGAATTCTCCCGCATTGATTTTTTATTTATTTGAGTGAAATTTGGGGAAAACAGTTAGTGTGGAGTGTTCAGGACTAATTCCAGGTAGGTACCCATTTTACAAATAATCTTTTATGGACGCCAATCGGTCCGGAACACTTCTCAATGGATTGAGCGTCCAAAATCTAGTTGAAAATGATACCTCACTTGCCAGTTCCCAAAAATCCGGATAAACAAATTTAAATTGGTAATTGCTTAAATTTTAAATTTTTGTCAGGGACCTCTTGCTTCAAGGCATAATAAACCATTGTGGAAGAATTCGCAGCATTTTTGAGTTTGTGTCTGTGGCTTATCATTACCCCGTTGTCGTTTGAAGTGTTTCAAGTCCACGGCGAGATGCGATTCCCTTTGGCGCGGATGTTGACAGTTGTTCACGTTGTCATTGTGGTCAGTGAATTACTCGCTGATCACACGCATGGTAAGTTGGACCCAGTTTGTTTGGGTGGCTGGTTTTCCGGTCGACGTTTATCATCCATCGGCCTCCGTCTTTGTTCGCTTTGTCCTCCCACATCGCTCGTAAATCGCCCGGTAAATTGTTAATGAAACGATAATGGGCCAATAATTGACGTCCGTGAATGTGAATTTGGTCTTTTCAACATTCACGCCAATTTGATGAGCCAATTTTAATACCTTGGTTGAAAATCAACTGAATTCCAAAGACTGGTTTTGTGTTCGGGTGTCACCGTTTGCGTACGCGGATTTGTTAGGAGCGAGAGCAAGTGTGCGCAACGAATTTATTGACTTCCTTCCCTCAGGTATTCCACTTGAAAACTGTGACAAGCTCAGTAAACGTGAGCTGGTTGTTCTAATGTTCTTTTTATTTCACCTAGCGAGTGTTTCACTGGGTTAAGAGCTCTCGGTAATAAGTTTCCAAGTTGTTCATGAAGTGTTTAAGGGAGTTTGATCTAGAAATGCGACTGTTTTAACTGACATTTGAAACAAACTTAAATAGTTTTCCTTCCCTTCCAGACCGCGGTAACTCGATACAAAACCCCTCGTTGGAATCTTGTTTTCCATTTAAAGCGTGTTGGCTTCCAGTTACTTAGTAGGTCGGCTCTAACTCTAACCTTATTCTCCTCCTCTACAAATCAAATCTATTCTGTATTTTCCCCTTTCGCGCACGCCGTTTAGAAAGTTCACCTGTTCAATTGTATCGTCTCTACTATCGTGATAAGATCGTTATTAATCGTGGAAAACATTCATGATACCTTATATATATGATATAATAGTCGCCAAGAGTAATGTGGAAGTCCAAGAGTGAACTACAATAAGATATAAAACTATGTTTTTGTCGTGAATGTTACCAATCGATCCTATTTGTAAGAAAATCAATCGGTCTGACAAGGTTGTTGCAATTTCAATTGACCTAGTTGATGTAGTGCCATAAAATCGTAGCTATGATGTAGGCAAGGAAAATTCGTAGAAATAGGGTGATGATCACGTTGTTCCTTTTCATCGGGTTTTTGGACGTTTGCCTGAAATGGTTTGTTGGCTACAAATTCGTAGGAACTGAAGGCCGTGAATCAGCCTCGAGGAACAAGAGAGACCGTTGGATCCCCCTCGCTAGTATTCATTTCAGCTATTGATCATACGTCAACGACTACCCATTAAATTCGGAACAATATCAGCAATTCGCTTGGATACGTTTCAACTAAAACCCAATAAAAACGTCTGCCAAGAGGTGAGGGGGAACTCTCTCTTTTAAATTGGAGTTAAATTACAAACATGCGTCTATATTCATACTGGTATCAATATTCGGTTACAAGAGGAGCTATCGTATTGAGGCATAAATATAGATTCAGCGAACACTATAGATTCACGCTGTCTACGCCGTTAAGTAGTAGAGTTATCAATTATTAATATACGGTAGTAGAAATGATTCTAAAAATTTGAAATTTTGTTCAGAGACCTCTTTTCGGCTCTAGTTGGTCGACGAAACTTTTCAGCCCATTCAGCCCAAATTTAAGGAGAGTATGGGTAAGTAATATGTTTTTTGAAACTCAAATTTGGGATTTTTCGAGAACAAGCATGCGGGGTGGCATTTTCTACTAAATGTTAGACGTAGAATCCATTGAGATGGGTCTCAGACAGATTGGCGTCCGTCGGAGGTGATTATGCATTACCCCCTACCTATTTCTAAAGGGGGCTCCGACTCTAGAGCGTGTTAGAGGTATAATTATCCATTTAACTCACTCACTGTTTTCCCCAGTAAACAGGGCAATGTCTGCACTCAAACAGTACATTTTTCTCTTCTTATTCGTGCTGTGCTTGGCTTTTGTCTGTATTTTTAGTTTCCGGGAACATGAATAGGTAGAGAGACATGATGCTATGAATGAAATGCTCCATATGGCATATGATATTTATGGATATCTTACAAAAATCCCTTCACTCTCCGTCGCTTACAATGTTCTGGACAGGTAGGTGGTTTTTATGGATATTTCTAACATGAAACGCTCGTGTTCCTCTTCAAAAAGTTGTCAAACGCAAACGTGATAATCGTATTCACCCTTCTGCGAAGAAAACTGAGAATATTTTCTAATGCAACTCCTCAATCACGGAAGGAGAGACGACGGGAAGAATCTGATTTAAAAAGTCGACACGTCCTGAGATACTGTGTCCTGGGATCCCCTCGAGACCTGACCGTTCCCTATACCCTCAACGTATAAGCTTCAGTAGGAAAAGGGAGTGAATTATGATATTGCCGGGGAAAAGCGTGATTCACTGTTTGCACTCAGAGATTGCATCTTGTAAGATGGGCGTTATTGTTTGAACATTTCCTTTAATCTCGTTCTCCAGATCTGATTTTCGGGTTGGGAGAAGAAACGCCTCGTTTGTCCCCTCCCCATGAAAGCAGTTCGGGGTTTTCGTATAATAGATTGCCTTCGACAAGAACCATTTTTCTTCCTGGGTTGAAATTCATGTATGCTAGACGGAACAGCCGAGGGTCTTCTCAAAATTGACGCTGAGAGAAAACGCATTGGGAACTAATAATTCCGCATCCGAAATTATTTCCGTTTCATCGAAGTTCTCTAAGAATCCTAGCTGAATCTTCTAGAAATTTCGTGAGATTGCCAAACACATCTTCGTAAACATACTCGCTAATCCCTGAAGTCGCGTTTGGTTCTCATTCTAAATTCAAGCAACTTTGCCTCAATTTCCCGGTTAATTCGCTAAAAATCCACCCCCGTAATTGACATGAATTCCCATAATACCTGTGATCAGTATCTTATCATCTATTCAACCATCATACCTTTCATTCCTCGTTACCTACTCTGTCGAATGCTTGATTCAATTAACTAAAGAAAAGCAGTGTTTCGGCACACTGAAGTTCGTTATGGAATAAATTATTGGCCGACGGATCTATTAATTTAATGAAGAAGAAAAATGCCAATTTTAATCATTTACGTTTCCAAGCGTGTTATTTCAAAACCCAATGGCCGAAAAAAACCCGTTAAAGTGATCTAAAAAAAAATTAGTGGAAAACGGAGTCGTCGAAAATGTGGAAAATGAGCTCACGCAGTTAATTTGGCCCTCATTTTCAGCCCGATTGCCTTAAACACAGGGTGGGTCCAATGAGTACATAGAAGATGGGTTTTGTTGCTCTTGGGGACCTAGATGTGTCAATTATCTTTATCCACAGAAGGGGGATCGTGGAATCGATGTAAACACTAGGAATTAGTAAAAAATGTTCTCCTCTCCAACTTTCAACTTCTTTTATTCAATGTGTGTAGCTTTAAATTCCAAACTATCCGTATGTTAGTAGTAGACTAACCCAGGTCAAAAAGATTCTGCGTAAAACCTAGATGAAATCTGAAATTTCAAGCATAGGCTTCATTTGGGCTCTACTTGCTCCTAACCTATTTCCAGCATGATTATTACATTTATCTATTCCTGACACATGAATCTATGAAATATGGGTCCTTGACACTTTGCCGCAAACCTTGGGTAAAGTACGGGTTGAAATAGGTGTTTGATGGTTACTTTAGGTTATTGAAATTCCAGGAATTAGGCGTCTAGGGTAAAATTTTCACCTAATTTCAAGCGCTGAACTGATATAAGAATCGATTGTTGAACTTCTAAATAAATGTTAATTTATTATTTATTTTTTCTCTATGTAAAATAATTTTTTAACTTCATCTGAAAATGTTCACAACTATATACTAGAACCATAGAAAATACGCTTTCCTACACAAGTGCGATTTCCTCAGAATTATGAACAATTGTTAAATCATTGCAGCATTTTCGTTTAGCGGTTCTCTTTTCTATCTCACAGTCCCTCTCTCAAAACCAACTCTAAAAAAAAAAAAAAAGTATTTGCTACCTTTTTGCAGACAAATGCTTAATTTTCCAGAAATGACTCAAACAACTGAACTTCAATGAAAGACTAAAATCATTACATGAGCTTTCCCCAATGGACTCGGTAATTTCATTTAAATTTCTCTCTTTCTCCGCCGCCTAGCCTTTCGGGATTCAAAACCTTGTTACTTTCCATTCACTTAATTGTTAGTCAATTCACGTCCACTCTGTGCTTTTTTGCTAACAGCTCACTCGGGACAACTGAAACCGGTTGGGAGGGGAGATACCGTTATAAAGGTTTCTGAAGAGCTATTTTATCAAAAACACCGTAAAGTTGAAATACAATTTTCAACTATAAAGATGCACACTTACATTACAAATATAATGATCCATTTTTCATGCATGTTCTATATTCTAAGAGCATTATATAAATTACCCACAATGTATACATTTTGTACTTCAAATTATATTCAGTGCGAGATATCCATGTATTTAGAATTTATAAAATTTATTAAGCTAAATAAATCTATAGCTATGATGTTGCCTTTAAAACAAAAAGCCGTTCAAGACCTCGTCTCTGAAGGGTTTGTGTGCATAAGCGGAAGTGACTACATCTCTCGACGCCCCCCTCACCCGGGTTGGAGACCCTTTATCCGCCAAGCATCAAGTATAGTTAGCATGCGGAGTCACGCGCTCGGATCGACGACATTGACAACCTTCTCCCTTTTACCGCTCCTTGATTTTGGGTAGAATGACTCGAGGCCCCAAAACTCTCCCTTTTTCGTCATAAGCCCATTTGAATTTATTTACCATGTATCCTTGTCAGCGTATAAAACGATGGTTGTTGTCAGCCCTTTTATCCACACTTTTCACCTATAGTTCATGAATTTTGCGATGAATTATTCACTCTGGTCTATATAACTCAAGACATGAGCGCAGGCACCAAAACCTCTCGAAAAACAATTTTTTGTTTCCTCCGAACGATGGCGTCTTATAATTCGAATAAAAATAACCTAAATAGAAATGAACTTTCCTCAACAGCCAAAACATTATAATTTAAAAAAGCTTGAAAAAAAAAAAACTGAAAATTGTGTTTGCCTCCAAGTGTAGTAGTACAGTAAATACTCATTTCAGCGAGGGGTTTCACGCCTAACTACCATATTTTCTAGGGTGCGTGGTCTGCAGTCTTCCGATTGGAGGATTGGAACTCGTTCTGACCATCTCGGTCATGGCCTCATCACCTCACCTCTTCAAGTGCAGACGAGTTTAGCTTACAACCAACCCCTAAAAATCGTCATGGACAGTTTGCCATTTACGAGCGGTCACCCATCCAATTTGTAACCTCACCTGATGCTGGTTCGGTTCATGTGGCATCGCAAGGTCGTAAGATTGTTTCTACTATTCAAAATCCAAAATCTTCTAATTGGATCGGATATTACATACAGTAATTTGAAGATAATAAATCCTGATGCGCCTCCGATGCGAACTTCCCACTGTTTCCTCGAGTTGAAACGCGAAATTCCAAGTACGGATGTTTTATCAGTACATTGATATTGGTCAAGTCTTGGCGCTGTTTTCATCATTTTCATTTGACTGAGTGACTGGTCATGTCATATTATGTCAAACAAATGGCGCTGTCCCCGAATTGCGAAAATTATGCGGTGGTATTATTCATTCATAACATTAGGCCGGTGTGTTGGTGGTTGGCTGTAATTTTAACCTGTGACGCGCCGTATACCACAATTAGAAGGGCTGTAGATCACAGAGCAAATGGTTTGCGATGTGCATTAGGGACTGCGATAGGGAGACGTCGAGGCTATGTGTCCCCTCAGTTGTGGTAACTTTATTACCTGCACACGTATTCACACTGGTAATTTCACGTTGACATAATTCGTTGTATACATGATGCCATCATAACTCTAGACGTTGGGATAGGTGGTCAAATAAATATCAGGAGTGATCTCTGTCGGCCACGAAAAGCGGAGGTAAACAAAACTTGACGCGGAACGTCACTTCTGACCCACCTGTTTTGTGAAAATATTTCATTCACGGTTAAATACGAAGAACGAGAGTTGAAGGTTCGTTTCGGGGAAACACCTCGTCAAATCTGTAAACGAAAATGAGCATACTGGAAGCGGTTTTAGATATCATCCTATATTACCGTTAATGTCACGGCGGTTGAATTTTTCAGGACGCATTCCAACCTCATTTAGCTTCTGCCTGCATCATAATTTCGAGCATACGAATAAATCATCAGTCATTTTGGTCGACAGGTTAATTTAACGTCCGATGAAGTGGAGCGGGATTTGTGGTATTTGAGCGTGTCGGTTTTTTTTTCGCATGTTTCGTTTTATCGAAGTTGTCACTTGTGACGGTCGCGGGTATTTTGTAGATACCGCGTTATTTAGATCTGAAACGTTGGCACGATCCTTTCTCAATGTATCGGGTAGGGAAAGTTCCGCATTTTTTATGTTTGGTGTTGGTTGTTGCTTAGAACAGCTTTATACAAGGAAGCATTTGCATTTTTTGGGATAATGCCAAAGAGTACTGTTACTAGAATAATACGAGTATTGTTAAAGGGGGTTATTTTTCTTTTATTCGTATTTAAAAAAATTCTTCTCTGTTCTTCGGAACGGTTCAAATATTAGTGATTAGTGATTAGTGAATATTAGTGAGTGCGTAATGTTCTTTTGTTGTCAGTCCTTTTCCCCGACCAGTCCTCAAAAATATGGTAAAAAATATATTAATAATTATAAAAAATAGAAAAACCTGAAATTCTGCTGACAAAATACTTTTGAACGTTAGATGTGCCTTACCCATCGAGTTGAGAATGACAGGATATACGTTGGTACATTGGGCTGGCATTGTTTTCTTCGCAATCATTGGCTGAACGACGTTTCGTATTCAACAATCTTGCTGGCGTACAAATAGTTCTTAGCGGCACTGCGCTTATTTGTCGATTTAATCATTCCTCAAGAAGATATCCAATTTATTTTCCTCGTTGAACAATACTCTTCCGAATCATCAATGTATTATCGTTGTTCCTCCGCCAACTTTCCGTTTTAATTCTCTATCGTCAGCATTACCCTTAAAAGCAGAGTATCAAGCTCTTTCAAACCGAGCGATTTAATATTATAAATACCTTCAAGTATGCCAGTAGAACATGAATTCATCCGTCCTTCGGTGCCTTCAAATTCCAACATCTACGGTGGAATTCACCAGTTCCCAAGAACCTGGGTCGTCTTCAAAGTGAATAACTCCCTTTGCCTTGAATCATTCTTCAATAGCACAGTGGCCCAGGGATTCAAGGATCTGGAGGATAAATATGCATGAAAGGATCTTCGCCGGGCTCGGTAGGAGCCGTGGCGGAAACTCAAAAACTTTTTGCTTCTTCCCGGTGTCTTTAGATTAAGACTTTCCCTTTCTTCCCCCCTCGACGATAGAGTGTCTTTGTCAACGAAAATAACGGCCTGGAACTGAAAAGAAGGAAAACGGCAACTCATCTTCTTAACCCCCATCTCCACACCTCCGAACCTAAAGCACAATAACCGGTTATTAAAATCGTTCAAAGCAAAGAGGGAAAACAGAGGAGCGGAGGTGCTTCTTTCATATTTTTATTTGTTTGAAACTTGTTTAGAAGGGGCTTCATTTTGATTGACATCGCTGCCGGGGTAGCTGTCAAAAATTTTAATTAGGATTGTATTAGTTTGAACTTTACCACTCGACGGTGATGTAGCAACTCCGCAAAGAGGTGGAATTATACCTGAGATATAAAGCGTTCTAATTATAACTAAAATATAAATTATTCCGTCAAACACCGGCCATATAATTGGAGAAATGTCCGGGTTGAGCGATTACAACTAAAATTATAGCTAATTGATTAAAATTTCACACCGGTCATGCCCGCGCTCCTACATCCACGTCGATCACCGTATCAATCAATCAGAATGTTTGGGCCAAAGAGCCCTGGGGGTTTTTCTCGTGGTCTGCCATTATATGAGAGATGGATCAAGCCTGACAAGAGCCCGTCGTATCACAATCATTCGTGATAAATACAATAAAGGAGGAATTTCCACTTCAGCCTTGATATGCTCATCAGCTTCTTGATACGCAAGAACTGTTCGTTCTTTTTACCTTGAATTGATGAAATTCAATTAAACCGGGGGTCAGATGAGGGAATACCAGATCCCGAATCCGGACCGGTGAGCGAAGCCAATAGTCACGACTGAATTTGCGGTCGGAATATTCTCATCCTGATATAAGCGTCATGTTTTTATAAAGAGTTTTCACTTTGATGGGGAGCTCAGGATCTAGCCAAATGGCTCCAGTTTTATCGCCATGAATTCCAAAATAACTTATACAACTAGCGCTGGAATAATGAAGAGCAGCAAGGAATTCTATTTCGACGGAATGAAGCGTATGTAGCTCCTTGCATAGGTAAACCTGGCCCTTTCACGTATTCGCCGAGTAACGAGCCCTTTGTCAAGGTCGCTGGGCCATCTTAGCTTCTCCTGTATCTTTTATGCATCAACTTCTTTTTTACCGAGTCTTCCCTGACGATTTACAAGGGAAATAAATAAACCCAGACAGAGATAGATGCAGCTTTTCAGCTAACATAATTAACTTAGAAGGGAGACGCCCCTAACCGGCCTCTTGCAAAGCACGAACTGAATTGCCTAGAGCTTCATCGTCTTCTAGCGAATTAAAAATTATACTGAAAAGGGCCAAGTACAGCACTTATTTCTTCACATGTGGTTTGACTTACAAAGCAAGTTTTACGTAAGTACGTTGTAAGAAATTGTTTCATTATCCTTATTGAAATAGTAAACTTAATTTCATCTTGTTGTTGCCAAATTATCAGTCTTTTCTACGACTCAAAGTCAGGCAAACTACATGATTTGATGCTATAAGATAGTTACAACCCATAAATTCTACTTACACTGTGAAAATGAGATCATCTAGCTCCTATTCTGCGCTAATCCGCAACTTCCTGAATCACCTAAAAAGTGTCCTTTCTAGCAATTTTTACTACATTGAGACCGAGACAACCTAACCCATTAGTGAAATAGCCTCCATAATTCAAGGCGCTTCCGCTTCTTGAAACATAATGCGTCACCTTTGCACCCCTCGGTTCCAGCTCCCTTCAAAAATTACCATAATATTAAAGAACACGGTTCCTCGGGTTGTAAGCACTTTGTGGATAAAGCGGAAGGTGGTTCGGAGGGAAGGGAAAATGTTTAATGCACACCAGTTTTTACCGTGAAGACTTGGAGCTAATTAAATCAAGTTCCACCCCTCTGCTCACCGATCTCTCCCTGGGCCCTCTTCTTGGATGGAAAGCCTGCTGCCTTCAGCGGGAATAAAAGAACCTTCCCTATCCCGGGGTTTGAGTGACAAATGGCCGTCACTGGAGTTGGAACCTAATCCGCCCTTATTAACATCGCCTGAGGCCAGCCTTGAAACCCACCCCCTTCCTTGAGGAAAATGGATAAAAGTCGAGCGAAGTACTGCTTGTAATGTTGCTGAAAAGGGGGTTTTGAGTTGCATGTCTTCCGGCTGTGTTTCAATACGGGTTTGTAACATTCCCTTCGCCCTGATACGCTGCTTTTACAAAACCTTAAGCCGGTACCTTAAATTTAAGTACTGGCAAGCGAGGATACACCCTTCAATCTAGTTGAGCTTCCGATTGGTCTAATCAGAATCCTACTTGTCCTCGTGCATCTTGACCCAGCTGTTTATTTGTTGACTTTGGGAAAACATTTATATTGTTAGCTGATTAAAAACAACAAATGTATGTTTATTCAATTGAATAAATTGCAAATGATTGGGCCCCAGAATCACTAATAAATTAAATAGAAATAATTGGAACTACCAGACGAAAAACCCTTTCAACTCAAACATATAAAATAATAAAATGAAGAATAAAATGAAAATATACGTCGACATTGTGGATGTCTCACGTTCGTGTGTATATCCAGTCCTGAATACACGATTCTGTATAAATGACTTGAATAAATGTTTTGGAAAATAATTTAAAAAAAGTGTAATATTGTGAAGAATTCCGACTGTGAGGTCAAGAGTCTTTCAGCCTGACTATAGGTAATCCCCTAATATTATCATTCACGTCGTAGCCAAAATATGATCTTTTAATTGACAAGAAATTCTACGGTCCTCTATTCAGATCCTTTAGCGCTTCGGACCCATTAGCGTCCATTTCCTCTTCTTGAAGTCTGTGACTACCTCTACCTCCTTGAAGTCAACTCGGAATACTCTCTCAGGTCAACTTCCAGCTCTGTTCGAACCTGACGGCTGGTTGTTTGAAAGGAAACGGAAGCAGTGAAGTGGAGGCGTCAAACATTTAACCCAATATCCTCTCCTTATTCGACTACCCCAGCCATCAAGGGGGAGTTCCTCTTTTGAAGAGATAAAATAGGTTTAATTAAGTTTGAGTTTGGTTCATTTCTTCTCTCAAGTCACTAGTGAGTTTTTCAATTTGAAAACTCCTGCGCCTTTTCTCCTCCTTCCGAATGTTTTTAATTAAACTGATCGTGATTAACTCCAAAGTTCGATTTAATACTTCCTTTCCTTCAAACTCTTCACATACTTCAACGTTCCACGACGGGCACAACACCTATTTGTATTCAACCCTTTGCTTTTCGAGACTCCACTTCAGTAGCTGCCTGCTCTCTTTAACCTCTCGATCTTCACTAATTTATTCAACCTGACTCCCTCTTCTGCTGGATGGTAGTCTAATCTTGCGAACATCTTAGAATTTCGTTTAAGGCTGGGTCATCAAGTCGTCGCAGTAGGAATTCAAATGATCATCTTTCAGACTGTGATGTGTGAGAGATGGTGGAGAGGGGGTGGTGGTAGGGGCACTAGAGGGTTCTGATGAAAGTTTATTGAGAAATTTCCAACACTGCCTACAGAGGGCAGGTTCCTTTTGGGGCTTCTCGAGCCATCTGGCAGAGTTTCAACGTATGTAATGTGAGTTTTGGGGGCCTCTGACTCCTTGGACAGGAGGTTCAATGCCACGTTGGGGTTTCCGGTCACCCGGATATGGGGCAGCAAAGGGCGAGCACGTTAAGGAATTAGCAAAATCTGTGGGCTGCAGATGAGCAGTATGATGGCTCATTCAACTATCAATTTGTTCTGTCCGTGGAATCCAGATTGCCTATTTCAGCTTTTGTGCAGGGAAACCAACATACTCCACGAGCTTTGTGGTTGCCCAGTGCTATACTCAGGCTGCCCTATAGTTATGAGCTCCGAATACATTGTTACAACTTCCAATGAATTCATAATTAGGAATGATGGTTTGGTGTGCTGATTGTTGCACGCCCGGGTTCACCCCAAGTTTTGATATAATACACTCACCTACCGCATTAAATTATCGAGAGCGAAACAAGTTTATTTGTACCCTCGAGTATTGTGGGGGAACTGAACTGTGAACGGCATACATACATTCAATTAATTGGTTTCCGATCCACTGAACTTGATACGGGACCACATTAAGGCCCTTGTTTTTCATTGTTAACGTCCATGGGATCGTTCCCATGCAAGTTCTGTGATAGGGGCGTTGAAAACGAGCCTTGGGGGAAGCGTCGTCCCTGACCGTGAGCATTTCTATGACAAACGAAGCGGAAAACAATCCCAAGTTGAGGGTTTTGGAGAAAGAGGCATCCAACTACCTGTGCTCCCCCTTGTCGCGACTTGCTTTCGATCCCTCGACCCCGAATTCAGCAGGATACGTTCCATCACAAGCCCCCAGCAATCTTTGCGGTGCATAACTGGATCCATCCCAACCGTTTGCGGGAGGTCGCAAGCACTTCAGTTTCCAGCTTCCGTCTGCCACCCTTTGTGATTCCTACATTCCTTTCATCCATTCCTTATCTGCAGGATGTTTATTCGTCATATTCTTTTTCTTTATTCAAAATTCCATTCTTTGTACAAGGTCACTCTGCGATTTACCCCCCGAATTCACTATCGTGTTATTATTTGTTTGTAGGTCCGAAAAGATGGTCCGAATGATGGGATTAAGTTTGAAAATAACGAGATCGATATCAATCGATATTAATTGTCCAAGCATTTTAGGGAGAATCACTGCTGAGCGATCATAAGCAAGACTCGTCGATAACCCTAGAATAAAATAACCATCGTTCTACTTTTTTTTTTTTTTTTTTTTTTTTTTTTTTTGGAATATTGAAAGAGGAATACATTTTTCGGACATTTCTCAATGGAATAGTACTAGGGGTCCTTTTGATTTTTCAGCAATTCGCTCGATTCTACGCCCAGATCTTACATAATAAAATGTGCATGGGACTAAAAAACTACAACCCGTCTCAGCGACTTTTCTCCTATTCTAGGTACCTGCTTATAAACGATATCATTAAAGAAAAAACACACAACAGCAAAACTAACTCATTCTGGATTATTATCTGCTCGAGACGTGTTAGGAAAAAGGGAACCTCCCTCATGAAAACGAAGATGCAGAAGTTTTGACACGTTTCTCCGTATTTTCTCGCGCTTATTTCGCTAGCGGAGATTGTGAGAATACGGAAGGAAAACGGAAGTTGGAGAGCGAGAGAGTTGTCCCATACAGATTTGAAAAGGGACTCAAACGAACTAGAACCCGAACCAGTGAGAGGACGGGGGTAATTGAAAAAGTCTCTTCAAACACGCTGGGTACGCTCTCAGGGTATAGTTGTGAAATATAGGAAAAGAGATTCGAGAGAGGGACCGGGACGGTTTTGGGAATTTTCGGGTCAGAAATCCCTTCCAAGTCTTCGACTTCATCCGACCGCCAATCTGCATTAATTAAAGGCTGAATAAATACAAGCACCCCCGTTTCGGTGCCCTCTAAGCCTCTAAAACAAGCTGGAAACTTACAGGATTTAGCGCAAACCTCCATTGAATAATTCCCGTTTCAATTTACCGGCTGTTAAGTGTCCAATCAGTTGACATATCAGCCTGCTCTGTTTGGAAGTCGAGTGAAACCTCATATAAGCTCACCCTGAATCGGGAAATTCACCATTTATTTTGAATAAATCAATCATCATCATCACTATCCGTGGTTGAAATAATTTACGAATGTAATAGGGTAATATGGGTTTTTCAAAAAAGTATACCGTCATAAATTATTAAAATTTATACAACGAAATCAGATTGTTTAGATTTTGAAATGATAAAATTTGAATACACTAATATTCAATTTCATTCACGTAAACTCAATATGGTAAGACTGTTTTCTATTATTTTTAATATTCAAATGTTTAATTATAACTATTCTACGGGAATTAGATTCTATTAAAGGTTCTATTATATTTATTCTAACAAAAAAATCGAATACAGGTAAAACGATGAAGGAAGTCTCACAGAAATATTGGGAAGATATTACGATTAGCACGGTTTTAAAAGAGGTGTGAAATTCTAATGAACCCCTATGTCAAGTGAAAATTATTTTTTTGTTAACATTGATTTTGATGGAATGTATTTAAAGGGCTGCAGTGTTAATTATGCAAGCTTATACAAGTAAATAAACTTGGAATACGAATAGCAAATAAGTGATAATTATTAGTTTCGATTAGCGCAATGAAAACCCTCTCGCTGCTAAGGTGAGCTTCGTCAATTTATTTGTTTTCCATTAAATTTATCCGTTTGAGAAAGTTATGCCAAGAAGTACCTACATTAACATTGTTCAATATTCCGGACCTCTGGAAACCCTGCAAGCTGATAATGGTCGGATCGGAACGTAGTTAGGGCTTGAGTTAGACCTCCGGTAATGGATAGCGATGCCTTCAGCTCTCGAGGAAAACGGTCATAAGGCAACTCCGGGAGAACTGGAGACAAACTCAATATAGGTTGGCAGGGACCTTGGAAGGAGTGTTAGATGATCTATTACCAAAGCCCGTCTCCTCGAGATCCGTTTTCCTTCCAACCACGTAGTTAGTTTCCTTTCCGGGAGTCAAAACCCCTCTTGGTAGAATATCACGTCTTTACCTCGAGGGAATCAATTTTCTGAAAATGCGACCAATGATGGTGTAATGCGGTTATCACACGAGAATGGTATAAAATGGACGTTCATACCGAACGAACAAGTAATGATTTGTATTAATAGGTACAAGAAAGAATGATTGAATGATTATCCAACTACCATTATTTCGATTGAATGATTGATCACTCCCCCAATTTTAATGGGATTACTAACAGGACATTATCTCGTCTGTTTTATATTGAACAAGGACTCTTCAAAGATCGTTCGAGGTAACAATTATCTTTCTTATTGATAAATCGTAGACATAGAAAAGTAATTTTGCAGTTCTCTCTCTCTCCCCAGATTTATGATATTCAAACCCACCTAAACCCGCTTTTCATGGGATCTCAAGTGAGAGTAATCCAATTTCTGAGCAGTTAGTAGGCCCTTGACGCAGAAAAATGTAGTAGGTTTTATGAAGACCTTACATTTTGATTTGGGTTGATTTTTAGCTCGGTCGATACATGGATGTAGTGGCTTCTACAGTAAATTCAAACAAGCCTGAAAAAAATTATGAAATGAATAGGATAATAATAATTATATATCTTCGAGGACCGAGTGTTTGGTGTAAAAATATTAAATTCGTTCTCATCAAGACGACTCTCCCCATTGCTTCTACGATAGATATTTTGTTCTCTTGTATACCAATGAACGAACGCGTGGTATCCCTCCTAACCCGTCCCTCGCATTATAACACGTTCCATTCACAATTCTATCTGATTTTTTTTTTTTTAAATATTTATTTCAACCCTTCGAAATTATCTCCCCTAAAGGGTGTGAGGAAGCTCCTGCGCATTGAGGGTCAGGAAAAGTATAATAGCAGGAGTTCCCGAGGGACCCGCCCTTCACCTCTAATCTGGGTAATTAATTGGAACAGTGGGACTCGACCGGAGCGTCACTTTTTTTGCTCTCAGAACTTTCCAGGTCCACACCCTTTTGCTAAGTGTTCCCTGACTCTCCTCTCGACATTGTATTTCGTTCGTTTTAACTAACTGACTGAGAAGGCAACACTTTGAGTTGGATGTACATTTTTGCCGTCGGATCGCCACTTTCATTGGATTTGTAACGCCAAGGAAAAACATTGGTGCAAGAATACACAATTATGGCGTTGCCTGTACCCGCCAGCCAGTTAGGCAGTCATGCATTAGAAAATATCGCCAACAGAGTATCAAATACCATCAAATATATAGGTACCTTAAGTGTCAGCGAAGGCACTGTTTACTCAGGGGCACCATAACTTATTCCTTACGCTGATATAGGATCGAAATGACGTTACTTGCCACGCTTTCTATATCCAGGTCACGTGTGTGGACGTTTTCATATGCTTTCCTGGCTAGATAATGGTCTCGCAAACTGCCGAGCGAAAGGTTACAGTTGGATCTAGGAGCATGCTTTAGCTTTATGAAGACAATATTACGTAGGTGCAATATCATACAGCGGTGACGGGCCGGCATATGGCGCCCTAGAAGCGATATATCAGGCGACGTGACTCCTACGAGGTTCCCGGCTGCGTGAAGATCGTGTCCTGCTTGCAAGCCCGAGCCCTTTACTCGTTCGACCGTGCGAGGGGATACTGTTCCAACTTTCATGTTCAATGGGCAATGTGCAGTGGACTTCTCACGGAAGGGTTGGACTCAGCCTACTGACGTTGTGTAGGTACCTACTTTGCAGGAGTGTCATGTTACACATAGGCATTGTTGTGCCCTACTGAGCAAGGAAGGCACGAGGGGAAGGCGTCTTCACTTAGTACGACACACGTTGCTAGTAGACGACTCGAGAGCACACAAACTAATTCATACTGGCTGGATTGATGAATTCTATTCCTGAACTGACCATTCTCCCGTAAACTCTCTCGTGCTTGAAGAGGACGTTATTAGGGACGACGGCAGTCACTGCATATTACATATTCAAGGGACACCTCTTTCGCTGAGATGGGTAGTTATCGTAGCATTGGCCGACCTCTTACCTCTTTGACCCTTCCGTTCCAAAAATAGGTACCTTCACTTTTCAGATACCAAAGTACCCATGACATCAACAATAATGGGAAGTGTAGGGGGGAATACCATTTCTTAATGGATCACTTACAAGAACCATTTGGTGCCGGTCAGGGTAGTTTGGACGGTATTTTGGACATTAATTAAATGTTTTCTAGTTTATACGACTTTGCTCCACATTTCATATGCGCTGGAAAATGAAAAAAAAAAAAAAAAAAAAAAAAAACTCGCCTAGATCACGTAGATACAGTTTAGGTAAACTCCATTGTGCCGTACCGAACTAACATATCGTTCATTTTCTTAAAGTCGCCTTAAAAACCAGTAAAAAGTTGAATGAGACGAATTGATGTATCCCGGAGGTATACCCCCGTCCGCTGGTATAGGAATTATTTCCCCATTCTTGCAAAATTATTTATATAAGATTAAGGGCACTTCGGAAAAAGGCATTTGTTTCTCAATCCCCCTTAGAGATTCCCCAAACTTTCCTGGAATCATCAACAGGAGAACAAAAAATTACCGTCAGAAGCGCAAACAGTCACACAATGTCCGATGGAGTGAATCAAAAGAGTCAGAAAAAGCGAGACACCCCATCTAGCCTTGGTGAATTAAATCATTTTAATTCATTCAGTTTTAATAGGCAACTGGTCTTAAGGGAAAGAAACAATGAGCCCATGCATAATAAAGTCCTTAACGTCCTGCCTTCAGCAGAATTAATCATGATACTGCAGCACACGACCATTATACTGTCCACCCTCGTTTTCTTCCTTCACTGAGCTTGGGATGTGAGAAGTAACTACGAATATTCTTCGAGGACTGAATACACGTTTGGCCTCTGGAATCAGGAACAATCTCGCGGATAAGTTATAAAAGGGAAAAAGAAACTAGAGAATGATTTAATGCCGCAGACTTTTGAAGGCGACCTCTCAAATGTTAGGGGCAGTGGAGCTGCAAACATTCTTGTCGTTGGTCTTTACGGGAGACTTGACATGGTGGGTTCCCTAGCCAGCAGCTCAACGGAAACTCTCAAAGCGTTCCTACTGGAGAAAACCGGTAAGACAATGACCACTTGAAACCCTTGGCAACGGGAACACCCCTCAAGTCCGAAACTTGATTGGTAAAAATCACTCGAGCCTTTTCCTGTTGTTGGCAAACTTTGTGGTTTTAAAGGGAAAGCACAAGGGAGAGGAGAGGCTTGAAGTGTAAAGCAGAGCAGTTTGGGGGTGTCACCCGCAGGTAAGGGCTGACTAGAGCCTGTGAACTGACAAGGGAGCAAATCTACTTACCGCCCCCTCCGACCGTGTCAACTCCAAACCGCCCAGCTTCATCCGCCTCGCCCTTTTGGACTCAAAATCCTTTTAACCTTGGTAAATAGACATACCCCTCGCGATACCGCAGCCTGGTAGATTTTGACATTCCCCAGCGTTTTTTCCTTGTCCCTGAAATAATGACAAACCACACTTTTTAATTCACAAGTACAATTATAAAAATTCCTGAATTTTCATCCGATGAGTTTTATACCAAGTTACACTGGTTGATTACAGCGCTTTTTATACACCTGTGTCCTATTATATTATTTAAATACGTGCTCGATGAGACCAAAAGGACTTGAATAAAATATAATATTTTAGCTCAACAGAATATACTAAGTTGGGTTGTATTAGTTTTCATTATTTAAATTTTTTGGTTCGACGTGGTTTTCAAACGTTTTCAAAGTTGAAAAAGCTTATCCATTCCGTTTGGATTCAACTCGAATGAAAAGGCCTAAGCGGTTTTTTTTTTCGTGCACTCCCTTCCGCTAGTATACGCTCTTAATTCGGTTCGTGGATGAATAGGATGGAAAAGGCAAGAGAAAACCCGGAAAAGCGGGAGAGAATGCCCAGATTAGGACCTCTCTCCCCGACGGTCTACCCTGAATTTGCATTTTGATAACATCCTTCAGATTTTGTATTATTTATTTAAACCACTTAAATGGCGCATAGAGAGACTCAATTAACATAAACCTTAATGGAAAGCAGGTATTAGATTTCCGTCCCCTTCAAACTGGATGGCACCCATGGGATCGGAAATGTTTTTTGATGGTCTATCCGCCATTCCGGATGCACTTTGATTTGATTCCGGAAAAAGAGGGAAGGTTCCGAACTAGCTTTAACGGTTTTTTTCTCGGTGAGTGGGGGTCGATTAAGCCTTTAAAATAATACGATTGGCTCTTTTTAATATTCAGCAACTTTGTGATGGCAATCTGGGAATACCCCTCCTGTGTCAAGAAATGAGCAGTCAACTTCGTGAATATGAAACTTCAGTTTATTCGGGGCAGACAGTCAAAACAGACAGTCGTGTGATTCCGAAACAAGTTTATTTAGTATAAACAAGTCCTGGAATCCGTCTGGACTTATATCACTCAATTGTGGGAACGCACACCTCTGAGTGATCGCAATATTACGCGGATATATATTCCAGAATAGCATTTCGTGTTGCTGCTTTGACGCCCACAAATACTTCCGAAGCTACAGACTAAACTACCAACTTCGAATGGAACCTGTCATCGAGGTTGTTCGTGATAAGGCCATCAAAAATAATATCACCAACGAGGAAGTTGTTCAACTCCTTAGCACGAATAGTTTACTCAGTCTATTCGATCAGAACCGAATCGCCAGTGCTGATCCCGTATAAAGTGAAAACAATATATTGCGAGAAGAATGAGAACTAAGTTAGCTACTCCAGGTCTATATCGATTCATGTATAAAATATCAGATTAATATTGCTTATAAATTAATGATATATTAGCCTAGTGTACAATTATACATGATTACTTGGTGCAAAAGAAGAAAATTTGGAAAATGAAATTATGTCTGAGAGCACTATTATATGCACAGTCCTTGCCTCTTAGGTGTATCTACCCAATAGAGCAGTTTTTTGAGCGGAATTTTGAGTGAATTCACCTTTCCTAAAACATTTTCCTCAACGGCGTGTTACTTTACAGAGAAGACATTGCCTCAGAGACAATCTTCAAACAGTTTCCCTTGTCCATAATTTTGTTACCATTTCAAGGGTCATAAATCTCTAATTTTGGATCGGGATGCTCCGGATGGATGTTACGAAGTGATTGAAGTTGGAGCACAAGCTCCCATGCAGTGCTTCATGTTTCCCGAGGGAGTTTCGAACAAGGGTCTAAAAATGATTCGCAATGAATATTCTCTTTTCTCTCTAAAAAAGAGAAGTAACCCTCCGACCAATAACCTAAAGCTGATGGAGTGGAAGGAGTAGAGAGGGGTGGGAAGATTCGAGGAAGACGCTCCTGCGTGGGGTGTGGGGACTGTGAGGCCTTGGAAGAAAAAGGGATGGCCAGCCCATACATTACAACGAAAGGCAGAAGAGGGTAGAGTTTGGTTCTACTTAGTGGCTATACATAAATCAGAGGAAGCGAAGTGGTAATATATACCTAGCGAGCCGGGTAGCTGAGGCCTGGGGGATCTCTTCTAGCAATATGAGAACGGAGACCTCTAATGTCACAACGGCACCCTTGGGGTTCTCGAGAGAAAATCCACTTTTAATACACAGCACTCTTCCTACCCGCCTTGTCCTCGGCCGCCCTTTATTCAATTTTTTCGCCCTTCGCGCCAAACCCCTTTAGGTCTTATTTTTTTTGTTCAGGAGTCTTTTTTCCCTCTTTCAGACTCCGTTGTATACGAAAGGCTTTTCGCGGAGTTAACTCTTTCAGAGGGTGAAATTGGACTCAGCGTGAAAATATTAAGTCTGAAAAACCTCTGGAATCGCTTTCTCTACTGATGAATGAACCGACTCCCGTGTTCGGACTGGGGCCGCATTTTTCTATTCAGTTGTGAGCCGTAATTAAGTGAGTCCTCAAAACTGAGTCCGTTCCTGGCTAGCACAACAATAAGAAGTCCTACCGTACCGTATGCACTGAAAAAATAGTGCGGAGGTTATTTTGATTCTTGTTTGAGCAGTTATGCTGACGTCATACACCGCTACACCAGGCCAGTGAAATACCCACCGTAGATCCTCCCGCAATTTAGTGGGAGATAACAGAGGGCGTTCTCGATTGCTTTACATATTTGCATTCCAAACAACCCTTCGAGTCGTAAACTCAGGTGTTGTTCTTTAGCGGAGTCCCCGTTCAGTCGGTTGTTTGTTCAAAAGCGAAGATAAATTCGAACGTCCCCGCCCTTCTCACCATGAGCCGATGGGATTGGTTCAATTAATGTGAACCCGCCTGTAATTGATTAGATATCAGTTGCTCGAGCGATTAAGTGAAGAACGAGCGGCGATAATCCGCTCCCGGTTATATTAATCAGATAATTGCTCGCGGGACTAATTAACATGGATTCTGTTGACGAATAATCCCTTCTCTGTGAGTGTTGCCCCAAAGTTGCCCGCCTGTATCGAGAGAACCACCCGCAAAGTTACCAGGCTTTGTGTCTTTACGTCGCAACTATACACCAATATCAATTAGCGTTTAAGCTCGGCAATGAATTTTCAGGTGTGAATTGTGTAAATTGTCGACCAACTGCGGAACTAATTGCATAAATTTGAATTAGTGTCGATCTCTTATAAGACTAAGCAAACAAAAAGTGCTGTGGGTTGCTGTAGGGGAAACTTTGTGTAACAACTCTTTCACCTCATATTGACGCTCGTATTAGCCCTAAATCAAAAAGTGGCAGAGAACCAGTCGTCAAAAGTTGTTACAATGAGCTAATTGGGCGTTTATTCATGTTTCTTATTTTTAAGTTCAAGTCATCGATCTTCTCTCACTCCTGCTTAACTTAACTTGAAATGATTATATTGATATATCCATTTATTCTAAGTAGGGACATCTTTAGAATCTTACATCGATTCCCCCTTAATTCTTCTTCTTCTTCTTCTTCTTTCGTGGCGCTACAATCCGCAAGGGATCAGGGACTCCTGGTTTTATCAATTCCCCCTCAATTGAGAAAAAGAAATCAAGGCAAAATTCATAATCTAAGCAATAATTATCGAATTAGTAAAGGCACCCCTTTTGATTTTATTTTAAACATTGGCGTTCAAAAATCACGTGGCCGTTTAGAACGAATGAAAATCAGAAGAACATAATATCACAGTGTGAACATTGTGAGAAAACGTTGCAATGCTGGTGAGGCAATGAAGTCTGGAACTTGAGCGTTCCTTTTCAGTGGGGGCCTCTTGTTGACTTAGCTTCTCTTGTTCCACTCTCCCTAAGCCCAGGCTTCACCTTTTCCCATCTCCGTCATGGAGTTGGTGAGGAGGAGGGTGTTTGCTTTTCAGCAATTATGTCGCGCGTGTCTTTCCGAAGAAGCCTCCTTTTGTCTGGTTGCCAGCTGTTTGTTGTGCTAACTTCTTACAGGCTCGCTTCCCGCCTTCACTTTTGCTTTTGGTATTGTTATAGAAGTGGGAAAAGGGCTGGGGAGGGAGGGAAAAAATATAAGTGTTCAGTCTTGATGGCTGTGTGTAAAAAAAGGAGCAGGAGAACCAAACATGATTTATTGATAGGTTTGGTGGTGAGTGATTGAAACAACGTAGTGTAATTCTGACTTCAACATACTAGAGTTCTTGAGAAGAGCGTTATTTACGTCTACGGCCTTGAAAAACGCTGCAAATTCTTACCCACGGGTTGGTCATTCCTCGGACCAGGCGCATAGAGACTCATTTCTTCAACATGGGGAAAATGGGAGAAACGGTGGATGTAGCGGGTACCGGACCCATTCCAATCGATTCGGGGTCCAAAATTTAGTAGAGAATGATACCCCACACGCCTAGGTACCAGGAATCTCGAAAACACACATTCGAAATTGGTAGGTAGTTACTCATTTTGACCCATAACCTCTGCGCCATTCGTTCTGGGACCCATTTCGTTAGAGTCAGCATTCACAATTTAGAGGAAAATGATTCCCCACACGCCTAGGTACTAGAAATCTAAAAAACAAATATTCAAAATGGGTGGATAGATACCGATTTTGATCCATAAATTCTTCCGGTGATGCCAATCGTTCTGGGACCATTTTCCATTTTATTGGATTCAGCGTCCAAAATTTAGTGAAAAATGATACCACACAAGCCTAGATCGCCAAAAATCTCGAAGATCCACTTTCCGAAATACACATTTTGAACCCTACCTGGCTCAAATATGGTCCGATCGGGCTGAAAAGTTTTGAGACTAGAGCCGGAAACGGGTCCCTGATCAAAATTTCAGATTTTTAGAAATTTTTCTACTACCAAAATCGGCGTGGACGGCGGACAGCGGACGGCGGACGGACATTTGCTAATTTAGATATCTTGAAACGCCCAGAAAAACATTTAAGCCGAATCGGAAAGATTGACGTTTTGCATGAAAACATAGGTTGATTATTCTAGGAATAACCAACCAAAACGTGAAAATTGTTTTAATCTTTCCTCAAGTCTGATTGGGTAATCATAATTGTATGACGTCATTCACCACCCGACCGAGATCATTCGATTATATAGCATCACATTTTAATTTAAACAAAACCGCTATCAAACACTGCACATGTACTTGATCTTGAATTTTCTGTATTACTGAAACGTCAATCCCGACTAAATTTGAGTGGGCGGTAACCTTAAATGTACTATGCACTATGTACTGTATACAATGTACTATGATCAAGTTGCGTTCTTAAGAACCCACCTTTCATGTTTGTGCTGATGACGGGTGTTCAATCCGGTCTAGCTAGCCCGAGCCTTCCAGGTTCACCCAGCTATATTTCGGTCCAGCTATTAATTAGGCGCTTGATTGGGAATATTGGCAACCACAAAGAAAAAAAAATCCTCATGATGACTCCAATTTCAATGAGGTCCTCAACGAGAGCCTTCTCGAGTAGTCAACTCATTTCCCAACTGGAAAAGTGGTTCGACTCGTTTGAGAACCGTGACAACGCCGAATGGAATCTGTTTTCCCGGTCAGCGAGGCCGAATGGCGGGTCGGCTGTAGAAACCCAGTCAACCGGCTGATTTGTATCAGCGGTAGTAGAGTCGGCCGTAAAGTTGAAGCACCGCTAATAACCCTTCAGCCCTACGAAGGGCCCTGGACCCTCGTTCAACGAGTCCGTTTAATCTCGCGTTTTACATTCCAGCGCCATTGACGTTCTCCCTGGGCAGGTTATAAACTTGACCACTGAACTGACCACTGATCAAGTTATGTGGCTGTCTTTGAAACGTCGTTGTTAGGTGTACATTGTTCACTTCGAGGGTGCCCAAATTTTCAACAGTTGGAGCTGAGCCCAAAAAGTGTATGTAGGATAATGGTGGCCATGGAAAGAACCAATTCCGTCTTCCCTCATTGGTTCCTCAATCGCTCATTTGTCAACATTGGTGCTGAATTGATGGAAACGAGCTAAATATGTTTTATGCTAGTATGATCGCCATTGTTGGAGATTTGGGAAGAGCTGACTGAGGTCATTAGTGCCCAGCTTCTCCGGTTTTTTATTATGCCGTTTATGGTCTACTACACCGGGCTCCACTTTTTAACTATTGGTGTTCCAACACCCGACTCCCTTTCGATTTCGTAGATAGAAGGTGTGGAATAAAATGAGCGACCAATTGATTTCTTAAAAATATAAGTTGAATGAGATTAACTCGTACTTGGGGGTGCTAACCTTTGCCTACCTTTATTGCCATTCAGCCTTATAGCAGAGGTTCCGCATTTTGTATGTGGATTTTTTTTTTGCATGAGGTGACGGGTGAGAGGGCTAAATATTGAACTAGGTAGATGTTTATGACGAAATAACAACCTACGGCCAAAGGACCGCTTTGCTTGAATGCTGTCTCTCGTAGCAATACCTACATTTCAACATAAAACGTACCTCAGTCCGAATGTAGTATTGCTTTTCCCGAATCAATCAAAAAAACAGGGAAGGCGAGTACGTTAAAAAAAGAGTAGAGTGATTTTTTTGCCTGGTGCAGAGGGCGTTCATTAAATAAAAACGTTGCACTCAATACAAACGGGAGAAATGTGGCTTTGGCGGTCCCCCTCGGGCATCCGCGTCCCGTGAATCTATAAAGCTTGGTAGCCTCTCTGAAAAGGGAATATCATAGCAACACACGCGGCTCCTCACAGAGGCGTTAATAATATAGCCATCTGTTTTTGGAAAGCGCTAACCAACCCTTCAGCATCAGAGGCACCCCAACAAACTTTCTACTCCGATCTTCTCTGATCTAATTCGAGAAAAAGGGGTAAATCCAATTAGCGATCAGGGAGGAGCCGGGGGTCACAAACTTCCTGAAATTAAAAACCTCATATAAAAAAAGCTGTGAAGTTTTTTTTAGAATGGTTCTCTAGTCCACTTTCCGCCGTTTCATCATGAATAAACTCATATAAATTTTACAACGGCAAGTTGTTTTCTCCTCTCATATGACTCAGCTACCCGTCGGGAAGATACTGACGTGTTGTCTTTTCCTCGGTAGAGTAGTTAATATTTGAGTGCCTAAACTTGACAGTGCCAACTTCTCCGAAGCTGCGGGCTACCTTGTACCACCTCAACCTCTTCTCTTCCCATTCACTACATACCTGGAGTTTCTTATGTTAATAATTCACCTTCAAAGTTTACCTTCATCGCTCGGTCTTCGTATACTACCCTAGGGGAAAATGAAGGAGTAAAGAAAAGCCGCGACGTTTTTTTTTTTTTTTTTTTTTTTCAATTTGTGAAATGATGTGCGCAAATATAGGGTAAAAAAAAATAAATAAAAAAATTTCCAGTTGCCAAATTTACTATTTTGAATTAGCGTAAACAGGGACTCAAAAACTTGAGTAATCTAATAACAAGTTTATTGCAAAAAACAAAAACCTTGTTTTCTATTTCAAAAAATGTTGTGGAACAGCTCCGATTTTGGTTTATTGTACCCTGTCCTTGGTAAAAAATGAAAAAGTGTTATGATTTAATATCTAGAAATGCTCATCCACCGTTCGAGCCAAAAACAGTTATGCTCCCAAAACCTGAACTTTTGCACGTTTAGCCTCAGTTTTGGGTCCCAGTCGTAACTACCTTATTTTCAGCTTGATCGCCACAAATGTAGGAAGGGGTTCTGGTAAAAAAAGGTTTTTGAGATTTTTGGGAAGATCAATTCCCAATACTTTTTGGACGCTAGATCATTTGAGGTCTTTCCGTGACTCATTTTTCGCACACCAAGGGCGTTTTGGTCAAAATTAATCTTCAGTTTCTAATTTTTCGAATTATATACTGACCCTGTTTGGACTCCTTGAAAATACGCTTTTGTAGACGAGCGAGATCCACCAATAATAATATAATCCAATGCGGAATAATTTGACGTCCTCATTATTCAAAAATGCAACAATTTTCTACTGTTGATTTCTATCTTTATCGGTATTAAGTAGTTTCTTCATGAAAAAAAATCCACAATGACTGGTAAAAAAATGCTGCATCGGTTTACAACCTCCATTAGTAGAGGAAACCTCGAACAGCGGTGACCTACAACTGGGTAGCAGAGATGGGGACGTTTTAATTGCTCCCCCAGGGAAACTCAAATGACTCTCGTCAAACGACACCCATTAATAAGAGATCATTGCCATGTTACGGAACCTCCCTGAAAAGCCGGTTTTATGCCTCTTGTGGTGGCAACTTGGTCGTTTTAACTCAAATGACGGTTTATGGAAATGTATTTCTTTGACACAATTTTGTTGTTTCCACGGGTAGTTGCAAGTGAATATCATTCTTGGGAGTAGCAAGATTATTTTGGCGTTCTTATTCTTACCTTCTTCATTAAAATGTAATTTATGGAATCATAAGCTAGGTGGGCTGTGGCAGTGCCAGAGGTTATGTAGGGAGGAATGTTGCGGTGCTCAATCTCGATTTCATCCTCGTACGCTGTGCGTTACGCCATTCGAATCCCGTCAAAGTAGCAGTGTGTTTTGCTATTAGTTCTATTATACCCGAACCTCGAAAATAATGTTTTTCAACGTGTAATACTCGGCTACGGACAGGTGTAATCCATCCACGTTAAAGTCGATGAGGCGCCACTAAGCAGCAACCCCACATGGCCATTCACCTTGCAACTTCCCATGCCATCATCACTTATTTGAACTCTAGTTCAGGAACTCGTCTGAAGGTGTGCTTGCTTCCTTCATTGAAGCTGTTGTTCGAACAAGGCCGATTTTCGCTTTCTTTCTCATCATATCCTTGAGCCCTTTCCTGTTTGACGGGTGTTGAAGAGGGCAGACGTCACAACAAGTAAAGATTTGTCCAGTAAAGCGATGAAACCAGCCCGAATTACAAATAGCCCCCTCCCCTCCTTCACCTCATGGAACGACCCCAGCGCCGAAACCGGAGATTGTGAAGGATGTTGAGTGATGGACGAGGTCAGGAGCCGATGTCCGAAAATGGCCTTTCCACCGTTGAAAAAGAGGGAAATCTTCGTCAAGGAAACTTGTTCCTTGGCAAAAGGTCGGGCCCTCCCTAGCAAAAGGATTAAATAACAAAGATGTGCAAGATGGATGACCGTCCTTTATTGACTCGTATATTAGGGCGGCCCGGCAGTCACACCCACTTGCACACGTCTACTTTTTGACTCCCGTTCCATCTTTCAGCAACATTCCCGGGAGCTCTTCGCTACACGTTCCTTGACTTTTCCTTTTTTCGCGCCTTTTCTTCTCCACTTCCTCTCAACACGCTCTTTATTCGCTCCTTCTTTTATAACTCCCGCGTCGTGAATAACTTAGAATATATTGAAGGCGGAAATAAATGCGCGTTCCCGCACGTCACCAGGGCAACAGTTCCTTCTCATATTCCAGTCGTCTTGAAAGCTATAGCGGCTACACGCCGACGCTTATCCAATTGAATATCGCCAAGAAGCTGGATCCGCATAAATTATATGTCTTTGCTGGTGGAAGCAGCAGAATTACAAGCACGTCACAGGAAGGTCATTTTGTTGAAATAACGCGATAGTTGTTTGGATGGACGTGGAAACAAAATTGATTAGGGATGAGTATGAGTGGTTTTCGGTGGACGCTTAATTATTCAGATGAAGCAAACGGGTTTTCCTAAACAAGTTCTGTTTAGAAGGGCTGCTCACATATGAGGGATTTGCCCTAGAATTTTTTGAATAAGTACTTAATTGCGGGAGGATTGTAATGTAAATTTAGTCTTTTCAACATTTTTTAATTGAGTTTTCTTCGTATTTTGTGCCAATACAGGTCAAAGTTGCATATTACCACTTCACTTTTCAAAATTAATTAATTAATTAATTTTTCAAGTTGCCAAGACACAGTTAGAAATTACTTATCCAGCCAGTCCTACGTTGCCAAAAATGATACGAATGATGCATGAACCCAAGAAGCACCGTAATGGAAAACAATAATGAACCGTCATGGCTGCGCTCTAGCGGCAGTTATCCAGGTTCTTCAAGGTGTAAAGGGGACGGTGGTATTATTGTATTATAATGGGTGAGAGGGTGATAGATAACGACGATTTGGATGGGGAAATAAGGAGTATAATTACAGGGTGTTTGATATATATGGAGTTCGTACGATAGATCGTACGTCTCTCAGAATCTTTGAGTTTCGGGAGAATCGATACATAAACGTTGTCTCGCTTTAAGTGTACTAGGAGGTGCGAACACTTCGTCACCAAGGCTTTTTCATAAGCCTTGCAGCGTAATTGGGCGTTTCGAGAACATCTTCGAAATGACTGTGTGGTCCACGTCTGAACAGTTTCGGATAGTTGCGAATTCTATATGCGATAGAATGGGTTCAGAGGTCCCTTATGATTCTGAATTTTTGTAAACTGATGGAAAATATAATACCATTTCCACAGGAAACAGAATAATGATGAAATAGAATGAATAATGTTTTTATTGGGTCTCCACAATTGATTTTAGTGTCTGCGTGAGGCCGTTAGCTCAAGAACCAGACGATTTCTACTATGAGACTAAAATTGAAATGTTGATTATTGTATGCGTACATTTCTGGGAAACCTCGTATTAATGGTGGGACAGCTCATCTACCCGTTCGCCTGCTCTTAATACGTCTTCCATGTACCATAGAATTCACTTTGACCCTGGTAGTGATAGTAAATTGAAGGAGCCGAACGAAGGGATGAAGTGGCTGAGCGAAAGCAACCTCCTCGTCTTCAGTGCTGCGCTAGTTTACTTGTCTCAGGGTAGAAAGGGCCCACCGCTTGCACTCCTCAATCGATCACCGTAATGTTGGCAATTTGAAGTTGTTAACTCAAACTCGAGCCTTCAAAAGAGGGGAACTACTGACGCAGGGATGCGGGAAACACCTTTGGAAACTCGCCCAGCCGGCAACTTGTATCTGCAGGGAAGTCGCGTACCCGAGTTACCTTTCCAGCGGTTCGGAAGCTGCCGTTTTTGAACAGGGCACGTGGGGTATGTAGGTGTGGGTGATAATAAAGGAGTAATAACTGGAAGGCTAACGAGGGGCCCATTCAAACCCTACGTGGCGCCTCCCTCCGCGAACTGTTCCTCCTTCCTTGGGAATTTGTCACGTAAACTTTGATAAGATCGTCGATTCCTCGACTAATAGCGCCTACCTGACGTTCCTGCTCGCGTTCACGCTGTTCTACTTACCCCAAAATCTATTTCAACACAACCGTTACGCGAGGGACACATGAAATTAAAAAAAAAATTCACTAGAAAGTTAATTCACATTGAATCATAATTGTCGGACTGTTGTAAGATTTAGTAGAGGATGTCATCAGGTTAAGAATAGGGCGCAATGTTTTTATATCCTCCTAACATTTGTTTTGTTGAGACAGCGTATTTTTTCCCCCTTTTTTTGGTATTGCAAGGAAGTTTTTGGACTTGAGGTTGGCTATTGTCAGATCGTTGTTTAAAATATTATCCTGTTTCAACTGCGTAAGCTCTTTTCACTAAGTTTACATGCCACTCCTTCAATGCTGCGACCTATAAAACGAGCATAAAGTGGTAGAGTAACTTGTTCCTGCTTACATAATAGCGCGAAATATATTCCAGTTTTATCGAAGGCTCGTCAAGGAGCCTTTAGACATCATTTTCAAGGAAATTGACGTCGGTAAAGACAAGGGTAAAATGTTTGAGATCACCATCGCTGGCCTGGCGCCAATTGCGACTTTTGTTGTTTCTCCAGACTCGGTTTTTCCTCTTTTGCTATTCGAGTGGGAAATCAGACCGAAGCTATTCTGTTGCCCTGGAAATATTTTACGGCCTAGGAGCCTTCTCAGTTGGGAGCATAAAAAAGGCGACTTTACTGCGAAACTCCCCATCTTAAATTATATTAGACTAACAATAAACTGAATCATCTTCAGAATGTGGCCATAAATGTTTCGACGGGAAGAGGGATCCGTGCGCTTTCCAAGAGGGTGAAATTTCTTTTTTAAAACCGACCCTCGCGAGACATAAAATCTCCATCGTGGCTCTATTATCAGTTCGGGGCTGGGACCACACGGAGTCTTGGATGACTCGAGGAGGTCCCTAATGTAGGTTGTAGATTCCCCTTCTCAATAAGGTTTGCCTCTGTGAGGCCTGATATTAATGAAATATGACTCAGGGGAACATGGCCATAATGCACTCACTAAGAGATTCTCCCCTCCTGAGTGCTAATGCTGTCGTTACACTGTTTAAATTTCAAATTAGACTCTCTCTCAGATGACGGATTTTATTTCGACTGGGTATGCAGACCACGAGCCACCAATCGAGGGTTATGTGTGCGAGGGCTCTAGTCAGTGGATAATACCGACCGACGTCTATCGCTCAGTAATCACCATAATTTCCCCGCGAATTTCACTTCCCCTCTACGAGGGTTGGTAGGAGATGTGACGTAATTGAGCCGTCCATTACCCCCGGCTACACCAAGGGCTTTTTATTTTTAATGAAGTTTGGTCCGGTGGGGAAAACTACTCCCGATGGGCCTATTTAAATGCATACCCGTACCATTACCTCCGTCCAACCGAGAGCCTTTTTTGAATGGGGACAGCACCGACGTTATAGTCACTCTGATTCATCCAGCAATCGTCGACGGTAGAAATGTTGCAATAATCATGAACGCGGAGAGTATGTAACGTTCCTAGTGACATATTCGACCCTCAGAAATCACCATTCGTGGAGTGGTTATAATAAGCTAGTTACTGGAATATCTATCCTGAATCCTGGAAGGACACTCATATGGACAGTCGTCTCATTTTGGTTGGTTATTCCTTGAATAATCAACCTATGTTTTTATTTATACCAAAAAAAAAGTGTCCGCATTTTCCAATGTTTAAAATATTAAGTGTTTGTCCTCAGTCTGCCAACCTGGCCGTATAATGCTTGTAAATTGCGTTTAAAAAATAATAAAAATATGAAAAAAATAATTTTACGCGCTCTCTATTAATCCCTATTGTGCGTTAAGTCATTTTCAGCCCTCTCATATTATTGGGGGTATTATTTTCAGCTAGGTTTTGGACGCTGCTACCTCGTGGGGGTTTTGCACGTTTTGAATAGATTGAGACGGTTGCCTCCTCTCTGAATGATCCCCTTCTTCACGTTTAAGAAACAACTAAAAGTAACTATAAGCCGTTGTAGAGTCTGTAATATGGCACTTCACGCGTCCAAAGGCTATGTCTTGTTTTCGTTACCCTCAATAAATGACTATGAATTACTGAGCTTTCGCTGAATTTATATATGTTTGAAGAGGTACGAGGAAGGGTACTCTACCTAATTTCGCTGCCCCAGAACATTTAGTACGTCATCTTGTAGAGAATATTACCAGAATTAAATAGTTGAATACATTCTGAAAGCTCTTTTACTACAAATGAATTCAACTAACTACGTGTAAGTGTCTGTAGGCTTAGCGCTTTTACCGTTCCATTGCAATTAATTCGTTACAGTTTTTGGTATAATATTGTCCGGTGTAAGCGCTATCTTAACGATACGAAACTGGTTGTCGGGTTTATGGGCCTGCTATATAATCTTCTCGTTCAACGAAATTGCCGCCCTTTGTGATAAAATATTACCATGCAAATACCCAACCGGTTGAAATGGAAACATGATGACCTACATCTTCAACTCCTTGCTCGATAGCATTTTTAACTTTATTATTTCGACGGTGGGAATTCACGGTCTCAACCTCCTCGCGTAAATTATGGGTTTGGGAAGTGCGTGGTCGGTCCGCACAACTTGCATGCAATGATGTCATTAACTCGTCGAGGAGAGACGTTTGACCCACATTGATGGGAAATGCTTTCAATTTTCGGACGTGAGGTAAAACAAATTATTTGTGGAGAACCGAATCTAAACGTGAAAATCAATCTGATCGCATTCTAATGAATTTATGAGGTGTAATCACGATCTTAACTGTATTATTAGTATACAATGAACTATTCATAGGGGAGGACTACTGTTGGACACGTATAATTAATTCCTTGGTGAGACAATTCGTACATTTCGGCGATTATGTTATCTGATGGTATAATAAACATTGAATCACCGTCATCCTGACGATTTGGTTTTAACTACATATTTATTTTGTCCGGCCTCATGAATGAATGATAAATAGATAAATCCTCAGTTGTAATTTCAGATTGGTCTTGGTTGGTTATTCCTTGAATAATCAACCTAAGTTTTCATGCAAAAGGTCAACCTCTCCGATTAGGCTCAACATTTTTTTCTGGACGTTTCACGGTGTCTGTTCAAAAAAGTCAAATGTCCGTCCACCATACACCGTCCACCGTACGCCGTACGCCGTCCACCGTCCGCAAGGTACTTACTATGACGAGTCACCTGCTTCTTACGGACATTATCTCCACTCGCGACGTGACGTCTTCCAATTTTAGTTCAAAATTACCCACTTTTTTAAATCTCAATCGTATGTTTAGGAAGACCGCTCCCCATTACATGCCTGTTATAATCATTTTGTGTATTTTGTTGTATTCTTTGATGTCTGCGGGACGAAAGGCTGGTTTTAATTTAATAATCGATGTTCCTATTCGATATTCTAAAAATAATCCGACCTTGAGGTTATAGATGGTTGGTTAGGTGGTCAGCTCAACTCTTGACACTTCTTCAGTGACCACTGCATCATTTCAACTGTAATAAATGCGCGCGGATGGGGTATCAATTTCCGCTAAATGTTGGATGCTGAATCGTTCGGAATGAGTCTCCATGCTGCTGGTCCGACGAATAACCAACCCCTGTGAAAGAATTTGCAGCGTTTTTACGCATGTTTTCATTGACTGGCATCAATGAATAGTCACAGTTAACAGAACAATCGAGTTTCAAAAATAAGTGCCGTGCCAGTCAATCCACGTAGGAATTATAGTATTATCAAATACTGGAATTATCACGGTGACACTCTCTGGTTGGAAGATTAGAACCAACAGTCATTAGCCGGTTGCATTCACCTCTTAACGACCTGCAACTCCGCCATCAACATGCAAATCGAGGAATAAATTATGTCATTTTTACCACCAAACACGTTCCCGCTCTCGACTCCTCATTTGATGCTAATTTTCATGGAAATATGCGTAAGCGGGTTCTCGGCACTTCACACTTTTTTGAAGGGGTGATTCAAAACCATCCTATGTGTGGAATGTCTGTTTTCCTTGTTTGGGGGTTAAGCCAACGATGTTCTTTTAGGGAATGATTGGCACTTGTCATCGCCTCTGGAATGTTGCTGGACATTGAAGGTGTGCGTGTTCGGGTGCAAAACCTAAAATCTCACTTTTCTGGCTCAGGTTGGATCGATGCATCGAATTGCTCTGTACGAGCCGGTATGATCGGTGGAAGAAGCCCAAGGCAACAATGCCACCCTGCGGGTTTCACTCATATTTCTCCGCCTTCTAATAGAGGGCCACTCCAGACAAACTACCCTTCCTTCTTCAACCAGGGGTTAAAGTGGATATTGATTTAAATCCCTCATATCTTCTTGGTTCACTCCCCTCACACGCGTTCCTCATACGACTTATTTATGCATCACGTTGTCCTCCACTCATGCATCAATGTTGAACCTTTTCGCTGAATTGTTCTACTCTTCAAAATCCCGTTCTAAAATCAAACGCCAATCACTGAATTTACGCGGAAATTTTTCATCGTATACATAATTATTCAAATATCCTCCATCGGGCTTCCAATTCATCTCACAACGAACCTTTGCCCTTTCACTCACATTGAAATCAATGTTCTTCGCGTCACATCTCCTAATTCTCCGCGTTATTCAAGTAACGGAAAGGCGTCGGCGTAATATACGTACAGATTTTCTAAATCGGAAACTACCGCCAAATCACTTGACGTATCACCAACCGCAAATTCACTCACACACACAAGAGAAAACAGCTTGTTGATTTTCCGATTGAAGAGTATCTAGCGAATGAACGCCCCTCGGCATTGTTTCAGGGGTTTGTACCAATGTCAGCTCACCTTGATTTTATTGTCACTCTACCCTAATTATTCTCATTGAATTGTGTGAACGTACACTAAATACTGAATTGTATACATCGCTTTGCCACACAAATGTCATTTTATTTACGTTAAATCATAAAATTATGGAATTGCTTTCATTGCATTTGTTGAATTTTTCTACTTGCAAGTAGAAGCAAGACTCATCAGACTCAGCAATGCTGATGCTGAGTCAGCATCAGACTCAGTTTACAATCAATATGAATTTTTTGGTTGATGCAATGAGAAAGTTTTATTAAGTTCAAACTAGGTATAATAGTAAATTTTTTTTGCCGCCTGCCCAGTTCTGGAGGAGTTAGTGGTGAGATTCTTGGGGTTAAGTGTGTTGGGCATGATGAAACGGGATCACTCCTGGACTCCAGAGAAACGTGGATCGACATTACGAAATTTGCATACAATGCCTAGAGGGATCGCACTGCACTCGTGGTAGAATTCAATTAGTGACTGCAGGGGTAGTCAATAATATGGGATAATTGGATAGTTATAGCTCGAAAATAATAAATGGATAACAATTGTTTTATGGTGGGAATCACAGTCAACCCAGCAGACGGTCGACACGTCTACAGCCTAGAATGGTTTGTTTCAATACAAACTTAATTTAGTGATTAAAAAAATGTAATTGATGAATTCTTAAGATAAAACATGGTTTCTTCTTCTATAGAGCACTTAGGTTGTTTTACGAACCACCACACCGTATGTGATTAGCTTGAATAATGAAGCCGCCTGCTTCATAACAGTTGAACACAATAACAAAATCTTTTTATTTATTTATTTTATTTTTTTAATTTTGCTCGATTGGTTTTGGATGCTGTTATTAAGGTGTATGAACACAAGGAAGGTAGCGTGAAATACAGGTGGATACTTAAAAATTGGCTTTCGGTTTCCTGGCCCATAAATATTTAACGTTCCATCTTGAAGTTCATTGTGAGACTCCGCGATCAAATCTCGATTATTTGCCGTGAGCCATCAAGGAGAAAATTACGGCTGTGAGGCTTCAGCTTCTCTGAGTGAGGAAAGTTTGATTGATAGGAATAAGGCGTCGGTGTTGATGGTGGGGAGAGAAGCTTCTACAGAAAGCATTCTCCTGCACAATGCTCACTTGTGGAAACAATTTACCCATTCAAACCCGCTTTCTGTTACTCGGCCGTGAATGAGAGAGTGAGAAGGGTTGACGAAGTGGGGAGGGGGTCCCCAAAATGGAAACGGGTGGCTTTCGGGCTCTAAGGCGCCCTTTACTAACCTCGATGTCAACTTCTCCCCCTGTTCTCAAAGCGTTATCTTGAGATGTTGATAGCTTCACATCCAACTTCCAGGGGGTTTTTACAGCTTATTGTTCCGCAGCTAGTTCGCGTACACAGAAACAACGGTAGAAATACTTTGCCTTTGGCTCTCTGGGGACCTTCCGCATGAAGGACCCCAGTCATTACGCTAGCCAACATGGATCATTTTCCCTTTTCCCACGATTTGCTGTTGTGGGTTCCCTTTTTGCTTTCAGCGCTGTTTTTGTTGTTCTATTGAATGACCACAACCGTCTCGCTTAGATTACAATCTTCCCAATACAGGAACTCTTTATTGTGTTTACTTTATGTTATTTGAAGTCATAACATAACAGCAAGAGAATTATTCACTTTGACAATTGATCTGCGACAGCATAGAACATGGATCTCTGTAATCTCAGTAATGATTTAGTCTAATGACTCTTTTTTGTCCAACTATAAACATTTTCTAAAACATTTCAACGAGAACCTAATTACGTATTATTATTGAATGTATCACTAAAAAAAATTTCTTTGTTTCAGGTAAGTCGATTTCATTTCTCCTGGGTAAGATATTTGCACAACACGTCAAAATTATTGATTTCTAACGTATCTGACTGTTTTCTAATGAGGCACTAAGGGGTTTTCCGTAATATCCCAAGGTTTTGAAATAGGTTTGACGGGTTTTGCGTCATATTGACAATATACATCCCTGAAATTTCGTACATACTATACACTCGATACGGGCTCACCGTTTCTTGCCCAAACGAACTAAACCTTGATTCTCTTTTCTAATCCTCAAGATTTAGTTCTTTCCGGTTTATAATCCTATTTTGACGAGCCGCCCGTATAAAATACAATTCTAAGACCTCGTTACGTTGTATGAATAAGGGAAATTTTGAAGTAATTCTTCCGTCAGACGAAGCCAATCTCTTAGTGTGTTATTGTATCATGATCGGATTTAACCTCATGTTTCCCCAACCTTATGTTCTTCGGCCTGAGTTCAAAATCTCAGATTTGACAAATTTGGTTTTCTGTGTTTCAAAATATTCAGATTCCACAATATCCGCTGTCCACGTTGTGTTTGACAATAGGAATTTCCCTATAAATCACCTCAATCTCGGTCAGTGACCCCTTCCAGGCTTAAAATGGTGCTAGCAACTTTTTAGCCCGATTGCCCAAAATGGAGGCTGGTGTCATAGTACAAAAGGTTTTTTTTTATTCCGGTTTTCTGAAGGTTTGAATCGATTAATATGGGTATTGGAATGACTTTGGCAAGCCATGGAGGTTCATCTCGAATAATAAACAGTCATGAAATAAGGTGCCGCTTTTGTGTGCTTGTACGTGTTTGTGTGAGTTGGTATGAATTATTACTGGCTGTACCATTCCATCTATCAAGCTTTGTTTATTGTTTTTCTGTTTTCATAATCATTTTCACCGTTTGTTCCGAAGAGAGTCCGTTCCAGTTGGGTTTTAGAAATTCCAGAGCGATCTGATGAGTTTCAAATTTTACCTTGTATCCCTTTTGTGCCTAATGAAAACTTACTGTTTTAGCCCTCAAAAACTATTGTTTTGTCAACTATTGATTCTCACACCGGTGACCTCGAAGGCATTATTGTCCCGTGAGCTGATCTAACATAGATTAATGAACCGTTGTTGATGATTTTGTAGCGTTCTTATTAATAGTGGAGGGAACCTGCTCATGCGAATTAAAATAAATTGAGAATGATTGCTCAAAGATCACATTGACCATAACACTTTATGATAAACACAAAATATCTATCGATAAGTGGAATTCAAGTCTTGCGGAAATCACATAAACCAACGCAGTTGAAATGCTTAGTGGTCGCAATTACAATCAACACGACTGCACAAACCGGTTTAGAACGGAAATGGTTTAATGCATTCGCTACTCGTTGCGGAGGTTCCCTAATTCATGGAAACAATGAACTGCAAACTAGTTTAGTTGCCTGAAGTGTAAATTCGTTATTAGGTTTCATTTGGGCGCGTGGGGTGTCTACGTATTTGTTCGACCCTTTGGTAAACTCCATCCACCAGTGTTATCCTCGTCTAACTAGATTCCGCCAATGGGGGTTTTATCAAATTCGCGTTGGAATCTACTCTGTTAGTAAACTTTACCGATCTTCCTATTCTATTAAGGTACCTATGTGCGTGCGTTATTTTGTCGATCGGTTGATCGACAGAAGGAAATATAATATTTGTCGGAGAACGTGTCATTTGCAACACGGAAGGGTCGAATTTCCGAAAAAAAAGTGCATTAAATGAAAATGTCTTGTGATATTGAGACGAATTTTGCAAACGAGCCGTATTTCATTTCTTACTTCAATATTACTGGGATTTTCATGTTATTTTAAATTCCTGAGGGGATGGGTGGATTAGCTATGGCTTGAGGGAATTAAGCTCTTACTTCTACTGCAAAAACGACCCCTTTTAATGAAATCTTTCATACTAATGTTACCATATTGGCCGTCTTTTAATTTTTCTTTGCCCTTTTGTGAAAATCGTGGTTATGAAAACAGCTGGCGTTAATGTGAATTCATTTTCGTTTCCCCTTTGCTCGAACCCACGCCGAATATTCGTCTTTAATATCATCCTGTGATAAATATAATTAAGTGTGAGTGAAATTGGAGGCGTTTGTTTGAATTTGTAATAATGAGTGGTATTCTGGGTTCTCGGCGGGATTTAATAAACGGAGGGTGAGAACAAGAGACGGGGTTTACCTCTGTTTTACTCCAGGGCCTGTATAATCCCTATTGCAATCGTCGTTGGTGGGATATATAGTGCAAGATTATCGAGTCATGATTTCCCCTCCTTATTATATTTCTCGTTGAATACCTGCAGGCAGGTGAGCTGCAATAGTTTGCCCATTTCTGGAGACATTAGAAGAATTGTATCGGTTAAGGTGTCTTCAAATTCTTGAATCGATTATTAGGTAGTTTTCTGGCATTGCATGTACTCATTTTGACATCCTTGAGACGCGCAGCAATGTACATTGTAAGTAGACTCCGACTCGCTTTTGTAATTCACGGGATATTATATCATATTCATCATTCAACTTCTCAACATTTTCAAGGTCTCCGGTAATCTAAAGGACCAGCATAATTTGTCGAGTCGTTCCTGAAAATGTTCACTCAGATTTCTCCCAACAGAGTGGCGCTGATTCATTCAAATCATACTCATCGTGGAAGCTTAAAGGATGATTTGCATTTCAAGAGCCGCGGAATTGAACGCTTTTCCATTTGCTGCTAATGGCTTCACTTTATCACTCCGTTTTTGATGAATTACTTTTCCCTCAGCAACTAAAACGTTTCCCGAAAAACCTCCCTCGGTGGGGATGAGTTATCGTTCTTTGCACTCAGCAACGGTGGGGCTGCGGTTTCTCGATTCGGTTATATGTAGGCGCGGGAGCGTAGATCTTCATCAACCACTCTCGCCCGAGTTTCCCATCTGGTCCAACATATATGCGTTGTGGGACGCTTTGAAACAAATTTCACGTTCACGGGTTCTTTTCTACATGACCGGCGCATTCAATAGCCGGCTCATCTTTCTTTCAAAATCGACAGGTCAGTAGTTTAATTTATTGATCATTTGAGTGACAGTCTATCAATTGGTTATAGTGAGCACCTGTTTAGTAACAACTGTCACAAATTCTGTCAATCGATTGTCAATCTGTTCCCTTTTCCCCATGATTGAATTATTTAACGGCTCCAACAACCCGAATCGGTTTCTAATGTTTGACGAGGATTGCAAATTAGTTCTCCAGCCTCCTTCGGCGAAGGATTGATTCGATGCAAATCAACACAAGTGCCGTGGGAATTGAAATGAGCGATTGGCACTTTTCCTTATTTAAATTGTATTTGGTCCCGGGCTGTTTTTAATTAGCGGGATCAGCACTAAAGTAAATTACTTCGAAGATCATTAGACTAAAGAAGGGAGAGTCCAATTGAAGTTCCCCGAACCTCGGGTTAAGTAATGGACGGTGATAAACAACAAAACCCGGGAGTTTTGTTTGAGAAAAACCTATAATTAAGGTTGAAGTTGCCCTGTTTTGGGACTGATGAACGGTCCTGGGGTAAATTGCAGTGGAAAGGCCATTTTGTAGATAAGCTGGTCCTGTCATGAAAGAGGAAAAGCGAGCGAGGCTGCCCTCCCTGGCCTCGTTTTAACCCTTGTAATGAATTTACAGCATTAATAAGCCTTTTCGCGGGAAGGTCGTTCGGCAAATGTAAGGAAAGTATGTCTTCCCTGTGCTCGAGGGACGAGTGGCGTGGGGAGCGTAAAGTAATAAGTCGGTATTTATCGCTTTAAACAGGTTCCTAATTCACCTCAGCTCCCCCGCGAGGCACAAATAACGTTTCGTGCAAAACCTTCGCTTCCTCTTCAAGGTGAGGGGCACAAAACCCCAACAGTTTGGGGCATATATCAAGAACCGCGGGGAATTAGCGGTCTGGGAAGGTAGGTAGGGAAAGGGGATGAAAGATGCCGATGAAACCACACCTGACTAATTGTGTTGCCTCGATGATAGCTTCTAGTTAAGAGACAAGGTAATGGAGGGATACATCGTCGTTTTTGGAACGCTTAGGGGTTTCATCTGTTCTGTCAGAGGGAGACTTATTCGACTGTTATGAGAAAATTAATAATTAAAAATCTAGAAATTGCGTAGCAAAATCTTTTTCATCGAGAAAACAAAAACATTCAAATTCCTAGTAGGTAATTAGTTTGAAGATTAAAGATTCATCAAATCACCTCTTTCTTTCCATCAGCCTTTAAAACGAAAAATATTTCAACAAATACATATTTTTTCTCCCAAAAAATCTCTACTAGGGAAGCACAATGGATAAAATTTATATATTTCGGTAAACCTATGGAATGACGTGACATCCTAGATGATGTTCTCAAGAAATCTATGCTATGATATCTTACAAGTGTAACATAAATCAATAAGAGTAATTTCGTTGAAAAAGAAAAGGCTCGGAACGGTCGAGTCCACGAGAGGAATCATAGTTTTGGCGAGTCACTCGTTATTTAGAGACCTTTCCTGCTTATTCGGACGTCGAAATCGTTTGTCCCTTCCAATACCATCTAAATCCATCGCGATACAATAACAGTACAATAAGACCCCTTCCCGAGGGGGTCACGGTAGGCTGAAAAGCACTCTACTCGCTCACCAGAAGACCTTTGTTGTGGTTTGGATAAATAAGCGATAGTGAAGACCTCAAAGGTCGAAATATTATACCCTTTTTACGGCTCCTATTTCGCTGTCTTTGCTCTTTCGGCAGCACCGCCGCAAACGTTTATGACTCTTCCTACGCTCCTTTCAAATGGGGAAGGTTGACCGACTCCTTAATATAAAAATTTAGAAGCTCGCCATGAGGTTTTAGGGCTACAAAAGTGAATGTTATTTCTGTTTGGTGAACCTTTGTGAAGTTGTAAAAACACACTTTGGAATGAATTGGTTGATGAATGTTCGATGAGCATCCCTTGGAATACTATCTGGCTTTGTCAATATTTGAAACAAATGACCCTTTTGTTGTTGTTGTTGTATATACTAACCAATGTAGTCCCTAGTTGAATTGTGACAGAGCCTGCAGTCAGGGTATCAGTGCTAAACTCTGCTCTTGCAAAAGTGGTTGAAAGAAATATTTATAAATTTTTCGATTTAAAACATCAGCAATGTTAGACGACGTGAGAATCACCACCTTGCTAGGGATCGAGAGGGTGACCAGATCCCCCTTTTCAACAAGGCTGCATTGGGGCTGTTTATTTTGATATTTTGTTGTGGTAAGGGGAATGAGAGAAAACCGCCTGGGTGCTAATTTTCTTAAACAGAAAAAGAAGGCGATTTCAGGAACAAACAAAAAGGAGGATCATCATCATCATGAAAGTTTACATTGCATCATTTTCATGTGGACGAAAGCTCAGTTCGCTCACGTTTATTCGATGGAGTCCCCTCTTGAAAGGGGAGGAAGCTGATATTACAAAGGAAGAAGGGTTTCGTACTCATTAAAACCTCGGGAAAGCCTCAAGGTAGCCTGATATAACCTGTTCTGTATGCAAATCATTCATTCGGCGGCCGGGGAAAACGCCTCAAGGTGGTGAGAAGGCTTCGAGATCTGCGTCGAGACGCATACAATTACGCTCTCGTTCAATACAGTCGCACCAACAACGTCGCGTTTTGCGACTATTGTCTTTAACGTGGGATCAACCCTTGGGATCGCCTAACGAGTTGCCATTCATACCCTCTGGCGCTTTTCTCGTTAATATCCGCGGGGGAAACTACTGTACTTGCTTTTGAAATGGTTTTCCCTTTTGCCGTCTCCATCCGCGCAATAACCTTCTCTCACATTTTGAATCACCATTTCGTTCAATGTTAGCCCGACACGATCAGTGAAGTCCCTCTCCGGCCTGCGAAATTTCCGATCCCCCGGGTTTTATTTTTGAATTTTTCAAAGCATGATTTTCATATATTTCATTTATGAGCTTCCTTAATAATTTATAAGTTTAAAAGTGTTTATTAAATTTCTACAATCGATGGTTGGTGGACTATGAGGCTATTACTCAACGGGATGCACCCAGTCATCACATGCGATGCCGACGAGTAAACAAACGGCCATCAAACAAATGATTGTTTGTTGGGCCGATGGCTCTGAATTTCCCACGGGGAACGGAAAACTGATATCGTTCAGAAAATGGCTTCAGTTCATTCGACGATCCACTCGTTGTATTCCGCTTCGTTCTTGTAGGTGATATCCGCACCGTGAAGGAAAGGGGGCACAGTATCCTGATGAGATTTAAATTGACCCGCGATTATACGATTTCTTCATTTCCCCGGTGGGTTTGCATATTTGAAAAAGTCAGAACAAGCGCTTTGAGAACAATTTCAAATGAGGTCGTACAAGTGGGAACATTTAAAGGCCTTGTCAGTAGCCGAGTGTAGCCTACCTATTTTAAAGTAGTGATGGGTAAATCTTTACGTCGCCGCCTCTTTTCATGTGCCTGCAAGTTTTTACAAAACAAATAAAGATCTTGAGTTTTTACTTTATTACTTTACTCACTCAGTTCATATGAAAAAGTTTAAGTTAATTGAAGGTGAATTATAGAAAGAAAATAACTTATACTACTCAACTTAAGACAAACTTACAAACTAACTCTTAAGACAACCGATGAACTCCAATTTAAAAGAATCCATTACTGACAATTACTTAATTTACCTAATTTCAATAGCCTGACATGTCCATGAACCTCTCCCTCACATATTGTAACCGTAACCTAGCAATAAATACCTGAGAGAGTAAAGCGAGAAAATGGAAAATGGGCGACTACTGTGACGTCACGAATGTGGTGCGTTATCTCGATAGAACACGTTTGGATGGGTCGTTTCGAGAGAGGATATCAATCGTAAACGTTTGGTTGTGAGTAAAATGGTAAAGTTATTCTGATAAAATATGTTGGGGCTCTAATCACCTTGGTTTTTGGGTCACCTGGCCACCTGGTTTCAGGTCATATTGAACGGCAGAGAGTAGTGTACTGGGCAATGATCTCTATTTAATAAACTATCTAATAAAGCAAAAGGGGCAAACGAATCATCTTGCATTAGATAATTCTTACGTTTTCCATACCAGTTAAACGATTCAGTCATTTATAAAAAGCTCCGTCTTCCCTCTTTAGTCGCTAGAAACAGTTTAAAAGAATACTTTGAATAGCATTTCGTCGGCTATTCACAATAACCAAAAGGATTAAATGAAGATGAATGGTCATTGTGTAGCTTTCTGTTTTCCGGCACCCTTTGTTAGCCGAAGAATCGAGTCGCTTTTTTCACCGATGGAATTCGAAGGTTGACAAAGACCATACAACCGAGGAATTCATATCGACATTTTCCAGACATAAATGAATTAGGTATTCTGACTGAAACTTTTTCTTTGAACTTATTCATTCCACAAATAACGTTCTTATTATAGGTAATGGCTTTGAGTTGTCTCCTCCGCTATTTGGGTTTTATATAATGGTGGACTAAAGCCAAAAATAACTTTGGTCTATAATGCGGTTGGGAATAGGACGTCACTTCGTCGGACACATTTTTCTATTTGGTAAATAGAACGCCGTGGAATATTCATTGAATTTATATATCCTAATAAATACTAAAAATCTCAGCATTGTTTTTTCATGGACATAGTACATAGATCTATTGAGCGATTGAAAGAAGATCGCGTTGAGGTCATCCAATAAGTGGTAAAAAGTTTTGAATTCAATAGCCGAACGTCATGTCCACTTGGCTGCGGTTCAAAATAAATCCAAAACACTTTTTTCTTCTCAATTTGTGGCTATTGCTGTAGAGAAAATTTCTTGAAAGGAGGATTAAATTGGAATTAATGAACAAGAATTAAAGATTGACCGATCATCTATATGAACCCGACGGCGGATGAGCGATTTTGATGTTTGTTAAAAGGGAGTTGATGATGTAATTTTGCTTCCTTCTGGTGGAAATAGAATGTTTTCCTTCCTCAGGACATACGGTGGACCACACTACTGAACCGTGTTCCACGACCGGATGGCCAGAGGGAGGAACAGATCAATAACCATAGCGGTCATTAGACAATCATAGGTACTCGGTAATTGGTCACTGTCAGAGCATAACGTTCGATCTTATCCCATCCCAGGTCGACTATTACGTATTACCGGAATTCCCTTTTGCATGTAAATGTCCGATATACATGTCGATGTATTACGTACAGAGTCGCTATGGTTGGGAGAGATAGTTGATTTACCTGCCACACGGTGATTGTAAGACAGTAAAATTGAAATGAGTTCGGTTTCGTAGGCTTGAAAAGTGGAGGTTTAGCCGATTTTTTGTTGGTTATTCATTGAATAGTCACCGTCTACGCCGATTTTGGTAAAATAAATTTTTCTGAAAATCTGACGTTTTGTTCAGGGACCCGTTCTTGGTTTTAGTTTGTCCCCGAAACCTTTCAGCCCGATCAGACCAAATTAGGGGAGGGGGGTAAGGGGTCAAAACGTGTTTTTCGAAAAATCGATTTTCGAAGTTTCGGCGATATAGGCTGTGGGGTATCATTTTCCACTCAATTTTCGATGCCGAATCGATTAGAATGAGTCTACGTGCTCCTGCTCTGAGGAATAACCAACCCCACTGAAAGAATTTGCACCGTTTTTGGAACGGGGTGAAACATACCGAATCGCCCCCAAAATTTTTCGGGCATTTATGGAGCGTTCCAGAAAACATGGAATGATGGTAGACCTCATACTTTAGAACAGATATCGGCTTCACATATCTAAGCGCCGAAATCGTATTAGATTGACACCGAGGAAACGCTTCAAGCGGTGATATCGGTAGTCGCTACCGAAGAGTTGGACGTGAGGTGAACAGCCACGTCAGCGGTTTTGAAGTTGACATTTTACCAAAAAGTTCCCAAGCGAGAGAAACGCCTGACTGCGCCACCCAAACTTTTCGGGTCTGGAGCACGGGCACGATAAAAGCTCTGGTAAAATTTATGAGGTTCGACCTTCACTTCAACAAAAAAGGCGCACCCGTCGACGAGCTAACACGGTTCATTAAGTGTTAATGACATCGAGGGCTCGAAACTGGCAAATAGATTGGGGCCGGTTCATCTATTTAGACTACGTGGCGGGGGTTTATTTTCGTCCAGAGGTGGCTGACAGACCGACTGCAGTTTACAGGGGTCGATGAGCCTGACTGACAACAAACACGTGAATTTCCGGAATAAATTTAGCTTTTTCGTCGTCCGCCGCATTTTTCGGCTGTCCTCGAAACACCGAGGTTTTCCCAGAACGAAAAAAAGTCGCTCAAACCTTTTCCCCTTGGACAAAGTGCGGCGATGATGAGCCCCCGCGGTCAGAAAAGTCGAGTAAGACGTTCAAGACGGCCTGAGAAGAGTGTGCTGGTGTGCTTTTGACAGGGTTTTTTTTAAACCCTCGGCAAACTTGTTAGGGAGGATAACGACACTGATCGTTTCCGCCCGGTCAGTCAAGCGCCACGACAGCCCCTCTTCTCTCCTCTAAAACCCGTATCGTTTTCTACTACGATGTTTGATGTCCGAGTGTGTCAAGTCTCGTGACAGTAACTGGATCGTTATTTTTTTTTTCCTTTTAGGATATGGCTGAAGAGGGTGATTAAACTCGGTACCACACCAGAATCCAAGCATAGCGACATAGTAATTGAGTACCTTAGAATTTTCACAACTGTGCGATTGAAATTTGATTGGGTTTTATAGAAATACCGGTGTACCGCGGCTATATTGAATCAAAATAATTGAAAAAATTCTTCATAGTTCTACTGCATTTCCCTCACTTAGCATCATTTAGTTGCGAAAACTGACAAATTTTGGCCCTGAATTCGTGTATCCGTTGGCAAAGAATATCAAGGTGACGCCTCAGAAACACTGTTGGCTTTGAACAACTGATGTACGTATATTATGTTTCAAGATTTCTGTATGATCGTGAGATTGGGCCGCAAGGGGCGAAAAATGCTACAAATTTATTATTTAAGAGAAAAATTTGACAAATTGAAAACGCACACCTCCAGAAATTTGTCTTAATTTTTATAAAGTGTACAGAGAGTGTTTGTCACATCTTCATTAAACATAGATTCAATGAATACGTAGAAGAACCACCCTCTTCGATTTGTTACAAAATACCTTATAAAACGTAATAGCTATCGTACTTCGGCACAGGAATTCGGCCATTTTCAAATGTGGCTTGCCAATGATGAAATAGAATGAATTCCCTGCCGTCAAGTTGGGCTTAAACAGGATATTAATTCACGAAAAAAGCTCATCTTCCCTTGGTTATCGCATAAATGGAGCTCATTTATCATTCCCATCTAAAAGCAATGCTTTCGGGGGAAAATTTAGATTCTTGAATTTAATAAAAGAAAAGGGTCTTGGACGAAGTGGGGAGCGCTGAAGAGAAAGAAATGCTCCTAACGTAATGGGGTACTCGACGATCGATTTCAATATCAGATATTTGCGGTTGAAGGGGAGTAACTTCAGAGTAAAAACGTTTAAATATGCATTGAAGAACGAGGTAAGAAGAAGGGATGTTGAAGAAATGATGAGAGGGCCTTGAGAGAAAGAGGTTTTGGGAGGAGAACATAATTATACCATCTATATTCAACACTGGGCGAATGGTTGACCGGTGACCGATCCCTCCCTTAGGGCCTTCTGTGGTTTTAGGGTTTCAATTTCCATACAGAGGCGTCAAGGTCCTCAAATTAACGAGGACAGTAAGATTTCCCTTCGGACGACCCTTGGATGGAATACAATTATGTCTTTGTTACAAATGTTCGTCATTGGTTGGGATCACAATCTCACGAGGGTATTTGAGAACGGAACGCGTCTCTCGCGACTGACACGATTGGACAAGCGAGATTGGCCGGACGAAGGCCTACCGACCCTAAAAGCTTTTGGACAGAAGCAGCTTCACGTTCTCGATGGCGATTCATTGCTGAAGTGAACGTGGCCGACAAAATGGTCTTCGGCAATATTCCGTCTTAGTCAGCACTATTGGGATGTCCACCCGAAAACTGGGTTTCAACGACTAGCTTCAACAATTTACCTTTTAAAGGAAATACAATAAGGAGGAGAACCAAGAAGAAAATACAATGAAGAATTCAATATGGTTTCTAGAGTAAGTTCAACAATTTTAGCGAACTAGTATAGCTTGGAAAAGGCTCTTGTATCGATGCTATTGGTGAGATCTCAAATCCGTGGGCACACGCCCTCTTTTGTCATGCAGGTGGCCCTGCAGAGGTGATGGCTGGACAACTGGCTATTCGTTGGTCAAGCACAGGGACAGGTTTGTTCCGACGGAGCGTGCCATCGTATCGGCCTACAATCTTGGAAATTGTTGAAACCCAGAGGTCCACCATTACCAAAGATACACCAAATGAATTACAGCTGTCACTTGAAATTATGAAATAGTTGCTTCGGTGGCTAATCACCGTGTGTTTTTCCACTATTGAAAGTAAATTTGTTTATTTTTGTTAAAAAAAAAAAAAAAATACTTGAAGCTAAACAAGTTATGTTTTTTCAAGTAGGTCCTTCAGAAAACTCGCTCAGTGGTCTGGGCAGAGTACACATATAAAGGTTATCGTGGGCGGAGACTCGAGCGGTTTGAAGGCTGGAGCGTGCTCGGACTTCAGTATCTCTCGTATCTTAGTTAGCTTCAGGAAACTGAAAAGGCTTAGGGACATGGGACCGAAGTGGAAGTAGGGCAGGGCTTCTCGAGTCTAAATATTTATTCGACATCACTCAGACGCTGTTTTCGCATGGACTTGAACACATCGTTGAGACCAAGAGAAACAAAACCCTCGCCAAACCCTTTAGGAAAGTAAAGTCAGTTTCAAAAGCAACAGCCATGTGGGCGGTCAAAACCAACAGATTAGCGCAACAACTCATCCTTATCCTAGGAAATCGAAAGAGAATAGATTCTTTCAAAATAAATTTTAGTTATTCAGAAAAGATCAGCTGGATAAAGCACCTAAATATTGACTTCGCCTCGAACTTCCCATTGCTTAACTTGGCCTCTTTACATGTTGACATTTGAATTGATATTTGAATAATAAAACAGTATTTATGAAGTATAATAATAAATAAAAATTATAAATAAAATGCCAAACAGGAAGGAAAATTTTGATAAAAATTCATTTTAACAATCCAAATATTTATTTTTTGTAGCTAAAAACGAAAAATAGAGCCCTCTCTACTAGCAAACATAATTTTACTGTTAGTATTGCATTCAGTCATAATGTTATTCAGTCGCATATAAAAACCTATTTCAGGCGCTTTCAAGATCGATTTGTTTCATCGGGAAACTTCTTTACCCCAATCGATAAAACCGCTTTTGGTACAAAACGGCCATCGAGAAAAGCAATACGATCGAAAGAGTCCCGCGTTTTCCGTTAATGGAGACCTCGCCTACCAGGACATTTCTTCGGAATGTACAACGTTGGAGACTTGAAGTCTCGAAGCCGGAGAAAAGTACAAGGGCCATTAGTGGTTTGGTCACCCGTTTCCCCACAAAGCGCCTTTTCGGTATCGATAAACGATCATTACAGACGAAGAAAGATATTCTCCGCAACGAACCGTCCTTTTATTTCTTCTGCGAAATTGACGTTTCGCTCTTTTCACTCCGGTAGTATATAGTATACAGAGAACGCACAAATAGCTTTACTTCGGGCGATCGCATTTTCTATTGATGGAATACCTTCGGAAAATAATATCACCCGGAAAGCCTGGCCAAGATAGATAGGAACGGTAACAAGATCATTAAACTGGAAGGTACGAAGGAATGGAGTTTCGGAAACCCACTTTTGTACGATCTTTTTTAACCACCAGCTGCTCTCGTCTCATACAGATCTAATAAAACTTGGAAGGTTGCAAATTTGCGACATTAAAAATATACTACATTCACGCTATCACTACTAGCTCTTTTTATGATCACTCGATAGAATATGGAACGAGTACTGTCGGCAGTAAGAGGCTATTTAGGTGCCTATGCAATGCTCATTGAATAGTAACGTTGTTTCAAGTTTCCCACGTTTACGAATCGAATAAGAATTTGTAATCCCTGGTAATGGTCAGTTTTAATAACAACCACACTGCAGCGCTAGTGTTCAAAAGGAATGAATTCTCTGTCTTTCGACTCCTAATATTTTCAAGTGGAGAAGAGGTGGAGAAAAATCAAGGTTTGACTTAACGCAACTGCTACAAAAGCACGTAATTTATTCCTCTATGTACTTTATGTACCTGCATCGTTTCCTACGTTGAAATTTATTGAATTAGAAATTGCTGGGTTTTGGGTAATTCAATTGAACTCACTGCCAGCTCCTGGATAGTTGGATATTGACACGGAACTAACGACAACTGGACTCATACGAATAAAGTGTACACTATATACATATTTTGTCTTCACGTATTATGTCGATCGGAAATGTAATTGCAATTAAAAATGATCTGAAAAAATTCTTTATTCTCGATGAAAAATGTGAAAATTTAGACCTCAACTTCTATCGAAATACCCATCGAAATCGTCCGTTGCGGTGGAAGGAAACTGTTACGCGGAGCACCCCAAATAATACTAATAGCCCCGCTGATTAGTCTGCCCCCGGTGTATTGTTTTTCAAAAACCCGCGCCTCATTATTATGGCGTTGCCCCTACTCAATTGGTTCGAAAGTTCTCTTCTTCATTGGATCCGACAATAGGCATCGGCTTTCCCCTTATCTAAAAGTTACGCTTCCCTCGTGCGGCATCATTTCCGCCCGATACGTTTTTAATCGTCTCGTTAAACGGTTAAATAACCAGCTAATTGTGGAATTATGCTGCGGGAACGTTCATACAGGTTTTGGAAAGGCTACCATGAGAGATCTATCGTTTGCATTGAGCTGTTTAAATACAATTGATTAATTTGCATATTGCTGTGAATAGGGTGCTTCAAAATTGTTACAACGCAGAATTTGCCAACAAAAAGCTAACATTTTTCATGTACATCTATGTTTTTGGTCATACATCAAAATGTTTCTTGTTATTAAAGGGTCATAATGCATCTTCACTCCAAATTAGTGCATTTTGCGTTGATCACTACTTGATTCTAGTGCGCCCCGAGGTTTGAACGAATCGCTCTAAAATTATTTCCCTACCTGAATTTCATAATTAAAAGTATTGAATCCTAAATACCCTGGAAGCGTGTAGAATTTCCACGAATTCCATGACCGTGAAATGTACATACCCAACGTAGCACCGATATTTGCATTCGTCATACGGAAACTCTCCCCCGAGCCAGCCCGAACCAGGCTTTCAAAGGTTTATTAGGGGGAAAAGTCTGGCATGGAGGTATAATGCCACCCGTAGAACGCTCACTATTGACTTCACGGCATTTTATTATTCCACTTTCTGCCAATCCAACGGTGAGTGAAAGAAGGGTTTCCGAAAGCAGCTTCACAGACGAGTTCTTTACTTTCAAATGAAGTTTCCCTAACGGGAGATACTTTTGTAAATCTTTTACCCCCCGCGAAATTCTCTTCCTTACGCTTAAGGGCCCTTCAATATGAAGACAAATAATCCATTCAAAAGGCCCTTTGAACTTGAAGTTACTAAAAAGAAACGAGACAATGCAAAAAGTATTTTGTTTATCTCTTGTTTTGGGGAAAGAACATCAAAAGAATGTTGGGGCGGTTCTGACTTCTTCTTCATGATTTGGTTCTCGAGGAGGGGAGACAGATTAAGTGCGTTGGAAGTACTGACTCTAGTGATGAGGAAACTGTTTACGTGACGCATAAAGTTGGTGAAATTGGAAAAAATTAAAAAGCAACTACTCGATCGCTTCATTGATGATCCAGTAATTGATATATGAGTATTCGTATGGTTCATCATTGGTTGATCAGTAGTAGTTTTGTTGTTTCGGTGGTCTGGTTGTGTAAAACCCCACTTATTAAGGTTATTCAGGCTTCGTTTCGTAAAAATTGGACTTTTCTTTCATTAAATTGACTTTTATTGATTTTACACTTCAAAAAGTGAATAAAATCTCAACTTACAAGAAATGACGGTAGGTCTTTAATTGACGTCCAAGGTATGTTTGTCTTTTATACTTTTTTCTGAAATCAAAATTAATTATTAGGATGCCTTAGGATATTGGCTTTGATTACTTTTCTTCGCTAAACTTTGGTTTAGCCTGTTTAAACATTGGTCTCTATAATATCTGTTGATCAAGGTTTCCGTCCGCAATTGTTGCCTTAAAATATATCTTCAATGCTAGTTCTTGGGTGGTCAAAGTTGTGCCTCTTCACCATACTCCTAAGGGTGGTGGAACTCTCTGAACATTATACGAAATGAGCTAGCGTTCAAAATGGTTCTCGCCGGCGCGGAGCAACAAATATCGAACTCTCCGATACAGCGAGCACAATTAGCGACGCCATTTGGCCCTCGGGAAGGAAAAGAGCGAAGCTTCGCCCTCCGATAGTCACATTATCTGAAACCCAATTTGAAAATGTGTACAAATCATCGTTTCCCACACCGGGGCTCTCAGGCATTACAATCAATACTTACCCTGATAACACCGTTGCGTCAAATGAACGGGTGTACAGGGGACAAACGCGGGGATTTGTAAGATTTGAGAGGACGAATATGGTAAAAGCGAGAGCGCGAGGTTTGGTCAACGATAGCAGCCAGGTTATCACTCGGTGGATTAGGGAGCTTTCGAATGGATCGCCAGGATATTATCTCGCCTCCCTCAGTTCTGATCGGCTGTTTCAAAGCAAAATATTCTTCATTCGTGTTAACCACCCGAAAATCGACATGGATATGTCCCTCTACACAGTCGTCCTTTATCATTCCATATTGGGACGTCGACAATCAGGCTCGTTAGGCTCAACTTATGATTATTTTACAGGGCAACACGCTGTATCGTGTCCCTAATAAAATGTCTGGCTACCTTGTCATGCAAGAAATTCTTCGCACTGTTTCTTCTGCTTTTCATCCGTTAGAAGGCCTAACACGTGTATTACCACAGTGATCAGCCTCGCTCTTTCTATTAAATTCCAGGGAATGTGGAAGAGAGGGCCACTAGGCCGTTACTTTTTTCTGGTGGTTAAATAAATAATTTCAATTAATCAATCTTCACTGACTGCATAACGGCTCAATAATTTGAACAATTGTTTCCCCCAAATTTGCCAGTGCCTTACACCGCAGTAGCCCAAATTTTAGGAAACCTGAATGTTGACCATGTCCGCTCCTGATGAAGGAAGATGTGGATAAATGTAAAATTGAATGATAGGTGCTCAAGGTTAACAGTTTTCGCTGAATTTTAGAATTCCAGACCAGTGTCCAGGAGTTCCTTACATCAAGCTCCAGAGAGACTGCCCCTTTTTACAGATTTAGTTTTAATGTTGAAACAATTAACAAGGAGATAGGTAGGATAAGAAAATGGAGAAGAATACATAAATCCTGCCCACGCGCAGGACGAAACCAAGGGAAGGCGTGCGGAGATAGCTTTCAGATGGTAACGGAGATGAAGTATGAACAAGTAACGTGACGGGTACATACATACTGGTGGCATTACTTAGTCAACTTCCTGTAACTTGCTCACTCCCACTAGCTTCAACAACTCGTCAAAAAAAAAATAAATAAATAAATAAATAATAATAAAATAAAATAACTAAAAAAATCGTCAACGTTTCAGGTACGAAGTGAGGTCCGAGACAAAAACCGGTATTATCTCGTCTGTCTCGATGACTTATAGCCCACCAAATGTTTCGTACATCACGAAGTTGTTTAATGAACGAATCACTGAGAAAGTTGGTACGAAACTGAGCTAACCAATGCCCGCACATTCTACTCTACTGATCCCGTTCCACCCTTTCTATTGGGGCCAGGTGAGATTCGCCCTCGCTCAGGCAGTGCGTAAAACCCTCAGAATGCGATGACAAAGGACTAAAAGCAGTCAAACGGAGAAGTTTCACGATCCATCAACTCTGGTAGAAAACCCGCGATTGTGGAAAAATCGGCTATTAATTTCTGTCAACCCCACGAGCTTTCACCTAACAATAAGCTCACCAGGCTAGCCCGTCCTTCACGAGGGAAATGGACCCCGACGGTAGAAACAAAAGCCGTTTCCATTTACTTTGATGCCTTTCCCAAACGTAAAGGAACCTTCATCTATTATTCTACTCCAAACGGAGCGAAGTAGCCTGAAGGGTGATTTTAAATGAGAGCCACGGAATCACGGCTTGCAGTTTCAGGTCGCTCGGTTTTACGAGTACCTTGGATCTACTGTGACACAATCTGTTGTCTCTCGCGGAAGGTTCGTCCGAATATCTGAATTCTCCATAGTCGCTGAGCCAAGCGTTTCGAAACCATTCAGAACATTCAATCTTCGGCTTAGACAAACATTTACACGATGTACGAACTGTAGCGAATACGAAACGAGTCCGTTTGCCGTGCAAAGTATTCCAACGATGTGTAACAATGTTTGCGACAGTAGCAAATCCTAATCTCGACCATTGCTTCGATTAATCCCATTTTATTGGAGCGCGACTTCCAGACGAGCTTAATCAATGCTCTTTCAACTCAACTGCTCTATGGACTTCCCAGTAATCTACAGATTAGCAAGGCTCGGGAACAAGCTTAGCGGCTGCTTGCAGTTAACCGCTTTATGTGCACATCTCATTATAATTCATCCTTGTTAGTGCAGATCAGAAGAAGAAACATGGTTTTTAAACATTTAATCTTTCCCTAACTTCTGCTATTTTTGTTTATTTTGGAATGTCTGTTGAGATTGTTTCCGAACTTCAAAAGCTCCTCACTGGGAAGAAGAGAAAATTCGTAGTTTGAATATCAATTTTTGAATGATGAATGAATTCGCAGCGTTTTACGCTTTGTGAAGATGAAAAAATGGGTTGCCAGCGTCGATTTTGTTCGATAATCCGGTCAGTTCATTATTGATTTGTCCCCCAAAAATGGGTTTAATAGAGAAACTGAAGAGGAACCACGGCCTGATTTCCGTAGAAAACTTGAAAAGCGATTTTTGAAATATGTGTTTTTTGAAAGTAGTGCGTTTTACTTCAAACGGCAGCATATACGCGATATGATTTTTAGTTCTTGAATCCTCCGTTTTCGAACATTATTACATTTTTCCAAGATTGACTAGCACTAGAGTGTCAGCAAGTGCCTTTTGAAATCTCTGCCAGCCCTCAAGACGACCTTCGATATCTCTAATTCCGGGCCCCACTGGAAGGCCCCTTTTCTCACCCTCGTTCTCCTGTTGAAACTCAACCATCGCCAAACATTGACTCCCTATTCCTTAAATCCTTATCGTTCTAGTCTTATTCCTCTACTCCGAAGTTTGCGGAGATTATGAGAAATAATACGGAATAGTTCGCGAGCTAAGTCCCTAGACCGTGAACAAATCTGAAACAAACACGGCTAAAATCCTATCGAACAGCGGTGAGCTGAGTATGAGAAACTAACCCGTTTCATGGCCCATATTTCACTTTTGTAATCGTAGGTTTGGGATTTAATCGGATGATTAATGATTGGGAAGCGTTTAAACCTCAGGATTCCGGCCGCAGCCGAGGGAAGGTTTATCACTTTAGGTGTTTGTTCAGAGTAGTGAAAGATAATCATTGGCTGCAGAGTCTCAGTTAATGAAAGATGTACTTGATCACTCTTCTTTCATCCACGTTTGAATCGAATAACCTGTCGACGTTTCAAAATGGATATTGTCACTACACTATCAAGTAGTTCTAGTTTTTTCCGTTCCGATCAAAAGGTTTACTAAGTCAACGACTCAAACTGCGGTGATTTCCACGATACGACGTCCGTTCTATCAGCAACTATTCATTCAAATTCTCCACAAAATCGTGCTTTGTATATATCCCCGACCAACAGTGTTTGCGGATAGTGCAATACAACGTGTCTTCTCAAATACGACACCAGCCTATCATTAGAGTAATAAACACTGAATTCCCGTTGATTTCAATTGATTGCGCGCTTGTTTACGATTGATTAGCCATGGAGTTTGCATCCTGATTGGATAATTGTAGGTGTATCAGTTTCAAAGTCCTCCAGGGTACTCGGGGTACAAGGCCCTCGGGGGTGCAGCTTTCGCCGCAATCTCGTGTTTGATTCAATCGATTAATTAATTGAGCAAACCGTTAGTAACGATATCCACTGACCTACCGCTGTCAGTGCGCTTGTCAGCCATGTAGTTCTTTGGCATCGTTGAACACAAATGACTGATAACATTGGAATGTCCACAGTAATTTAATGTCGGCATGAAGATGACAGATTCATCGAACAGCAAATAATAAGAATTAGAGCAACTATCCATTTGTCTATTGCTGGGTTGCTTTGCCTGATACACATCACTCGTAAGTTCAAGAGAAAACGATTACATTCATTATAGAGTTTTATCGTATCATGTTGGGTCTAAGCCTCAACTATCATCGCGTTTCTTCATAAACAACGTTTAATTTGTCTGATCTCACGGGCTTTGCACTTGGATTTTCGCTAGAACTTAACGGAAAAATTCGCGTTGGCCATCTGATAGTGCAGTTAATATTTTTTTTGGGCAATTTTTGTCTTGAATTGATTGAACCAAGCTAATTTAAGAAAGGGGTATCTATGCTGTGTTGGCAAAAAGGAAGTTGGATTAGTATCACAACCCCATCTCAACGAAAGGGACGTTACCCTCACGATAACATCTTAATGCGACCACCAAAAAGTTAGCGAGCAAGGAGAAAGGGAGAGACCGAAAAAAAGCTACGAGTTTCAGAGTATGTGTGTAAGTAAGTGGGCACTCATTGGGTAAGCGGAGTTTGCCGTGACCTGTAATCTTACGAGTTTCCGGAGGTAGACAAGTCAATACGGACCTTCGTCCCTCGAGCTCGACCGATTCCCCGTTGGCTCGAAGAAAAGTCTTCGTTGATTGGCTGTTCCATGGGGTTTAAATTTTCATGAGTTGAGGTCGAGTGTTGCTATTCTTCATGAGGGAGTGGAAAGCGGAGATTCAGCACTCGTGTACTCTCAACTCACAATGAATTGTAGCAATATTACGTTGAAGAAAAAAAAAATTGGAGCAACAGTACGGGGAAAACAGTGAGTGTGGAGTGTCCCGCATTCAGTCCAATTGATTCAGCGTCCAACATACCCACCAACACCAATTGGTCCGGGACCCATCTCAGAAGATTCAGAGTCCTTTTTAGTGGATTAGTGGAATATTTAGTGGAAAATGGTACCCCAAATGCGTGCTTTATTCCCGAAAAAAAAATTTCTTCACCCGTACTCCCAAAATTCAGAATAAAAATCCCTCCCTGACCGAAATTTGCAATTTTTAGAGAATTTTCTTCTGTTGCAAACAACGCAAACATTCAAATTTTGGGGCAAAACAGAGAGATGACCACTGGCAAGAACAGGTAGATTATTTAAAGAATAGGTTTTCCATAATCTGTCGACTCCTGAATCCGAATCCGATTGATCTCCTAAAATGGAAGATTAGGAAATAATTATTCACCCGTGAGAAATATATGTAATAATAGCCGCCCTTGTCTCCAATATAAATTTCCTTTTCGATTACAAAATGAATATAAAAGTTTAATGTTCCTCGAGTATCATTATCATGAAATTGAAATCTTGGTGTGTAAATCAGTAACAAGGGTGCTCATGTCATTTCACTCGTGACCGATTAGAAGATGAGCATTCCAAACTATGATTTGAAACCGACTGGAAGCCGGAATCCGGGTGATTTGGACTCCCTTACAGAGTTTGCCAACTTGCAAACAATAATGAACGTGCTTCTCGCGGGAAGCGCTATAACCGAAACGGACGAGCTTTTCGAGCGAAGTTACCTATTGGTCTAATTATATTGGCGAAGTTTCGTTCTCAAAGTGGAGTTAGGGTTGGAACGGAAGGTGCGCTGTAGGAGAACTGAAGGAGCGGTGTAACGTTTCCACGCACAAGATCTCTTTGCAAGCCACTAAGTAACCGAAATCCGATATTCTGCCGACGCTACCTCGGTAAAGTGGTTCCCGACATTACCGTCAATATGAGATTTATTAGCGTCGACTTGCTCTTATCCGTTTATCAGGGTTGTTTAGAATGAGTTAGGCGAGCTCTTGGAGAGATTTTACCGAGAAGCACATTATGTTCTGTGAAATAGCATTAATTTATATAATTGGCGGCGGTTTCAAATCCGGAATTTTAAGGATATATGTAATAAAATGAGCCTGTTAAAATAGGTAACGCGATGAATATATCAAGCTGTATGGGTAAAGTTCAGTGCATTTGGACTTCCTTGATGAGGGTTTTGATGACGGTATTGGACATATTATTATAAGTCGCAAAGGACACGATCTGACGAACACTGAAAATTGCCGCAATGCAAACTTCAGTAACTCACCAACATTTCTCATGCGATTCAATGCAATTATAACTCGTTGTCAACCATCAGTTCTTCAGTACAAGATCGCGGATACCATGAACGGTTACACAACACTTCTCGAAAGCGGAAATCATAATTATTTTATAGCTAAGCTTGAAGTCAATCCATTATGTCACGTGTAATGACAATCGCTTCTCTCTGGAATATTAAGGTAAGCTCCAAGAAGCTTTGAGGACTTGGTATTATTTATGAATGTGTATGGTTTAAAATTAGGATTTATACAAAATTGAATGAGAAGGCCTGAACAATATAAAAATTGTCCGTCGCCCGGGGCGTAAAAAGGTTTTAAAGTGGTTGTAAAGATCTTAATCGTTCTTAAATTCACTAATTCACTCAATTCATTCCTATATAATTAGACAACAATATTGTAACTAACTCATTTTCGAACCATGCTCCGTGTACAGACAGGGTATAGGTAGTTGAAAGCTGCTATTTTTAAGAATGGTGTTTTGAGATTTGTTGGTACCTGGGCGTATGGGGTTTCCCGATAATGTGTGGACGCAATCGATTCCAATTGGTCCCGGATAGATTGCTGCGCACTTGAGAATGGATTGAATGGAGAATGATAAGGGTCTAAATGATTATTTCGAAATAAAATGTTTACCTGTGAATGATATTACATCAACTGATTGCAGAGACGAGCTACCACGATAGTGAAACCGGTATGTATCCAACAAACCAGCAGCTGCCGCAGCGCTCATTCTGTTAGAAAGGATAGCAAGCAACCTGAAAATGACTCCGGTCTTACTGATCCCAACCTGTCGGTGTGGAGATCTGTTAATGCTGACCATAAAGAGGTGGAGCACATGCCAACGGATCAGTCTGTAAACATCTTGAATTACTACAAAGAACGATGGATCCAAGAGAACAAGGAGAAAAGAAAAGTGGAGATTATAAGTGGGAACGAGGTGACTAAAGAAAATGACGTTTCAGATAAGAAATCGCTGTATAGTCAACTTGCTAGGAAGATGCCTTCGGCTGATAACCGCCATTACGAGAGGAATATGCCTGGAATACATTGCTTCGCGATGGAAGACCAAAGCACCATAACTGCATTCGACCCGTTCAAACACCGGAAAACTCCTGAATACAGTCAAAGCTCGCTGGAGGGAGATTACAGAGACGGAGGCCTTGAGCAGCTCAAAGGCCAGAACACCTCCAGTTACTGGAGTAGGGATCGACCTGCTGAACAGCAATCCACTCAAATGCACTCCAGACTACCGCAGAAAGATCCAAGACCGGAAGATAGCGGCGGACCCTACAGACCGGCTTTCCGTATGGCCGAATTCCTCAAAACCAACCAAACGGAGGATTCCGATAAAAATGATATGTCAGGTGGCTCTTGCGCGTCGCCTAAAAGTAATGAAACCCCGCAGGAAGACGTGAAAAATGTGAAGACCTTCCAACCACCTTCTGGCCCCGATTTTAAAGCAACCTGAACATGAAGTGTCGTTCTCTCCTGTCAAAATTGAAAAATGTCTTCCATTGCTAAATTTTCTTCTAACTGCTGAATGCTGCTTAGCTCTGATTTTTCTGGTACAACAATAAACTTTCGAAGCCCGACTCTGAGACCTCACTAACTTCACGAGAGATTTAATTAGTTTTCAATTTTAATAGAGGGTAAGAGTTCAGATATGAGCTGATCAATCAGTGATGCAGAGATGATGCACACTTGGATTTCCTGCGCCTACCGAAGAAATTAATATTCTCAGCTTTTCCGGCTTCTTACTTCTAAACTGGCGATACCCTCCCAACATTAGAGTAATTTGCAGCGACTAGAGGGAGCGCAGAGCTGATCGGGGCAAATCCAATTCTCAAACATAAAACTGAAGAGCAAGACCATTGGCCGGAGTATTGACGTAAAGCCCCCATCTCTAGCGATCGACCGAAAATCTCTTTCACTTCGATAATCGTCGATGGAGCAATTTTGAAAGACAAATAATAGTCAGGGATGAAAGTGGTTTAGGAACCTGCACCAGGGGTCTTTCATTCACCCATATTAATGCTGGGCTAACTTTGGGCTTTGCCACTCTCCGCCTCATCCTCCCGTGCTAAACTAAGTTGATAGGAACTTAGCGTACCTGGGGCGCCTGCCAATTTGTTTTGTCAACCAATCGATCGGTTGGAAAGGCCGAAGAGGAGAATAAGCTCGCCAAACTAGTTTCAGGCTGCCTCATTCCACAATTACCCGATTATTGCGAGACCGAAATTGTTAGTTTGTAGTTGGTGTAGTGTTGGGAGGTGATTTCATCAGTACCTTGTTCCTATTCGCGTCGCTTTGGGCGTCCCTTCCCAAGGAGCGTGTTATTGAAGGAACGAGGAATTAGGCTGCTAATCCAGTCTGAGACTCATTTCTGCCGTAAAGGGTCCACTATACAGCACGAGAGCCGTATTCCTGGCCATCATCACGCTACTTACTCAATATTCAAACTTTTTCCAAAGCCTTTTTGAGCCAATATCTTGCCAAAAATGCAATTTCTCCGATGCAATTTCTCCTCCGAAACACTATTCTCACATGAGAATAGGGTATTCGGGGGGAAACCATGAGTGTGTAGCCTGTTAGAACTTGCTTTATGTATTTTATCATTTAGCAAAATCAAAGAAGGCGTCCCCAATACTCCAAAACATGATTGATTATTTAAATGATCAACCCACGTTTTCAAGCCAGACGGTTATCCTCCGCTTCTCCCCAAAATATGACATTTAGCTTTTCAAGATGTCTAGATTGAAAAACCGAAACCTCTGTACGCAGTCTAATCTTTATGGAAGTATACAAATTTCCACAAAAAAAGTGTACTTCAGTCAGATACATCTTTCCTGCTCTTGTTAGATTTTGGAACTTATCAGCACGATCGGCCCCAACTTGGGGAGGTTGTGGGCGAAATCATGTTATTGAGACTCGGTATTCGATATTTTTTTTGGGAATTAGGCATGTGAGATATTATTTACCACTAAATTTTGGACGCTTTAGCCGTAGTTGCCCGGTAGGGCGAGATGTGTCCAAGTAAAATCATGATAAAATCACATCACCGGTAGGAAAATTGTTCTAAAACAATGTTGTAACATTGAATGAACACGAGTATAAAGGCTAATGTCGTGCACGACGATGCGAGGGTGGAATACGATCGTAAAAAGTATGGTGGAGATACTACTCGACCAGACCGGAGCGTGTTGCCGGCCAAGTGTCGAACCTGCCCCTGGTTTCGCGTGTCCGCGACTTTTCCCTCGCGGGTTTCTTCACAAACTATGCCGACTGTAGACGGAAGCTTTCAACGTGGGTTTACGACCTTTTCCCTTACAGCCACGACGATGTAAGGGCCACGAAAAGGGAAATCTGCGGACTCAACTCCAAGAAAAAGATTTTTTTTCTCGAAAGAAGTATTTCCGACGACTTTCAACACGTTCGTCGTTGAGCATCTGCCCTGTGTGTTCAAAGCAGAGTTGTCCTCGCAGTTGAAGTAGTAATGTTTTTCCCTTTCAATATCAGAAACCATTCAGTTTTTGAATAGGTTATAAAGCCATAGAGATCGCCGATTGCAGCAGTCAACTGTACACATTTTCAAATAAACAATAATTCATCGTGGACGAAAGCACAGCGCTTTTCGTTTGGGTTGTAACCTCTCTCGCGATACAATTCCAGTGAAAATAAGATAACGTCTTCTGTGAGTGTTGTCCGAAAAAGGTGTACATTCTACAAACATTGTGGACTTCACAGAGGCCCTTTTACCCGGCACTCTTTACCTTAGGCCTCACCGTTGTTGGAGGGTTTCCGCAATAATGGCCCTATTGTCATTGAGTTGTTCTCTGTTATTACCGGGCTTTCATCGCTTTATTAGCATCCTCGTTGGTCCCTGTGCACAAGGGTACCTTGGCGTTTCTCGTTTGTTAAACGCTTCGGCCAACAATTGGGTCAACGATAATAGGAAAACCATTGAGCAGTTACTCCGCCCCAACGAGTGGTCGAATGGTATTGTGCGTTTAAATTTCGTTTTATCTCTTAAAACGATTCTGAGCGAAACGCTCGATCCTGGGAATTTTAATCTCTGAACATATTGATGAGGATGGTGAAACATCAAAGGCACGATAATTAGAGGTTATTTATAAACACCGCCTGATATACTGATAAAAATAACTCCCATACCGTCAGGACCAGCGTTGGGGAACATTTTTATTCATGAAAGATCGTGAAATAATTCATAGAACGACATGCTTTGTTTTTCAATGTGAATGTAAACTTATCCATATTTCACTTATAATTTTATTGAATTAAATAAAATTCACAGGTACACATGCGACAAAATTGACAATATTATTGATCAATGTGGCCACTATGTTTTTAATTTGGGCTTACTTTCAACTCAGATCTATAAAAACTTGATCTAACTAGATTTTTGCCTTACACGCGTCGACTTACGCTCAAATAGGCACACATGGGTTATGGCAACATTTAATTGGACATTAATTTGAGGTGGATTTTAAGTGTGGAACCTGAGTTGCCAGTGTTCTCCGCGTTGATTCCCGTTGTGATGTCCACCTTCTTGATTGACCTAATTTCTTACAGCAAAAAGATCATCTTCAAGTAATCCCTACGAAAATGTAGGCAGTGAACTACCACGGCTTACTGGGGGTAATATTTTCGCATACGCGGGGTTGCATTTCAGCTCAAAATGAGTATAATTTGTAGTAAAAACGAAACTCAAGAACGAAAAGCGATGAAATCGAATTTTTCGACGGAGGAAGCATGAATTGTTATAATGTTTTCAAAGTAAAATGACTTCCAGGAACCTAAACTCATTTCACGTCGCATCCCATGTACAGTCCCTCCCTCCATAAGCTCATTTCCCAGTCTCAAAATGCAACTTTAGGGTGCGTTGAAAATAATCTCCGCGAAAGAACTTGAAGGTGGGGTCCCTGCTGAAGATCTTGAGTAAATAAATTTGTCAGCCACCCGAGGAGGGAACAAGCTCTTTAATGGAGTGGTTCTCACGTTACATGAAACATCTTCTTAGAGACTTTTCTCCTACAGCCGCCCTAAGATGGTTGAAGTGAGAGTGGAAAACGATTCAGGCTTTCATCGATATTTACCCTGTGCAAACACGGTGGTAACGCAGCGATCATATTCAGATAGTGTTTCTTGAAGATGCTCGCTTTTTCCGTTCCGAATGAAACGGAGGTTATGGGATTTCTCGTAACTTTCGATATATAATCCACAAAGGAGTTGTAAGCCCTTTTCCCATCCTTATGTTCACTTCGACGCTTGTATGTAATTATTTGCGTAACTCAGGACTCACTATTCGTTTGAACTGAAGCCATTCATTAATTATTACCCCCTTAAATTTATTAGGAAGTGGTTCTTCCAATAATAATTATTTCAACATCTAAACCTACGTTATAGGCCAGTACAGGTAGTCATAGTTTGATTGGAAACTGTTTACCGTTCTCCTATATTATCCTCCCCTATTGTGTGCTTCCTCTGTACTTTACACCCGTTTATGCGCGGTACCAATAGATTCAATATCGAATAGTGTTTTGTCATGCTCGCAGAACCTTCGATGTGTATACCAAACATTTGAATAAACTATGAGTATTCATGGACAACGCATTTTGATTGAATTGAATTGAAGAGCTGCATTATTTCTCATCTACCTTGTGCAAGTACGGACATTATACAGAGAACGGGGTACCGTAGATTAATTGCATTTGGGATGAAAACATGCTGAGATATACTGATTGTTGACGAGGATGTAAAGCCCCTCTCGAATTTTATATCGTAATTCATTATTCTACTAGTAATGTTATAGATAAGTATTTTCCTGAAGCAACTTTAAATTGTTTGTACATCAATACTCCACTCGCTTATGTTCAAATTATCACATAAACAGCAGTTTATTATGTATCGAGGCCCATTTTCTTTTTAAAATCGGCTCGGCCACGTTGTGGCACGTAGGTAATGGGTGATTCAACAGTAAGTGCCACAATTTTTGGACCTCCCTAAATGCCTTGTAACTGTAAAATGCTATTTGTCAAATACACAAATTTTATCTTTTTAATTTTCAAAGAAAAGTGTGGCGTGGGAATTGGAATTGGACAGTGGTTTCACTGATGGTCTCACAGACAGTGGCCCTCATTATCATACCATTTACTAACCTATGCCTTCGTCCTACAGGTGTGTCGTTGATGGAAGAATTCTGGTCGGAAGGAGGAAATTCGTATCTTCGGCATTTTCCGGTGAGTGTACTGATAAAACTACAGTTTTCTCTTGTATAGTACTCCTCCACTCGAGTGGATTACCGAGAGTAGTTGCGAATTTATGCGAATTAGGGGGACCCTCGTCTCGAGACACTTCAAGAAGGGTAAACGACACTGTTTAACCTCATAGTCATAAACACACGTCTAATACCTGCCACGAAGATAGGGATATTTCCCTGGAGAGTCCCCACTTCACAAAAATGACGTCATATTTATTTCGTGCCCGTGCAAATACTCCTGTTCCTTTTCATCGCCTATCTCGCTCAATTCATGTTCGTTTTATCCCTTGTTACATAAAATTCCGTAATGAAGTCGGCCACCCCTCCTACCAACCAGTAGGCCTTCGAGGGCCTCCTTCTTTGGGTTGGGCACGGGATAATAAGAACTGTAATGCTTAGGGGATCTGATCTTATCCGTACTCATTTCCTGTGGAAATAAAGAATGGAAATTGAGGGGAAGGGGGAAAGAAAGGACGGAAAAAAGAGAAAAACCAACAGAGATGCTGATGAAGAAGAAAAATTCGTTATGAGAAAAACACAAGGGAATGGGAGAGAAGACTGTCTAATTACAGACCCCATTTCTTGTCTTAGTTCGAAAAAAAGTTCTCGGCGCTGGATGGGCGTTAGGGATCCCTCTTTACCTTTAATTATTATAATTATTCAGGCTTTACCGGTTTTCACTTTTCTAATTATTGAAGGAAGGCAATAAAGAAGGTTTTCGGGAAAGATCAAAAAACCGTATACCTTTATTCGAGATCCAGTTAAAATTCACCCTCAATCTCAGTTCTTATATCATTCCCGAGGAACTGATTATTGAAAAAATACATACATAACCATATAATATGCGGATTTCTGTATCCACAGATCACTACGGATGTTAGGTTCAGAATGTTTAGTGGGTACTTCATTATTTATTTTTCAAATTATTTTGATTATTATTTATTAATGTATTGTAATTTATCTAAAGCTTGGTTTTGATAATTCCTCATAAATAGGCTTCCCCAAACAAGCGAAATCCTCTTACATAATAAACCATCGTAGAATAATTTGAATCGTTTTGACTTTGTGCTATATGTTTCATTTAAATGTACTTACGTTAACCTCAATTTCTCTACGTACACGATTTTTCTGAAAGTGTAGTGATTCGTTGTTGTGGGGCACGTAATAAATGGGGGTCAGTGGGGGTTTCATAATATTTATAAGGGTTCTCTCTTCAATAAAGGGCACCATATTATGAAACGTGAAACGATACGTGCGCCCGCTAGGGAAACAACAGTCAAATCCAGAAAACTGTTCATTTATTCAAAAATACGTTTTATCGTTAATGCTCGAGTAAATTAAAACAGGACGACAGAACCGTTTACCGAAATGATGAAATTCCAGCGAATGTCCCAATTTCTCTACGTGGCATCGAACAACTGAAAATGGGGTCACATAATGTAGAAACGCGGTACCCCGTAATGTCGTAACATGACGTTCATTGCTCCGCGGTTAGTAGAGAACCTCAAGCCGGCGTTACTTGGCTAATGAAATTATCACTCCGGACGGAGACCCAGCTCACTTTTCAGGCAGAAAAGTCCTGTTACCGCCAGTTCTCTCTTCTGTACCAGAGCAAAAAGGGAGGAACGTTGAATTTTTCAAGTGTCACCCTTTTCTCTCCTCTTTTAATCTAGTTAAAAGCAAGCATTGTTATCAACGTTTAGACACTATACTCGGGTTTTGTTGGACGAACACAAAACCGTCCCCGCGATGGGACATTAGTTGGCACGAACTCATATCTTTCAACGGTACGCTTTTCCCAGTTGAATGTTTAGTTCGGTGTGCTGTATCAGTTATGTAAAGGTTTTTCTTTGATTGTACTTTTTTCCTTTTGAGGTAACTTTAACCACGGTTTGGATTAAAGATTCTGTGAGGTGTTGTCAGCGTAAAATCACCAGCTTTACTATCATCATTTATATGAATTCTTTTGATCGCCGTCCAAACGAAGAATAGCCAGAAAATGGGCTATGAAGTGGTCCGATAAATCTAAAAATGTTTCACTCAGAATCGATTCGGGCTTTAGTAACTAGATTGCAGCAAAGATATGGTAAGTATATGTGTGAAACGCTGCTAATTCTCCACTAAATTTAAGACGCTGAATCAATTACATTATGTCTGGGACACTGACTGTCTTCCCCATACTCCTGCACTGAGGAAAAACCAAACCTTCTGAATGAATATTTTATCCAAAAAGTGAACCACTTGGTTGGAAACAAAAGCATACCATGCTCCCTGGTCAAGTTTTATAAATGGTCGAAGGTCTATTTGCAAAATGTCCTAAGGACAATCCACATTGGTGAGAGAAACTCGAGCTCCCTTGTTCAAATTTCTATGGCAGTCCATTATGTACCTTTTTGAAGAAGACAGAAGAATCTTACTAGGAAAGGCGATTTTCCTTAATAATGACCAGAAAAGAGGCACACTTTTCACATAAATAGACTTGGGCACTGGGCTAGAACTATTATAACGCCTATATTCTCAAAGTTTGCGCTCAACACGCACTAAATTTTGCACTAAAATTATATTAAGGGAAACCAAAGGGTTAATTTGGATTACAGCATATGAACAGCAGTAGAAGAGAGGAAGAAGACTGAACTGAAATTCAGATGATTTCATAAACCTTTTCACTGCTTTGGGTTGTGGATGAGGAATAGTATTAGTTCTTAGAAGGGCATACATTTTGGGCTTGTGTTTTGAGGAGAGGCACAAGCATAGAGGACACCCATTTCCTTCTTGGAACTTCGTTTTTTACTGGCCTTACTTTTTTCTTCATTGTTAGTTGGTTGTTCTTTTAGGGATAATACACCTGTAGATTTTGTGGAGCACAAAAGACATATGGACTACAAAAGGGGAAAAAACCTGCAAATATTTCCACAATGGTTGATTATTCCTTGGAGCAGGAATAAGGGGAAAACAGTGAGTTGGAGAGTCTGGGGCTCAATCTAATCGATTCAGCAGTGTCCAACATACAGTGGAAAAAATGATACCCCCACGCACCTAGGTACCCACATACCGTGAAAACCCACATTCTCGAGCTGTCGAGACCGATTTCTCGGCAGCTTTGAGGGTTGACATCGGTCCCCTAACACTGATTACTGATGACAAACATGAATAATTTCGCCGTGTTACACTCTCCTTACAACAGCCCGAAAACGTCGTAACGCTTCATCATTGTTCTGCCTCTCAACTCAAATTATAAATCAGTAACACGTTTCTCAACTGACCCATACCTTTCTTTTTGAGAGTCATTCGGTCTCTGAAAACTAGAAAAAAATCACATTAAAAATTGAAAAAAATTAAAAATAAAAAAATAAATTTAGAAAAAAATTTCACAGCCTGCCTTCATTTATAGCGATCGGACTTGAAAGGAGTTGGGCTCTGGTAGGCTTCAAACAAAGTCTGGGTGCAACACTTCAACAGCCCAATACTCCGTACCGCAACATATTACAATATTCAAGAGTGTATTTTCCCTTGAAAAGTTAATTAAAATTTTCCATGAGACGTAAATATAACACAAGGTTAGTTCATATCTTATCTTGACAAGATGAAGGTCAATGGATCACCGGTCCAGTGGCTACCAGGAGACGCCTGGTATAATTTCAGTTGTTGAAGGAATAATGAGGTAACGCAAAAGACGCTTTACACCTCCTTGAGAGAGGAAAGTTGGAGGAAGTAGGCATAGCTGGTTGACGGTTGATAAATCGTTTCTTCGGCTTTAAAACTTTTCGAAAAAGGCTAAGCAGGCGATCAATCATATTTTAATAATATTGAAACATCGATAACTTTTCTTCCACAAAAATATGGGGGGGGGGGGGTATTTCGACGTAAATCCTCAGAGATTACGAAAAGAGGGCTTGTGGGAGCGGAAATGGAAAGAGAGGGCTGAGCCGAGAGATTCCGAAGGATAATGCGACACCTCGTGGGGTGGATGTGCGCCAAAATGCACGACTGTCAAGATTCTACCGCCCGCCTCGGCTGATGAAGTAGTGCTCCTCATATCCGTGCGACCGGCGACGTTTCATACTCTGGGCGAAGGTGCGAAAAGGCTTTTCTCTCTCGCTGGAAACGGAAGATAAAATACGGTTTCAATCCCCGCGAGTCTCATATATGTGGGCCAACGGATGGCAACTGCAATATGAGATCGTATCTGTCGTGTAAATAAAGTACATGTACACACTTGGTGAATGTTCTCGAGATAAATATGATAGTGAGAACCCATGTTTATTTCGGAGTGGAATGTGTGGGATGGTGATCACGTATAATAATAATTGATGAGTGTTTCGAACAGTGTTTCAATAAGCTGATTGAAGGAAACATCTATGCCTCACTTTTGTATTTCCTCTACGCCAGCGATCTGCTTGAAAATGAAGAAAAGACGACAGCGACCTTCGCAGATGATACCGCAATTCTGGCTGTAGGAAACAACGTTAAAGATTCAATTTCAAAGCTCAACAGCACAATATAGGAAATTGAAGAATGGACAGCCAAGTGGGGGATTAAAAAATGAATGAAGCCAAGTTGGTTCACTCAGACTTTATCAACAAAAAGCCACATCCCAATCCATCTCAACAACCAGGCGGATCTATACGCCAATGAAGCAATTCCTTTCGGTATGACGCGCGACGCGGGGTTCAGATGGAGAGCCTATGTGAAAAATAAAAAGGAAGAATAGATACTGAAATTCAGAAAACTATATTAGATAATGCGGCAATAATGGGCGCAAAAAAAATCCTTTATACGCATGTTCTAAAGGCAGACTGTCTTAAGGAGGGCAGTTTTGGAGTGAGTCACTCAAACCAATCTATAAATGACACTGAGATTACAGAATACGGTTCTCAGGTGCGGAACAAAAGCTCTGTGGTTTTCAGAAACGACCCGCTACACCATGACGTACAAGTCGAGACAGTAAATGTAACCATCAGGTCCATAAGCTATAGGATCATGTCAACGAAGACGCTGTTCGACTTCTTGACGTCAAAGATCTCAGATGGCTTAAACGCATGAACCTAACTAGTAACTTTAATCGGCAGAGAGAAACGATTGTATGGGAAGTTCAATATGAAGGATTACTTTCACTTTAGCAAGGAAAAATGACCCGATCTATCTAAAACTGCTATAAATAGAGGATCTTTACTGGCATGCCTATATGCATCGATGCTAGCACACCAGGTGGCTCCAGCGGTAACATCCAAATACTCGATAATGGTGTAGAATATCGCTGGGTAATGATGGTAGGTATAATGTTTACGTTTCAATCAATCGCTTCTCTCCCCATGCTCCACGCATGACCGATTTTGCTTTGGACGTGACAAGTATACCGGAGGGGTTGACGAAGAAGATGTGGACGAAACATTGATTAATTACTGCTGACGTGCCACCAAGATTAACGATAACTAAAATTTGGAAGCCGGACGGGGGTTGGGAAGAACTTCCTAGGCCTGAGGCGATTATCCACATTATTTTATTATTAATCACCCGTCTCCTGTGACAGGCTGTTCCTTGTAGGGTCCTACAACACTGGAGGGGGTTGAGCATTTTCACCAGTCTTCGTCGTGAGCCCCTGAGCATGAAGTATTGTGTGGATGACGTCCGGGTTGAGATTTTCCCGCAAGGACTTACCAAAATCCACGAGTCAAACTAAGTTAGACGTATCGCCTTACCCCCTTTTCTGCCTTTTGTGCTTGTTGTGTTCCGGCAATTAGCCTCCCATTATGTACCTAATGCGATCATCTTGCTCGCGATTCGTTCCCATAATAGCGCTAATGGCCAAGTCGTGTTTCTCAAGTTTATGTACTAACTTTGGAGTTGCTTACCTCTAGCGTCATTCATTTGGATGAAGACTTTACCGGAAAAGCTGCACCTAAGCAGTGACAAATCAGCGTTTTTAGCGACTAACCTAGCCTTTTCTCTCCGGAAACGACCTCCATTCAACACATACACGCCATCTTGTTTAATTTTCACCCACGGATTTTTCTCTTTTTTTTAAGACGCAAAGGATAATCTTTTAAAGATGTATCAAATCAAGTATATACTCCATTATACAGGTTTTTAGGCGTTGAATTGAAATCAATTGAGAAATTGAAATCAAATTTGAATAATTGAAGGAGCTAGAAATTTGAAATTAGAAAAGCAAAACCAATAGTTCAAAATTTGGATCATTCGTCTGAGATCATGAGGAGACTTTCGAACAAGTCCAAAGAGATCAGGGACAAGTGAGTGGCCAAACCACTGAGGTCGGTTACAGATTGCTCTATCTGACTATCAAATTGAAACGAGCTCGAATAAATCTATTCGCACCCTCTTAAGATTCAGATTGATGTGAACTAAACGTGGATCGCATCCACGTAGTTTCTCCGGCTCGCGGAAACGACGAGGCCCTCGCGCGTAAGGGAAGGGAAAGAATGTGCGAGGGAATCGGGTCAAATATATATCCAACTCTGACGGGAGGCTACATTTTACTGTTGAGGTACTGGGAGCCCATTGGCTTTTTTTCTCCCTTTTTTCTACCTCACTATCTCGGAAAAGTAGTTCGGAGGGACTGTTCCTTTATAAATGAACAGAAAAGGGGGGCCCTTCGATATCTCCCACCTTAGGGTTTCCTCATATCAATCCCAAAACGACCCTCCACTTAATCTTTCTAGTCACGTCCGGCTCTCTGTAAAGCAGCAAGAGAGCCTGGAGAAGGACAGGAGGGAATGGTATCATTGAAAATAAATATTGTATTCGATGCTTTCTAAAAGGGAAGTTCTCCGAGCCCACCATGGTCTTTCGTAAGTTGGCGAGAAGGAAAACCTGATCCTCTTTTGACGGTTTCAAAACGGAAAAATCCTATATTCTCGTTTTTTAACGAGAGACTCCTGGCGGGTCTTGCTCGTTTGCGAACTCGTATCATTGAGGCGACAAATTGTTAGTGACGTCCTCGTGTCGAAACCGTTCATTCACTAAACAAGATATGCTAGGTAAAACATACCCTCTCCCTGAAGTAGTTACATTGCCTAACGGTACTAATCCTACATATTTACTTCTTCCGAGGTTAACGGGATGTCCAGTCGAAGACCGAATTTATTATGCATTCGGCTGATAGGACTTTCGAAATTCAGTTTTGGCGGTTGGATGCCCCTTTTCGCTATCTCGGTCCCAGGCGTGCCTGAGTTAGGAAACAAAAGGGAAAGGGCTTGACGTTTCAACCCTGGCGGAGTCCGCTCTAAGATAACTGGGCCATTGTCAATCCTGTCAACCTGCCCCAATCCCCTGCCCTCATCAGAAAAGTACAGGATCTATTTCTGGGTTCTTTCTTTATTTCATTTCCTATTATTTCCTTCCTGCAAGAATAAAAGTTGGGAAGACATTTCATCGGAGTGATGGTTAAGTTCGTGGTTCATTCAGTGAGTTGAAACCATTAATTATAAAGACGTAAATGAGAACCATGATGAGACAGGTCCGCATGCTTGACGGGTTTATTTCGATCTAATCCGTGCTACCTATTCAACTCGTAACCTACAGTATCGTAGGTCAGGCTAAACCAGAATGGTTTATTACACATTCGAAATACATTATCAGAATATTTATTTTGACATATACAACTTTCTCTAGTGCACGGAAATCGATCCCAGGCCCGTCTCAGTAAACTAATCAACAAACTATACCCGATACGCATATGTTCCCGCAAAAAATCTATATATCGCCGCAATCCTCTAATTGAGGCGATCGGGCTGAGTTAGGAGCTTAGTTAAGGTTTTTTTTTTTTTTTTTTTTTGCGTTTATAAGACTTAGGCGCAGCAGACGAACACTTTTGTTTACGGATCTACTCGCTTTGACAGGTAAAAGACGAGCTGGTTTCTTTAAAATCGATGAAACCAGCATTTTAGTAGGCAGCATTTAGTGCGTTATATTTGTACCATCTCGTATTAGATGTCGTGTACGATTACCTCCCACCGGAAATAATTATTTTACACGCGCATTCGTTTTGATCCATTTAGGCGTCCGTGTGTTGTTCGACAGAAGAAGGTGTAGCTAAAGTCAGCCCAATTAGAATGTCTCTTTCTATGGTCAGTTCGTTTCAAATTAGATGACGACGTTAATTGTCTCAATTGTAACACACCTGCCGTACATTTCTGAAAAGTATCCTCTCCGTAGACAAAAGCTAGGCTGCGCACGCACATCCTTTGTGTTGCACGCAATTAAAAGACAGCTTGTCGCACTACCCTCCTTTTAACGCTAACGAGGGCGAAGACATTTTTACATTTAGACGACGGAGAATAGAGAGGAAAATTAGTTTTTGGTTCTCAGCGTCCATTTTGTCGAGGCACTTTGGTCATCTGGCGACTTTTTTTTTGTATGACGAGTGAAGAAGACGCCAAAGGCCACCTGTGGAATTCATCTAATTATACGGTAATATCCGATGGTTCGCCGAACGATGGCCGGATCATTTCTACGAATCTGGAGTGGCTTTTGTGGCTTGTTATGGTCGTAATTACTTCCTCTTTTGTTCAGCGAAGCTGATTTGGTGGGTGTGTTTACGTTCCATCCATTTACCAGAATGTATTAGCCAACAGTCTAAATGCAGAATAATTATCAAAAGTCATCAGTTGAATAATTTAGAAATTCTAGACCACAACTGATCCTTAATACAACTTACTATCATTGTTCAGCTATAAAGAAATGTTTAACCCTGCGTCGGTCGCGTCTTCCCGCATGCGCAGCTGTGTTCACACCGCAGTCATTGGCGTTGTGTATTTTGCTCAAAATTGGAAAATTCTACACCTGGGAAACAATAATTTCAAGTAGACTTGCTTCAGTTAACATTTTTATTCAAAAAAATTACAAAATCTTGGGTAAAATGTGTAAACTTGAACGTTATTAAGTCATACAAAGTACCAGGATCAGGAGTACTATTACCTATTTGCTTTCTCAAACTCAAATGTTTCAATATATAAATATTTAGTATTGATCCAGAAAAAAGCGCTGTAGGTTCAGAGGCGATCTGTACTCATCAATATATAAAATTGGCGGTAATTCACTAACATTCTTGAACTCAATCGCACTGCGGTGTTCTCACCGCCTCGTCTCGTCGCGCAGCTGTGCTAACACCGCTATGTACTCAGCGCACACCTTGCTTGACGACGCCTGAAACAAAACTGAAATTCAGTTACGAAATACAGCCATTCAGTTACTGAATATCAACTTGTAAATCGCTCATAAGGTTGTGACTCATGTGCGATCGAGGGAATGGGATCGTAAACAAAAAATACGACCGGGGGGGGGGGGGGGTGTATTAGTGGAAATGTGGGCAAAGGGCAAGCGTTTTTATCCGAGTGCGGTGTAAACACCGAAAGCGCGACCGACGCAAGGTTAAATTTGATTATTTCGTGTAGTATTTATCACATTATATCAAGTACATTACTATTGCTACAATAAGTTTTTTTGCCATTTTCCATGACTACCTACGTTATCACCTAACATTCCAGAATAGCAAACACTGCCCTTTCTATGGCCCTTGATTACAATTTGAAAGCTCCGAGCATTGTTACATAGGTAGTACTCGAAGGGAAAAAGCGGTCCACTCCTCTTCTCCTCTCTATGCAAATATCGGGAGTTTTTCGGCAATGCGGTTCATTCAAAATATTTCATCACGTCAAATCATCAACGGAAAGAAGAACTGTTCGAGCGTTTATGTGGTGAAGGGAGGATTGGTGAGGGGTTGGAAAAAAAAGCCACGCCTGAAGTGGCAGCTCGGAAACAATGGCGGCCACTTGGCTCATTTCCTTCCAGGCTTGTGCGCCCTTCAGGGTGAACAATATTCGTGTTGCGTTGAAGGCCGAGCGGTCCCTTTGGTTGGAATCAATCGATTTTTTCCTACAAGGAACCAATGTGGCGCTCAAAGCGACTCAGTGGAAAAAATGCTGGAAAACTCAAAACGTTGAACAATGACATTAAGTTTAATAAGAATAATGATACAGGCAGAGGTTCTCCTGTTAAGCCTTCATCTATTGATGAATATTTGACAAAGTTAGAAATTGTTGTGAAGAATTTGGCGGTTCGAGCTTGGGCATTCTTGGTGCCAGGTGGACACTTGAATCCTTGAGAAAAACCTCCTTGTGTGTTGAATGCTAAGAGGAGCATTATACATTTCTACTTGAACTGTCGTTCTAGTTCGGAAAGAAAATCGTTATACACTCAGTTTCAAAAAGAGGTTTTCTGCTCATGATGGAAGGATAAAAGAGTTCTGTGATTTCACCTTATTGGAGTTAGAAGGAAAGACCCATTCGATCGGAAGAAACGTTTGACCCCCTGGCACGTGTATGTTGGAAAATAATATTTGATTTGAAGAAAAAAGAACGACCAAGAAGGTTTTCGTGGAGGGGGCCAGCCTTCAGTCGGATGGGAGAACCTTCTCACCCCCATTTTCCCGGTGACTTGTCGTCTAAAGGGAGAACACTGAGAGACCTTTTCTTGCTGCGCCATCTGAGGCGTCCAAAACGACCCCCAAGTTCGTCCCGTGCACCCCAGTTGGTCCGTTAATGCACGGCCACCCCACACCCATGCCACGCGTTTTCCGCCCTAAAGAAACGATCACTCCGACTACAAATTGAGCATAAACAATTCGACAGGACCTCCCAGTCTCTCTTCTCGGAAACTGAATTCGAACAATATTGCACTTTCCCTTCAACTACTCGACTGAAACAGCTGGCCAAGCAAATCCGTCGCTTCCGACCGAACGGATCCAGACAATGTCACACGATTATTTGATCCTTGACGCATGACTGCAGCACTAAGCATAATGAACCTACTATTTTCTGAAACAGAATGCAATTTACTCTGAAATGAGAAATAGGAGTTGGCGTTTTTTGAAGCGAAATTCCTCTTCGATAATGACAATTTTCCCATCATGGTCTGATGGTAGCTAAAGAATTAAGTAAAGTGAGCTAAAAAGGGATTTCAGCCATTAGCTTTTCGTTCATTCGTCCTTCAGATCGTAACTATCCGACCACCTCTCTCGTGACATTTCATTACTTCACCACTTTGAGTGAAAACAGGTTCAGTTGAAATTTTCAGCCGAAAATCTCTTGAACGGCTTACCGACTTATCAGCAGTCACCTATCTAAGTAATAACCACACCCGATGCTGCTCAACGTCGAAGATTAAACAAGATTCGAATGATTAACTCCACCCGAAGGATGGAATATGGTCTGGTCTTGATTTTGAAAAGTTGAAGAATTGTGGAGATAAGAAATAGCAAATTTTGTCCATAATCAGCTTTGGCATGCTCAGAGGACGAAGAATCGAGTGATGTGCGTATGTGACTATTAATGGGAAAACGGGTCGGGGGTTGAACGGATACAGGTAGTTAGGTGACAAAAAGCCTTTCTGCGGTTTTTCATGAGGTGACAAAAGAATCGTTCAAAACGTTATTCGGTGGGGTTACGTGTTATCTATGAAATACACAATTTTTCAAGAGAGGCAACTGCCTACCCCTCTCTCTTTAGATTGTTTTTAAAGAAAATTAGAAGAGAAAGTGAACTTGGCCCCATTGCAGGGATTACCTATATAGTCGCATTCTGAGTGATAGTTTATAAGTTTAACAATAATATTCTAGGATGATTGGCCCGCAAAAGACTGCGATCTGCCCGAAAAATTTACAGCGCACTCTCTATTCATTTTACATTTTAGGTCTAAATACCATTTCGCGTCGATCGTGCGTCTTCTAGCTCTTAACGCTCTCTCCTTTCAAAAGTCTAGTTGGTACGTCGACATGTTTGTCCGTTCCCTGACGAAATTGAATATTCAAGTCATGTTTGGAACTGTATGTACTTTACATCGGATGAGGTGCATTTCGATGCAAGCGCTTTACCATGTGAATTCTGCAAAAGTGGAAGGAACGTGATCAGTTTGTTCAACGAGTCGCTTTTTCTCGACGTTCGATCTCTTATTGAAAGAGACCCCTGCATCGTTGGATGTGGTTTTTTTTTAAGCTGGTGAACATTCGCGAAATTGTGGGCTATTGCTCTTCGCCGAGAGGTCGGTTGACCACGTCAGCTAAAAACGACTCTCCACGACAAATGTTGAGTGGTTTTACTTTTAGTTGGTTTAATTCCTGTTGAGTGGATGATGTTTATTTTAGTGGGGCTGCTTTCAGGGCGGCATCAGAGGGAGATTCAATTTCCAAATTAATTGAACTGCAAGGTGGTTGAAGAGGGGGTGCTAGCTTGGACCCTCTTTCTATTGCGTGGCTCCGACGGCAGAGAGCGCTGGCTGGAGGGAACTCGCCTTTTGTCCTAACACGCCCAGCCCTAGACGATATGAATTAGTCGCTTTCTCTCCGAGCCCAACTCACTTTGGATTATGCTAATCATGCTGCCTGTGTCAACAACTCCGGGATTCGCAGTATTTTCTCTCCAACACCAGGCGCTAATTATTAAAATTGTTCCCCCTTGGTGGGATCCAACATATGGGACTTGAACGCGGAGGGGCCGGGAAGCCCTAATTTAGAATTCATTCGTTTTTCGCTCTTTTATGTCGAGATGAATTTGAAGCCTTCGGGGGTTTGTTTTCGTGTGATTATTCATTCGAGTTTCATGTATTGTTGGGCGAATTGAGAGGGGTATTGATATCCTCAACCATTGCGGGTCGATTTGAATCGAAAACACGTTTTAGCAATGTAATAAACTCTTCTTCCATCAAACTGCCTTAGCTGCCCCAATTTTATAACCTCGATTCCGGATTTTCATGAGTAATTAAAGTAAAAGTTCTAGGTCAAAATTATCAGTTCCGTATTGCAAAATTTACATTTTTGCTTGGTTATTCAAGTTTTCATGCAAAAAGTCAATCTCTCGGATTCAGCCCAAATTTTTTTTCAGGCCGTTTCAAGGTGTCTAGATTAAAGTACGCAAGTGTCCGACCGCCGTCCACGCCGATTTTGGTAGTTGACAATTTTCTTAAAATCTGATGTTCTGGTCAGGAACCCGTTTCTGACTGTAGTTGTTCCTCGAAACTTTTCAGCCCGATCTGAATAAATGGTGAGAGGGAGGGGGGGGGGAGTCAAAATGAGTATTGTGAAAAATTGAGTTTAGAGATTTTTGGTCGCTAGGCGTGATGGGTATCATTTTCCCACTAAATGTTGGACCCTGAATCGGTTGGAATGAGTCCTGGTCCGAGGAATAACCAACTCCTGGGATAGAATTCGCAGCGTTTTCTACTTAACTTGCCATATTATTGGTGAAATATATGCCTGACCGAGACAGCTAAAAAAAAATTCTGTAGAGAATTAAACTCGTGTTGATTGACAGGCTGACGGTTCCGTTTTTGGCAACTCGTAGATAGTTCGACTCATGAGATTTCATTTAGGCTAACTGATTTCAGTTCGAATTACCTTTTACTATTCTTCAAAGTGAGCCACTTTGTGACATCAAAGGAGTTCCATACCGATCAGACTGGCAATGATTAAATTTGAAGCAGAAATATATTCTCTAAAATGTTATTTCGTGTCATTTAACATCCACTTTAATTACATCCCGATTTGTTTTCATTTTTTTTGTGGGGTAGGTTTGAAGTTCCTTTTTTCCTCTTGAAGTTTTTGTTTGGTTTAATCGAAATTTTAGCTTCTTCGGTGGTAGTAGATTGTTTCATGATATATTCACACAACATCGCTATCCGGTTATTTCCCGAAAAATCCATTATAGAACTAGAACTACGCTGAAATTTTCAGCGTAAGGGAACTGCTTCTCACGTGAAGAGTTATTCGTTATATCACACGTCTAAAGTAAAATGTAAAAACTCATTCCGTTCACATCAGAACACATTAGGGCTCTTCGGAAAATGTGACGATTGATTATAAAAGAACGTTGTGAAGAAAGGTTGACACGTTTGTGAGAAATAAGTGAATCGTGATGAGAGAAAAACTGATGAATTGATCAATCGCCGTTCAAACGAAAAACTAAAGTGGGACCGATGAAGAGTCCAGGGAAAAGGGAAAAAAGACGATTGATTAAAATCCTCGCGCCATCTGTCCCGGATGATGAAAGGCAGACTATTCTCTTTTGTGGAGCTATGCCCTCTCCCCTCTCCCACGATCTTCCATCTTGGCGCTTTTTTCCTGCTCCAGGTTCAGCTTCATCTATCGATCAGGACGAAGGTATTGAGGAAAGTGTGGCAGTGGGCAGATTAATATCAACGTCACTTCAACAGAAGCCTCTCAAACCTGCCCTTTTTCTGGAGTGACACCTCCACCTGAATCACTTCGCAAGAGGCTGAATCAGTTTCGAGAGCTCCACTCACATAGAGGCCATGTGATTCTGGCTAAGGAAAAACGTTGAGCTTGGGTGCTGGGATTTTTCCAGTCGAGTAGCGATTTTCTTTGTTCTGCCTACAAGTGACTTACGTTAGTGATCACTTGATGTAGGAAGCATAATTATACGCCCAAACGATGTTTATTACAGGATTATGGAAAACGTTTCTAATATTTTATGAATTGTGTACCGCAGGATGAAATGGTTCTTTTGTTGGAGACCGCTCCTCCATCCCAACACTTTCAGAGCGCCCGCTGTCGTAGTACAATACACGAGATGAAAGTAGAGGTATAATGGCGGCTGTAACATCCTTTCCTCTGGTTGTTTGTTGAGTCTGCAGCAAGTTGGTGTTTCAGGTGAACTATTTTGTTCCTGCATTTGTCCACAAGCAAAGAATTGGTGGGCAAAGAGCTCACCATTTCGCAAAATTGTGAAATCCTCCCTCTACACCGTGTTGGCTTTTGACATTTGATAAGGAGCAGAGTCCTTATCAGCATTATTATCGTATTTGATAATGAGTTAGTAATTATCATCGTACTTAAAAGGCTATGCCAATTGAGAGGACATTTGGCGTTAATGAGCATACTTGGGATAATCCTGGTAGGATCTTCTTTGATCTTAATCCTATTTCGCAATAGTAGACACGTTGCGCTATTTGTTTGTGGTTGGCCTGTTGGCAGTAATGACATGTGGTGCGCTTAGGAACGGGTCTGCAGTACGTATTGTCAATAGTCAATCTGCGTATACCTTTTTTCCATTTATCTCAATACAAGATCATTTCCTGAACCTGAAATCAACTAAACTATACTTTAAAATAATATAATAATAATAATATAATTTTGTCGTACTCTCTTAATGGTCACAAGAAATGACTGATCAGCATGAAAGCATAACTGCTTTATAAATTCTTTATTTATTCTTCTTTATTAATTTAAATTTTGACTGAGATCGTCAAAACCCTACGAATCGAGGACAAGAGCTTGAAAAGTGGCGATCCTTGTCAAAAGCAGGATAGGAAGGGATGGAAATGGATAGGCCGATAGAGGGAAACGTAAGTGAAGGTGGGATATTCCAATCAGATGCTTTCCATCAAACCGTCAGTCCTCCTTCTCCGACCTCTCAAGAAGATCCGCTCAAGTTCCGTCGATACCAACGGGGGAGATCTCGATTAGATGTAAGCGAGATTATTTTAGGAAATATCTGGCGCTGAGTGGGAAATTCAGTTAGGTAAATACATTTTTTACCAAGTTGACTGAATCAACGTTGAACTTATTTGTCGCGGAGTGATTTTACAATGCTGACTATATATCTGAGCGAGCACCTAGGCAAGAAGAGAGCGATGGTAGTTGCAATGTTCACGACAATGACCAAACTTTGCTGCCGATATTCGCAGCCCAATGAATTTTCATCTTGCCAGCAAACGTGGCTGCGTCCGTGCGTTGATAAAGACCCATCACGGCGTCATATTTTCGACTCCAAAAATCCCTCCCATTTCGACGGTCTTTCGCTTCCCATTGATTCGTATTCACTTTATTATCACGTCAACCCGAGAATGGTCGCCCATTTTCTCTTCCCAACAGATCATTTCCGCACCAAATATGCGCTCGGCCCGCATTTTGAAGGGAGGTCCCATGAATAATTTACTCGGTTCTCCAAATGGGACACTTACGTTGATACCCGCAAATGTTTCAGTCACCCTCCGTTGATAGTCGTATAAACACGTACGTATTTGATCATTTTCGGAAGGGGAATACTCCAACTTGGCAATCATTCTCTTTGGGATAGTTCTGTTCGTTTTGATATATGACCGCTCAAATACCTATTCAATGAGCGAGGGCGATGGAGTTGACAAATTGATTCCTTTATGCCCACAACCAGAGAATTCCTATTTCTTGGAAGATTTATTCGTAAGCGCCTCAATGACTATATATTTTTCATCATTTTATATTCAATTTTTAGAGACCTCACACGATGTTTCATGGTTTTGAGGAAACACACAATCTATTCTAAAAGCACAATATACCTCATCTTTTTACTTCACCTTTGTCTGAAGGAGATCTTGTAGGCACGTTAGATCCCTTGCAATTTAGTTAAAAAAATGTTTGGTCGCAGGTTTTTTTTTTTTTTTTAATCATTACCCGTTCATGTTTTAATTCACCTCATCATCCATCGAAATATTCCCTGGTTAGGCGTCAACATCAGTTGAAGCGTAGGGTCTCAACAGGATATCATATAACTCCTTCTCACAAAGAAGAATGCGCAGTAAACTTTTGCGAGGGGTGAAAGTGAAGAGCATAATTCGGGTAATAAGATTTGAAGTGAGCAAGGAAGAGAGGCATCGCCCCTCAAGAGCTCCTGGGAGGCTAAGATGTATTGTTATTGCGTGGATGTGCTTCGGAGACTTAAGAGTATGAGGCGTTCTCACCCCTACGACGGAAAAAGCTCCGGCAACACTGCAAGTCTAATGTGGACATCTCTCGCACATACGAATAAATATTCAGTGTATACCCTTATACCATGGCACGGAGGAAGTAGTGGCAGCACGCTGATGGTGAGCTCACTCTTCTTTTTGTTATGTGATCATGGAGTAACCTAGCAACAAAGCCCATAGGCACTATTTTAACGGATTTTTTCAGATTTCGGGCTAAGTTTTATGAATCGTGAAATCCAATGACCATAGGTACCTACTGAAAAGCGTTTTGAATTTTTGAACGATAATTTATCAGCTTAACTTGAAGAAAATGATCGCCACATGCCTTTATACCATTCTAATACGAGAAAACCGTAATATTGGTTTCAATTTGGAAGAAAACAAAACAAAAAAAGAGGCTAGGAAGAGAAACTTGGGTACCCCCCCCCCCCCCAATCTAGCCCTACCGCTGGTTTTTCGCACATCTCCTCAGTTCTGTTATCACCTTAATTGTTGTTTATTAATTTCGTTTTCTTCTTCCCACAGTTTTTCTTCAGTATGTTTTAGTGTTCAATTCTATCATTTTTCTATTACAGGTGAGTGTCCATTCATGAAGTTGGTAGGACTTTCAGTCATCGGTAAGTTTTGAACTTAATTTGGTCGTTTCTCATTATATTAATTACTTCATATTCGTTGTTGGCACTCTTATGATTGTGATAGTGAGTTCTGATCTATTGTGGATTTCAACTTATAGGTTTCTTTTGTTTCATCCAGTTACTTGAGTGATTCTGGCGGAATCGGGAGTGTGAAACTCTAAACTCAATGTTGCCTCGCTGAAATTTGAGGTTCATGAATACCAACCTTGGATGCGAGCGTTGAGGTTTGACCTGGCTAATTCGCTAATGGATTTCATCGAATGGTTGATTACTGCAGCCGTCAACTCGCAGCGATTCGGGTCCTTCGGAATTTGAGACGGCTGTGGATTTGATTATTATTCAGCTCCGAAATGGCGCTTGAGTTCGGTAGAGCAGGAGGAAACTGTTAATTATTGGTGGGAACTTCATCGTCCAATTAAAACTGGTGATGTTCCGCCCATCTTCTACCTACCCTTCATCCCGTATGCATCATCCATCGGGGCGAAGGCTCCTGATGTATACCGGGATGAATAACCCCTTGTTGAACCCCTTTGAGATTCCATTTCAGTACAGTTTTCGCTGTCATTGTAATTTTCTACTACCCTCTTCTGTCGACTCGGTCTTAATATGTTCCCTAAACATTGTTACCTCTAGATGGCGATATGCGAACCGGTAATGGTTCCAGAGTAAGCTGCCCAAATCATAGAATTGTTTATCTTTTCAAGCAATGTGAAGGATGAGGAGGGAGTAAACTCACGAACAACTGATCTCCCCAACTCGTTTGTCAGTTTGTTCGTCGTGCCGAAAGTTAATAAGACGGTATTGTTTTCGCGTGATCTCTCAAAGAAAGGAGTATTGACTGTTCCCAGCACCGACCGCTGAAGGGTCTTTCCTATCGTTGGAGCACGAGTCGATCCCTTGACAGCTAATAAGGGAAGGGAAAATGATGTCAACTTACTGTTTTACTGACGCGAGTCAAACAAAACTCATCTCGTCGAAATAACCTTCGTTAGAAAAGGAAACCGACTGAGGAATGGCTGGGAGGGGGGTCGAACCCGCCTCCAACAGCACCAACAGGAAAGGAATTTGTTTAGCTCCCTTTCCATTTTACCCTGTTGGCTCTTCCTCTCGGCTTGGCAGGTAATAAATCTATCCATGGGCCTTCATCTGACCTCTGTTTAAATAACCCTTGCGCACGTGAAGTGTGTAAACAGGTTTGGGACGAAGACTCATTGTTTGTACATAAATCCCAGCCCTTTGTTTGCCTTCCTATCATCAGCTTGGCTGACGTTTTTTGGACAACACGGCGTTCGAATTAACCCCCTTATTCGTTCCCATAGGGCGGTAGCTGCCGTGGGATATCGCGAAAAATGTGTTCAAGTGTGCATCACCTAAGTATGTACACATGCGATTGGATCGATGCTATTATCGGGATGTGTAAATATGCTGGTGAGATTGTGATGCATGCATGTGCCACGATCATCCGGATTAACCGTTCTCATCCGTAGTCTGTTCTACTTCTGAGGACGAGAACAGATCTATGATTATTTTTAATAATTTTTCATATATGATGTTAACACGAAAAGTGTTATATGATACAAGTAAAATCCATTGTTAGAAGAATTTAGCCGAGTCCCTGATGACGATACATGAATAAAGCTGTGATGGGTTATTCGTATTGCCTTGTGTACGTTGATGTAATGATTCCAACTATTTTGACTTCTGTTGTTTTAACTATGTAGATTTGTCTATTGATTGATTCTAATTTTATTCAATTACGTCAGACAGTCTAGTCTAGGAATGTAGGCCAATCGCTTGAAGGTGAAAGAAAAGGAAACATCGCCAGACACGGTGTCCCTGTAGGCATTTACATTTATGTAAAAAAGATCACGAGAGACGGGTCTCTCAACGGTGCTATCTTTTCAGAAATTCAGATTCGGTATTATTCAAATTCTTGCTACTATCTAATATATCTTTTACACTCGTCCTTTCCGAGATTCATAAATACATCACACACTGAGGGAACACAACCCCGAGGAAAGGGTTTTTTTCTCTGGTATCAGGCAACAGATGTAAATTACAAAGAGGTGTTCTACGACGGTAAATGGATCCCAAAGATTTGATTTTTGAAGTGTGCGTACAACAATTTTCGTACTTAAAAAACCCGGGGCCGGGCCTTCAGGTTTTGTGAGGTTTTTTTTATGCAGGACGGTATACATTTTTAAAAGTTTGTTAACATTTATCTAAATAAATATTATTTGAATATAGAAACCACACTTCCAACATTGTCTCATGGCTAATGTATAACATTTATGAGATATGGAACCTTGATATTCGTAATGATGTGTATCTTTGGACTATGAACAAATTTAAAATGTACTATGAATGTAAACCAAATGGTTTTTCTTCTCAATTTCCTCAGGGATGGATTTGGAACGTGATTCCATTAGTGAATAGATTGACTTATCGCTCAAACTGCTCCAGTTGACTAATTGACCAGATTACTCGGCCAATTGAAATGCGTTTGCTGCAATTAAACGAGACAAATTGAACAAGATTGAATCACCCTTTCAATCCGTTAGGAGCCGCTTAGTTTCTCTCTTCGTACCCATAAAATATTGAGAAATCTTCATCAGTCTCCCCGAATGTCTAAACTACCCAAGAGTGCGGGATGCCCCATGCAAGATTGAAGGCAGCGTTGAGTCTTTACTCACCGCTCGCTTCCGTTCCGCAGATTAATAGCTCTTCAACTTGTCTTCCATCACTCCCCCTCCCCAGGAATCTGGACCCCTTTTCGATGATGATAAATAATCATGAGATGGAAGTTTGTTACGATCCGGAATTGAACGTTTTCCCTCAGAAGGAAAGTTTTCTCTTCGCCCAAGTGATAAGCCGTTTTCCTTCAAGTCCTTAATCAAACGCAATCAGTTCCGCTTTATTTCCCGTTTTCCTTTCGATTCGCCCTTAAGATGTGGCAAAGTCTCGTAGAGGGCGAGCTCTATCTTGATCAATCCTAACATGGTGGCTCAACTCAAACAAAAATATCGTTGGGAAAGGGGAAAGGGTTGTTTTGGTCGTTTGGCCCTTGATTGGGTAATTTGCTCGAAGGTTTCAAGCTGTCGTAAAAATTGGCCCTTGGGGGTTGCCAATCGGCCAGGACAGACGAGGGTATTTGCGCGGTATGTGCCCGCATATTCGACGCGTCTCTGAGGTACACCGAATGAAATTCCAGGCATCCTCGATCCCACCTTGCTGTCATCACCTGAAAGCTAAGTCTCAACAGACTATGAATTTGCTAGGATTGACTAGGGTTCTGCATGTATTGACAACCTAGACGTTTACAATTGTTTAATAATTAGAAACGATAGTAGTTTCCTAAAAAAAAAAAAAAAAAATGATACTCGAAAGACCTCAACAATTTAGAATACCTTCAGTCAATATTATAATTTATATTCATATTGGTATATGATAATAATTAATATCATAGTCCCAATTATAATTGCTGTCATCATTTTAAGATATCATAATCAATTAAATTTTCTGAAAAATGAGGGAAAAGGCATGAGTTTGTATGCAAATGCGCCCTCTTATCTGTATGTTATTATTAAATACAAATGGCCCTTATCGTCTGTCAGTCTGTTATGCCTTATCTGTATTTTCGTTAGTGTATCCTACCATTTATTACGGGATACATTTATTGCAATCTCCAGTTGATCGTAGTTTTCATTATCTACGAGTATTCATCTGAGTCATGGTTACTCACTTTATTGATTTCAACCCATTTAGGCCCTCAAAAAGACCCTATACACATCAAAAGCCCGTTGGAGTAGTGATGATCCAACTAAATTAGTTCTTCGTTAGACCACCAATCCCAATTTTCTGTTGTTGCTTAAATCTATAACGACGTGTCCAAATTACATCTCTATCATTATATAAATTGTAGCTACTCTTACGCTCGCAGTTCCAAAGTTGTGAAACTTCGTGAATGTTGAATCTGCCTTGAGCAAGGCTCTCGAGGCTAATCTGTTGGATACAGGGACACGTGGTCAACTGAGTCACGTTACAAAACGCGAACCCTGGTTTATGTCCCACCTCAGTGGCTCACACGTGACCGCTGCGTGCTGGTATAAGCTCAGAACATTTACACTCAGAGACCAGGAGAGCTCACCTGTCAACAGATAAATCCACCCCTGTCCGTTTCATGAGCTTTGCTGGACATCAACAATCCCAAGAGTAGTGTAATTTCAAATTGAGAACATTCCTAAACCAAATTACGATGTTTCTCTTCCCTCAAGTAGGTAAATACCTACTTTGGAGTTTTGTTTTTTTTTCATACAGCGTAAGTTCCGCATCAACGAAACCAGAGAGAAAATTCTTCAAGAGATCCGTAAAAGAGATTTTGAGCACGCATTATGCTTTATAAAACTTTACGTTACAAAGGTATTTGAGATAGGGGGGAAACAACTTGAGCGTTCAGCTCTGTATGGAACAGCCCTTTGGAGAACTGACGAAAGCCGAAAAAAAGAAGGGAAAGGTATAATTTTTAGCGTCTTTTCATCTCGAGCTTTCCTCACCTCTTTTATTCCTCACTTGAAAAAAAGAAGAAAAAAAGGTTCCCGCCCCTGGAAAAGGGAAGAAAAAAAGGAAAAAAAAGATTGAAGGAGGCAATGTGCCGTGAGCGTGTTTGATATGGCCTGGGCCGATGAGAAAAGCTTTGTCCAGGACTGAGACCAATATCGGAAGCTTGCGTTGAACTAGCGAGGTTGGGGGAGGATTAGAGAGCAGCGGAATTAGCCCTTCTAAAGCCATCTCCTTTAGCCCTGACCGTCGTATCCTCTAGAGTTCAACCCTTACAATATAACCGGACGCGGATTCCTGTCTTCAGCTTGACACGGCCCTTGCGATAATTAAACCGTGGCTTTTAATCAAAGAGCCCCTCCTATCATTCTTAAGCTCGGGACCTTTTCTCCTCGGGTTGCTGAAACGTGTTCAGATTTATAGCCGTGGGGTCTCACAAGAGCTCGCTGGCTGATCACCTAATGCTATCGGGGTTATTGCAGTTCCCATTCTTCAAGAGGCTGACAATTTTTGGTGGTTGTCACCAGTATAGAACTTCATTGAATTGAATTGTCTACGGGTATTCAACATGATGAATAGAGGGCAGATTAATGTTCGGGTTCGCTCGAAGTAGGAACGGCTCAGTGCACTGATGATTGGTCAATATTCAACAAAATATCGATTATTCGAGGACAGGAACGATTATTGTAACTTAAGAAATGGATTTACGTTAACGAGAAAACGTTGGAGATATTTTCACGTTGGCCGCGGGAATTCTTTTTTTGCCTTTGTCGGCCACTTCAGTCTCGGCAGAGCCGAGGGAGTCAAATGATATATCACTTGCTCTTGTGTAAACAAGACCTACAAAAACCTTCAGAGACTGACGTGAAGGCAACAGTAGGGCAACAGAAGTTGGAGACCCCGAGTTTTATTCATGGTGAATTGTATTATTCAAGCACGTCCAAGCCCGGGTATCGGCAATAGTCTCTTTCCAACCATCCTGGTGAATAATGGATACCATTTAGGGCGTCCACTCGCACCTTCTTGCGCCGACAGACACATCCATAATGCGTTAGTCCCAATACTTCCGTTCTTGTGGGTGAAGTTGTCATGGGAATGGGCGATTCGGTATAATGGATATGCGGTCGTTTGAGGGAATTAAATTTCAAAAATGTGAGTATAATTAATCGTATGAATTTGCGATCGTAGTATTAGCAGTAGGTCAATGGCTAGAGACTAGTTTTGGGAATTTGGCACACCAACGAATAGGCAAATTTCATCACATGACGTTTTTATGCTTATTATCAACCACCTGATTCCTTCCCTTTCAGCCTGAAATGGATTATTCCGCCTGGTTTTCTGAAAATGAGAGCAATCTGAATTCGATGAGAGACTGAGGTCAGTCTATCTGCCATAACTTGTAGATCTTTTTTTCTCTCGAGTACATCAAGAATAAGCGCTTTCCTCTTGTCTTTCCCTCGGGCTTACTGATAGTTGAAAGTCAGCCAACCAGAAACTAGAACAACGATGGCCTGTGCATACGAGAATGGAAACAGCATTCTCCTTGTTGCGAAAACACAAACATCCCGGCTGTTGACATGTGGATAACCGGCGACGAAGTGCGAAACATTTGTTTACCCCAGTCCCACACGTTCTGCTCCCGACGGCGAAAAGAAAACTAGAAGATTTTTAAGTGTGTGGTAGGACGAGCACGTTTTACATTGTCCCAGTTGTGCGACTGACAAGAGGAAAAAGAGAGCCTATACCGTTGAGCGGGCGGATATTTTGCTTCGCAATTTCTCAAGAACGCGGCCACGGAATACAAATGTAGCGTAGGATAGAGCCCACCCTCTACCCAGACGCAAACTGCTTTTTCGACCAGTTGGGCTTCGGGCAAGAAACTCAATTTTGATTTAGAACGGTTCGAGAATCCCAGCCCGGAAAAAGGTTTCGTAGACCGCAAATCTCGTTTTAGGAGGGTGCAAGTGAAAAAAAAGATTACCAACCGTCCTCTTTTTCCGTTGAAGAAGTTGGACTCATAGTTTGTGAATAATGCATGCTCTCCACTGATGGAAAATAGTGAGAACCTGAAAGCTCTGTAACATCAGTGGTTGCTCTCTTTTTTCCGTATTTGGAGAACGAGAGTAAAGTGCGTTCAGTTGTAGGAGTGTATACATGCTGAAAAATCTGAAAATAAAGGAAAGAAGGCCTCGGACGGGAGGCACAACTGAGGCAATATTCAACTTGAAGATCTACAAGTGCTCGAATTCAGCGACGCAGGTTTCATCTTACTGCAAGACGGGTAATGCTAAACGAACTGGAACTGAGCCTAACGACAATGAATTGGGAGACGTGGTGGGTAGAAATAGAATTTGTTTGATCATATTACTTTATTTAGACGCCTTTATTATTAATTTGTCCAAGGTAAACTCAATATTGCCTCATGATGCTCATCAAACATTACTAAAGAACGTTATGCTAATGTATCCGTTTACTAATCAATCATTACGTACTGATTTTTCTGATTTGATTTCACTCCATTCGTGTGTCTTCCTCAAATAAGTAATTTTTCATATCAAGGGCAGAAGTTCCATATCCGAATTTGTGAACCTCTTGGGTTTAATGCTTTAGGAATTGCACAATATACAAATTAATTGTTCACACCGAATTATGTGACTATTCATGCTTTGCATAAAGTCTAACGTGCCCGAGGGAGAGTAAATCTACTTCAAAAGGGTCAAATTATTCCACGTAGGTTTATTACTCTGGGTGGATCAAAATGGATTTGGGGAACTTACTTCTTATTGTTTGAACAATTTTGCACGTTTGTGGGTTCTTTATAGGCTCGTAGTGTATTTGTCTCCACTTTGTAAATCCAATTTGATAAATTTCAAGTATTCAAATTACTTACTTCTATGTTTAAAAAATACCGTTCACAGATTTCCGCGTAAAGACCTCACGAGCGGGTTTGACATAGTAATCAGTATGAGCGATGGTAATTTATCGTAAAGGCAAGTTGATAACCCTTCGTGAGAGAGACATTCAATTTCAACGTACAAACCGAGCAGGCCTCCTTCCAAAGAAATAGATCTTGGCTCCTGTCATTGTTTTAAATTTAACAGAATGTGAGCCAGCTACGGGAGTGGGGTTCGCCGACGAGGCCGTCAATGTTGTTTCGAAGCCCCCCTCTGTGTTATACGGGAACGTCAACAGGGAAAAGGGAGAATTGGTTGAAATTGAGTGAGCCCTACGGAGAAGGGGGTAGAATGCCTATTTGTAGAGTTGGAGAATGATTTAGTGTAGAACAAAAGCTCCCTTGCCTTAATTAACAGGGGTTATGAGGCACTGTTCCAATTTTCGATTCTTTCAATAACAGTAGTTGATCTCGGAGAATAGATTTGCTACCGTTGGAGGTTTTCAGGAAAATTTCACTTCCAACTTCTATCCTCACCGCATTTGCCTTCATTCACTACACAAGTATTGTTATTTACTATGGTATTTATGAGCTGAAGATTGCATCAAGGCGGGGAGTTATGCGTTATCGAAATTACCCCGTCCCTAAAGTCTTTGGTTCCGGATAGAATAAGTCAATTTTTCGAGAAAAGACCCACATATAGAGCTGGACGAGTTGGGATTAATAGGACTCCCTGGATAATAAATCTGTCTGGCCAAATCACAACTGAAATAATTATTTTACTGTTACTCATCCAACAACAAATATTTTCTGCTTCCACCTGCATTGATCGTTGCCGTTTCTAACTCAAGTTTAATACCTCTAAGTTCAACCTGCTGTTGTCCACCTTTAAGATTCTCTATAAGGGTTAAGAGAAATGAAGGGCTGTTTTTTTCTCAAATTCAAGAGAAAACTTGACGCTAAAGTTGACGTAACGCATGTGGACTTTTCCGTTTTTCATTTTGTCCTATTCCCTTTCCACAGTCAGGCGGTCGCCGCAATGCCGCTGAGAGCTTCCAACCATGATGAATAATGGAATATACCAATGAAGGCGGGAGAGCCTGGGTTCAAATAATGCTCGCTTATTCAATTATTAATTCGTTAAATTGAATTTGATATGGACAATTTATCGGGGAGATGACGTCACCACGGAGGTTTCACATTCAATTAATTCACTTTATTAAACATGCTAATGGACTATCCTAGGAGAGTACCTATTTCGGGTAAACACTTTTCCCGGTATCAGAGATGAATTGACTTCGGCCTATTAATGTTGGTTGTTTGTTCAGTGTAGTGTGGACTAGAAACAAAGCCAAATAGCTCAGTTAATTTGTAATCACGACCGCGGTCGTAACTATTAAATTTCCGTGAAATTGGTCATAATGTTGATGAAACGCTTCGTTACGTGATTTCATGACGAATCGAGATTTCCTTCGTGTAATTCCAATTCAGATTGCAATATTAAATTTATGTTTACCCAACTCAATATTCTGAATGTACTCCGAGGTTTTCATAATTGAGCAGGCTAGGAAAAGCCACTCACCTCATGCCACCATTATTTCAAACCCGTTAATTCATCATGATGACTGTATCATCAGGCTGAATGTTCTTAGGTATGTTAAAATCGTGTTTGGAATACAATCTATCATACGAGGTCCTCCCGAAGGTCCTAACATATTTAATTTCAGGTTTGAACGAAGGGTCAATCTCAGCTGGCGTCGTAATTTATGAACACATCATACCCTTATTTTCGAAATTCAGGACGTGATGGGTAGGTACGTACTCTTCGTAGTAGGTATACGATTTTCCATTGTTGTTCTTCACAGGTTTAGAAATGGATGAGAGCGATCTCAATTTTCGCTTCCATTTTCGGGGTGGCTTGACAGCAACAACGCGGAAAAGCGGAATTTATAGAGGCAATCCAGGGGGTATAAAGGAGGTTAGGGGTTTCTGGAGGCCGAGTTAGTATCAGACAGATGGCGCTGCTATAAAATTACCTCCACCACCTGCCTTCAGGTCACGCGTTGTCAGGGTCAAAAGTCCGACCCAACATCCTCCTTGTAAGCATCTTTTCAAGTTGCCGTCACTTTGGGAAGCTCCTTCTTTCAACTTAGGGACTTTTCCCAATATATTTACCTTAGGGAAGGGGTTGTAAAGATTCTTTTCTATCTGGCGCTTTCAACAACGTGTTCCACTTTTCGAACCAAATAACCCCGACCTACCGTAAAGTTTGACCCCAGAGAGGCCTGGAAGTTTTTACCGCTTTTCCCATTTCCTGCTCCATACGCAACCGATACGTTGAAAGTAGGAAACTGAAGAGGAATCGGGGTAATGAAAAAGTAGAAGTTCTTACTGGAGGCTTTGGTACCAGTAAAGCGCACCTGAGCAGGGGGAATGGGGACGGGAAATACCGATATAACAGAGCCCTGGCGAGGGATGGAGAGATCTTCCACTAGCAATGTTTTATTATGAACCGTTTTTCTTACGGTTTTCTCCGAACTCCCTTCATTCCGGGGTCCTACCCCTCGTCTACACCTGCCGACTTGACCGAATTAATGCCGGTTTTATTAAAAAAGGCCGCTGCCCTCGGGAAAAACTGCATTCTTCTTAGCGTTTCTTCCCCGCTTTGGAGGAAAGTTAGGAGGATATTATTCGTGAAAGCCGCGCCTAAAAGTTCCGCTGGTTATGTAGATGACAGAAGAGGAAAGCTTCTTTGAAACTTACGCGAAGATTTTCTCAAAATAGGTGTTCCATTGCGTTGAATACGATTCGAATGTTAAGAATAAATAATAATTATACATGGTAACATTCAGGTACCGAGAGTGAGCCTAAAACTAATTTGCAAGAAAATGTGCCTCCAAGAGTTTGAGGAAACATTTGTTTCAAGTTATTTTACTTCTAAAATTTTTTCACGAGATTTTTACCTCAACTCATTAAAGTACCTATAACTTTCTTACAAAAATTCAAAATTTATATTATCGTTGTAAAGAACAATAAATTTCCGGTCTTTCTGATATTCAACCAGATTTGGTTTGCTTCCTGTCTTGGCTAGTGCAAAAAAATGTGCTGAACTTAAAACGTGATGAGAATAAGTTCTAATTTTTGTCGTACCATTGGGACGAATGTGCCGGTTTAATATGCCGGAAGCGCCATTAAAGCGGACTTTCAATATCGATTTTCCTTCGGAAAAACCGAATTGAAACTAGTTAAAAAATCTTAGCTAGTGTTGCGAGCTCGCACTGGCGCCGGCCAAATGGGCTGCCGGCGTCGCAAGGTCAACTACCTGTGGAAGGCTAAGGGACTGTTCTCGAATGTTCGAGAACCTCCCCGTTCGTCCCCGAACGTTCTCGACCGGGCATCAGGTATAAAAACAGACCCACGAGCACCGCCCAGTTCAGTTCAATTCGGAGCCCCGATATAGACGCTTCTCGGGTTATAAATCGTGCCGCGCCGCGTTATAAATAGTGCGACAAGCGTTACAACCGTGTATTGTGATTCTGTCATTGTGTAAGTGCGCGAATGTGAACAGTGTATGTACTCAAGCGAACAATTGTTAATAAACTACTTACTAAGAACATAAATCGTTACAATTGGTGTCAGAAGTGGGATTACAAATTAGTGTTATAGTGTTGGACAATAGTTAGTGTTACAGTGTTTTACAGTAGTTATAAAGTGTTATAGTGACTTTAGTGTGTTACTGCGCGTTTGAACTCTTAAAAACGAACAAAATGAAGTTGACCGATTTGAAAGTTAAACAGCTGAAGGAAGAGCTGGAAGAGCGCGGCTTACCTACCAGTGGAACAAAAGCAGATCTACGCCTACGACTTAAGGAGAACTTGGTTGAAGAAGGCCATGACCCAGACAACTTTGACTTTGTGGATGATATCACCAGAATTGAAGAGAATTCCAGACAACTGTTTGAAGAAAACTCACGGAAAATGGAAGAAAATTCTAGACAACTGTTTGAAGAAAACTCACGGAAAATGGAAGAGAATTCTAAAAGAATCGAAGAGAATTCTAGACAACTGTTTGAAGAAAACTCACGGAAAATGGAAGAGAATTCTAAAAGAATTGAAGAGAATTTGGTGAGTCATATGGATAAAATAGTGAGTGATGTTGCCAACATAAAAACTGATGTAGTCAGACTGGAGGACAATTTGAATTCATTGTCCAACACAGTTGACGATAAGATCTCTGCAGTTGACGATAAGATCTCTGCAGTTGATGATAAGATCTCTACAGTTGATGATAGGGTCTCTGCATTTGATGATAAGATCTCTCAGGTTAGAGACGAAATTGAAAACAAAATTCGAGCACTAGAGAGAAGCAATCAAGGAAAGTTGAGACACATGGATATACCAGCAGAAGCCAGCTTCAACAGTGGCAACAAAGAGCGGTTTATAGGAGCCAGAGGAAATAAAATTAAACCGCCTACATTTGATGGGAAGGTACCCTGGTCAACATACAAGAGACAATTTGAAGCTGCAGCTGTTGCAAATGGATGGCTCGAACATGACAAAGCAACAGCTCTAATAGTTGCATTGCGTGGAGAAGCCTTGAACATTCTCCAGACAATACCCGCTGGCCATCAGAACAATTACGAATTGTTGACTGCCAGGCTGGATATGAGATACGGAGATGCTCATCTACAACAAGTCTACCGTGTGCAGATAAACGACAGGAACCAGAGGGCCACCGAGACGCTACAGGAATTTGAAGCGGACATTGCAAGACTGGTGAGACTGGCTTACCCTACAGCGCCTGATGACTTTTTGGAGCAGCTCGCTGTCCAGACTTTCGTAGATGGAATCAGGGACAGTGAAACTCAGCAAGCATTGAGACTCGCACGCCCAAAGACCTTGTGCGATGCCCTGGCGCATGCTTTGGAATTTGAGGCTGCGAAGCAAGCCTCTCACCGGAGCGGAGCACGTCTGAGACAGGTAGTGGAAGAAGAAGAGGACATCGTGGAGAGGGTACTAAGGCGTTTGAAGCAAGAGCCCGATTGGGAGGACCTCAAACGACAACTCAGATGCTGGCAATTGGGGGAGTCCTCTCACAGTTACAAGACGGGCAAGAAGAGGAGACCTATTCTGGACAACTGCGGCCACAGCTCAAGACCGGACCAGCAAGAAGAACACCTACGGAGGACGAGAATTATCCTGGGTGAGTGGCAGCCAGAGCACTTGCAGGAGCGGCAAGCAGAAGACCAGGAGCTAAGGGATCTTCTGGATTGGAAGAGAACCAACAGGAGACCCAGTTGGCCAGAAATTAGACATCGTAGTCCAACTATAAAAACCTATTGGGCGCAGTGGAACTCTATCATTCTGGAAGGAGGAATCCTGAAACGTCGCCTGGAGAGTAATGATGGTACTGAGAGAAGGACGCAGATCATTGTTCCACAAAAGTTGGTTCCCTTGGTTTTGGAGCATTTCCATGATGGAACATCAGGAGGACATTTTGGCATCACGAAAACGCTACAGAAGGTTAGAGAGCGTTTTTACTGGGTAGATAGCAAACAATCTGTCAAAGATTGGTGTAAGAAGTGTTTGCTATGCAATGCCGGGCAGGGACCAACTGTGAAACCGAGGGCAAAGATGCTGCAGTACAATGTGGGAAGCCCAATGGACCGAATAGCCAGTGACCGGATGAAGACTCGATACGACATAAAGGCAACTGAGGTGGGTTTCCAAGCAGGCGATCTTGTCTGGTTCTACAATCCGCGTCGGAAGCGAGGACTATCACCGAAACTCCAGAAGGATTGGGAAGGACCCTACGAAATCATGAAAAGAATCAACGATGTCATCTACAGGATTCGAAGAACTCCAAGAGGGAAACCGCGAGTGGTACATCATAATCGGCTGGCAGCATTCGTGGACAGTTCGACGCAGGAAGACCTATCGAGGACCGTGACTACACCATCATGTATAGAAGACCCGGCAACCCTGGAGTTCAACATGTTCATGAAGAACTATGGAGGGACTAGCAAAGCGAGATTTGGAGTCACCAACGAAGTGCGCGAGAACCTTTTTGACGTTGGAAAAGATTATGCGCTAGCACACTGTGTAGCTGCCGACCTCAAAATGTCGAGAGGAATTGCCGAAATATTCAAGAAGAAATATGGTAATGTCGACCAGTTGCAGCGGCAAAATCCACGCATTGGAAAAACGTTGTCACTGAGGATAGCCAACCAGCTAATAGTCTATCTAGTGACAAAACAGTCTTCCCACCAGAAGCCAACCTACAGGACTCTTTGGGATGCGCTACTTGCCCTGAAGAAGCTGCTCATTAAGCAGGGAATGAAGAAGTTGGCAATACCCAAGATTGGTTGTGGCTTGGACCAATTGGATTGGAGGATAGTCCGTAACATGTTGGAGTTCATTTTCCAAGGGACCCAGATTGAGGTGCGGGTGTGTACCTGGAATCCTCATGGAAGAACTGATGTGAAGACTGTGGACTGCTATTTCTACCGCCAAGGCAGCTGCAAGAATGGTGATAAATGCCGCTATCGACATGAGCCCTGTGATGAACAGATGCCCAAGATTGTTCTGGGACAGAACAATTCTAAGGAGGGGGCAGTGTTGCGAGCTCGCACTGGCGCCGGCCAAATGGGCTGCCGGCGTCGCAAGGTCAACGACCTGTGGAAGGCTAAGGGACCGTTCTCGAATGTTCGAGAACCTCCCCGTTCGTCCCCGAACGTTCTCGACCGGGCATCAGGTATAAAAACAGACCCACGATATCTCAGATTCCCGCGACTCGTAAGATGTGTTCAAGTTTTATCTACATTGTGTTGTTTTTCGATAGCGATTCTTCAAAGCTTGGTGGTTGCTTGTTAGAAAATAAATGAAATATGGGTATAATAATATCGATAGTCTATGGGCCAACTGAAAACAATCTTGGCATGCTGAACTACGCGTTCCATATTACTCTTGAAGAAATATATTCTTTTCAGCAGTTAATGTATTATTCAACTACACTCGCCATTTGAATACAAATTAAATGGTAATAAGGCAAGCAGAAAAAGTTTCTCCGAGGGTTGTCTTTCCTTTTAATTTCTTTTTTATGATGCTCCAGCACGGTCTTTTTCTCGAGGAGTTCATTTCGCCAGCGGAAAAACACCATCGAAGTCTCAGCGTTGTCCCGAACAAATTAAGACGGATGATAGGAAGCCGAATATAAATTTTGAACTCCGCGGCTGGAGATAACCAGCGAGTGTGGTAAGAGACCATTTATACGGTGGGAAGCCCATAGTAAGACGTATTAGTCACATTTATAATAACGATAAATATTCTCGCACGGCGCGGGAGGGAGGTTCTGTTTGCTTCGGGCTTTGCCAAAAGGGTTTTGGTCGTTGGCCAACAGCCGGGATATGCCGGGGAACGTCTTAACTTCACACAATAGCGCGGGACGCTTGTTGTTTTACCACTGTCACTGCTTGTTAGGTTCTAGGAAGCTCGATGGTGCCGCAGTGGGTTTTACGCAAGAGAAAACGAGCCTCTTGGCGAAAAAACTTCGTATCTTATTTTCAGCAGTCGGCTTATTGTTGGCAAAACTGCCTCTAGATGGTAACTAACTCAGTCTGTAACTGCGTATCCCGCAGCCTTCCATCTAGTGGACTTTGCGGTTTTGGTAAGAGTTAGTGTTATATCCGTTGCAGGCCCCTGATGCGGAAGATGTTTTGATTCCAATTTGATAACACTTGCGCCCTAGAAGACTATTTTCTTCCTCTAAAATGCTCCCAAATAATTTATTGATGAGAATGACTTCAACATTTATTTCGATTGAGAACGACTTCATTTACTGAGCCTGTTGCTCAGCGAAAGTACTGCTAAGGTTCCCAACGGAGCTCTGTGGAATGCAGAGCCTTCAAAGGAATACTGTGGAGCAGTGAATGAAGTTCAGGAAAAGTCGTTTTAGTCGGTTTGGTGGTCTATTCATCAGGTCCAACAGTTAAAACCACCCAATGATTGAGACAGATATCCTGTTCTTCAACTCTGCAGTTGGTTTTGCAGACGAGCTCCGAAAATTTGTTATTTGGGTAAAGCTTCTGGTCATACTCTGTACGATTCTACAACTAAATCATTATCAGTTCATTCAAAAGTCCTCGTGGTACGTAATATCTGCATAATTACTCTCTCCGCTCGTGATTCCCTCTAAATTCCAACGCCTGGAAAGTCGCTCTTAGCTATCGTTGAGGGGGGTTCCCGACTGGCTTCCAACTTTTTGTGCCCAACTGACCCACGGCCTCTTTTCCGATGTGGACAACTGACCCCTGCCTCTAGAGAAAAGAATTCGATTTCAGTGATATGCTTGTTAATAAATTCTCAAAAAAATGTACTAAATTCTTTCGTAGAGATTTAGTTTTCTATTGAGTGTAGGGTTGTCCGATTTATTAGCTTCTTTGAGTCCGAGTGGGTTTGGGGGACTTCGACTAATTAAATTAAATAAATGTCAGAATGCTATTTTTCCATGAACCCTCAAAGAGACAACCAAAGTACGTGGTTTTCGCTTGCATTTACGACGGATTATGAAACGTTTTAAAATACGCATTGTTGGTGGGTGAGTCTGCTATATCAACTGTCCCAGCATTAAAGGTGGGGGAGGTTCTTAATCGGACGAGTGCACTTTTATAACTGCTTTATTTGTGATCTCGTCCTACCTACCTAGCCACGTGACGTCATGACGGAAGTGCCCTGTGTCATCTCAACAGTAACCACCCCCCCTCCCCCTCCCCATCCTCTCAGCTTATGGTGCCCTTCTGGGCATGGTACATGTTTTGGGCGTTTAAAGTGCAGATATACCCCCGAATGTGCTGCAGGGCTCATAGGAGATCAGAAAAAATAAAAATCGTTTTGAGCATACTACGAGTATTTTGAGTATACTACGTATAATATGCGCCTATATTATCGGCGATAAATATACGAACAAAACCACTTTTCACTCATGTAATAGATGTAAAAGTGTATTCGTAAGAAGATGAATAAAGGAAATGGAAGAAAAAGAAAGAAAAAAAAAGTTATAGTTGTTACCTACATCCTTCTTGTTTGTTTTGGAGGGGAGAGGGTGGAAGGAGCGTTGTCGGTAGCCATAGAGACCGAAGGGGTTGCGACCACCTTCTTCGGGAGCCTCGCCAGCTCAGTTCCGCGCCGCGCTTCGACCCGTCGACAGTGCGTGGCCAAGAATAGTCTGGTAGAAACCGTCGAATTCAATACGACCTGAATTCGATTGTACACGTAGTAAAAGCATCGATGGTGAACGATGACAGTTGAAATAGACAATTATTAGATTACAATAGAAATCAAAGTTTTCGAAAAATCTGCGTAGTTTTGCTCCTAATGAGTAAAAATTCATCTCGGCTTCATTCAGGTAAACAGATTTTTTTTTTAACCATTAACAAACACTGTAACTTTTTCCTATAAGCATTAACGAACCCTTCTGTAGGTTAGCTGTCAGGTTTCTTCCTAATATTTCATTTAGATCGTGAATTAAAAAATGAAACCATAAAAAATATAACTTTCAAATTTATTCACTATAACTTATCACGCCGATCATGAATAATAGCTCGACAGACAGTCAAGTAAGGGAATAATTCTCTCTTTCCTACTTTTTTTTTTAATTAAGCATGACATTATTAATGAAAATAGAAAGTGAAAGTGACAAACGAAAAAGTTTCTTTCATTTATAGGAAAACGAATCACTTACTCAATGTCTAGAAGACACTTTTTTGATACATATAATTTCCATTATTAACAAATTTTGTTTTCTGTTCTTCATTAGTAGACAAATCATTGATGAATGAATTCAATAATTTATTTGTCTCTTTTGATACTAACTTGGTTATATTCTTTTAGGATTTGATAAAACGTAGGTTTTTCGTACCTTTTGAAAATATTGTCTTTTGGATTATAATATCCTTCTTAATTTTCCTTAAATTGATAGAATTAGGTATGATTACTTTGCCGGTTGTTATTTCAAGTAAAAGGGTGTTTCACGCGAATATCCGATCACGCAGTCTAATTTCATGGAAGCAGCAAGTTGGGCGTCTGTAGGATATTAAAAGTTATATCCTTCCAAATAACGGAAAACTTTATTATGAGGCTGGCGAACCGTGAAAAGTAAAGCTAATAAGAGAACTGTATACGCTGTTTTCACGTGCCCAGATCCCTCCGGGTAACATGACCTTTTATAACGGCGAGGAGCAGGGTAATATATGGCTCAAACTTTACTAAATGCTAGATGGGACGGACGATTCGACATGAGTTGAATGTCAGATCAAAAGAGGTCGGGAGAGGTGATTGCAATAATCATTATGTTCAGTTGGTTGATATTATACCCCAAGATTTCATTTCATCATAACATTCAATTTGTATGGTATACAGAGTATATATCATATAATCCATATCATAGTGTATATAGTGAATAACCTTCATTTAACCCTCGTTGTAAAAATCAATTTTCCGCCAATTGGAAAAACTTGCTGCTTTCATCGATAAGGAAGCACATACATTGGATAAGGATATGGTTGTTGGTATGCTCGCTCAAAGGGGAGTGGATTGAAAATAAGTATTTAAATAACTACAATCGTCGGGGTGTTAAAAAGTGAGGAATCGGTCCTATTTGTGTTTACCAAATATCTGTGCTTATCTATCTTGGAATGGGGTAAAAAAGAGAAAACAGACCGTTTTCATACCACACCCTCTGAATGCCCATCTCTTTGTGGTCCCCCCTAATCCGGTCGGATAAACTAATTCCGTTTTGTCAGCTACGGGCGCATACAATGGCAAGGAAGCGAGAAAAGGCCGTATAAAGGGGGGCGAAGTTTCGAAGAAACTCCCTGCAGGAGAAAGCAGAGGAAAATGAAGGAAAAACCAATCCCGTGCTCTCCGAAAATCGCCTTCTATGAAAATTGTTTTCCATTTCCAAACTAATCCAATATCGAAATAGACGGCGTTTTGGGTGAAAGTGTAGGAACGAGAGGGGATGGATTGAAAAATACTATGATGAGGGGAGGGGCTCCGTGGTATGGGTGAGTATTGGAACCCGAAACGGTAGAGGGGGTTGTAACAGAGATACTGAGGGCAATCTCGGCGTCGAAATTGGCTCCTTCCTTAAGATCTTGGGGTTTTATAGACAATGAAATGGAGAAGAGGGAAAAGGCTGGAAGGTTTTTCGGAAGCATGATTGGAGAGCACTGGAGCGCGGCTGGTGATATGAAAGGGGGTGGAGGAGGCGGGTCGTAGAAGAAAATACCAATACCCCTATGTGGAACGGCATTTTCGCTCCAACAAGGTAGTCGATAGAGATGGAGTTTCTGATTCAATTCCGACGGTAGTTCGTATAACGAAGTTTGAAATCGTTATTTCTTCATTACGCTATCGAGGTGTGAACGCTCGAATCGAAATGAGCTGTACGGTATCCATTGGTGGAAAATACGTAATATATTATGTTATCTGTGTGAGCGATATCACGCTTCAAAGGTAAATACGATCGTACAATGAGAAGACGTCCATAGTGGCTCATCAGAGTGGAATTAAATATCTGAGTTTGAACAGGATTTCCTAAGGTCCTTTGTGATTTTCCCAAAAACGTAAAGGAAGTGCTGTGTGTTTCTGTGTGATATTCACGATGTCTTTTCATCCAAGCAAGAAGTCGGCAAAACGATCAAAAACTTTCACCGATAAATCCGTAGACCTGGACCGTGAATCGGTAAATGGACTCGTAGCAGGTTATGACTTCTGTCCCAATAATTTTATGCGAAATGAAGATGTTCTTTTAATGTTCATCATGTGGAGTTCCAGGACATTTTTTGTGATCAATGCATGTAAAGAAAACGTTGAATTATTAGTGAAAAAATACCACCCATTTATTATTATTTTTCCCATTTATTTCATTTTGTTCACGCTGATATATCTCACGGAGGCAAAATCCTTTACGGACATAATAAACCTCTATACGGAAAACCTGAATTCAAATCTAGGCATGTGGCAGCTCTTCCCAGAGGAGCGCCGAAATTTGTCAATAACGCCACGTCGTCGGTGAGAGCGATGGAAAAGATTTTTAAGTAACCATTTCGCGTTAATGCCTGGTCGTGACAGGGCGTAGTTTGTCAGATTGTTTGTTGTCAGCATCCACACCAGGACATAACCAGGTTGACACACGGGAATTCCCCGGTATTTGAGGGTGACGGCGTAATATCGAATTCTTGGCTCTTGATATGGCTCTTGTCGTGATTTCTGAGGTCATTTGCGGCAGAGAACAACCCTGTCGCTCTTTTCATTGATCCCATTTTGACGAACTATGTTTGAGTGAAACCACCCTTGCTCCAGATGACGCCCACCCTTCAAGTTCCATAACGATGAGGGGATACTACATACGCAAATATCGGCACAAGGCTGATAAATGTGACCACATTATCGATCTTTGCGATTTAAGCGCGGTTTGAATTAAACTCTAATACGAAGCGTTCTGCGTCCGATAATGATATGACGGCAGAAGAAAAAGTAACAAAAAGGCTTATTGCTGGATCGCCGGGCAATCTTGCCTATATTAATACTGACAAAACACCCGTTTTTCGTCTTTGTTTTCAAATAAGTAAGGTAAAATTATGAACAGTCATTTAAAGGTATTTATTACTCATTTCATCATGTATTGTGATAACCTAACTTTTATGAAAAGAGGTGAAGTATCTCGAAATAAAACGTTACCGCCTATAAATCCTTTACGAGCTGTAAATGCATCCAATGCAAGTAAGCTGCACCAAACCTACCAGATCTTCCTTATTTTGCTCGAGGCTTATGAGGCGATAAACTTCAATCAGCCGATTTAAAAGCTATACAATTCAGATATGTTTTTTTACTCACCTTTGAGTTGTTCTACTCTATAATACTTCTATAAAAGCCCCAAACGGGTGCTTTTAAAAATGTTTCTTTGAGATTTTTGTGGACGTAGGATTGTGGGGAATCATTTTTCACTGAATTTCGCACTACAACACGTTTTCGGTAGACCTTGTTAATGCGCTTTGTCATATACATGGGTTGTCTATCTTGGATAATTGTCGAATAATTTACTGCGTTTGATTTATTATATCAATAATAATGTTTTTATGCCTGAGGTTGATCTCCTATTGACCTGAGGTTGAGCTAGAAGCTCCTCTGAATTAGTTGATGAGATGAGTGAATAAAACTTTATTGTCACATTTGATCGGTAGAAACACTATTATCTGAGATCTCACGAGCATCGACAAATCAGGGCGTACGCGTTCGGTAATATTTTTCGCAGGTGGTTTGAATGCGGCGTTTTGGAACGGCTCTAACATAAAAAGCGTTTCACAATGACCGTGATCGTCGTGAAAAATTAAGAAAGAGGTGGAACTCAGGCCGAGAGGAATGAGAGAGAAATACCCTAAGCTCTAATGGTGAATCTCTCAGGGAAGGTTGAATGTCTTCTTCTCGAAAAGTGAGGCTATTCCGATGAATTCCTCAAGGGGTTCATCGCACAAGTTGGCCCTTTCCAGCGTTACAGCATTAGTATAATGGACGGACGTAAAGCTGCAGTCGTGCAGAGGCTTCACCATTTTCACTCATCGACCGTTTTGCGAAAAAAAATCCCTTGACGTCGAAAAGTACTAATCTGATACCGACGGCCTGCTCTCAATTCCGCGTAATTCGTTGAAGGGTAGAAAAGAAAGGTGAAACGGCCAGACAAGGGTGGAAACTCCGAAAGAAACGAAAAAACAAGGGAATTTACAACAAAACTCGAACGAGAAAAAAAAGTCAGCTTCAAACCGGGGAAATTCATTTCTTTAGGAGTTGTGGGAAATGGAAAGCAGTATGTATGCAAAACAGTATTCTCAAAACCTCTACAACGATGTTGCTTTTCAACCCCATCATTGACTCACCTTTCAATGCCGCCGGTCCAGGTCTCTGATGTTGCAATGCTGGCCCGTTTTACTTTTCGCTCGAATTCCTTTCGATTTACGGATGAAAAAATGCAAATTGGCGGTTCCTCAATAAACAAGTGTTGTTTCCCAAAATAAACCAGACACGGTGTTGTTGAATTTTTTTTTAATCGACCACCTCAACTTGTAACACAAAATGAAATATCAATTATTTTAGTTTTGTGCCAAGTGGAACCTGAGTGTATCGCTTTTTCTCTGTTTCTAATTTATTATTCAAGATATGAAATACATAACATACTGATTGAGCAAATTCAACACGCATGTAGATTTGATGAATGAATATGACATTAATTAATAAATACATGAAATGAAGGAGCAAAAGATTACTTTATGGTTTTTTCCAACTTTCGATATATTTGAGACTTTAAAAAGTTACCTATGTATGTGATTGTGTCTGTAAGAGTAATGTGAAAACAAAATGTATTCAGTAACAACATTTATCAGTATCGGTCGCTGGTTCACTATTGTTTTTCCGCATTTACCCCCAGGAATCTTCATATAACTGGTCACGTGTTTCTGCCACCGGATTCTGAACAATGTGAGTCGAATAGAGTACATTCGCGTAAAAAGAGGAACGAGAGGGGAAAGGGTTCTAGAGAGATGAGAGTAAGCAGGGCACGGGACTCGGAGAATCCGAGGGTGTCGCTACGATTAATCGCCAGAGCATTAAAAGGGAAAACCCGATTCAAGCTGAGATAACGGCAGATGACAAGTGGCTTCCTCCTGCCCCACAACCCAATACACACCCTTGGGGCCACCCGCAAGATTATTTGCATAAGCATTACATCGTAAAGCTCCCAGCGGGGTTTAACAACACCTATCAACTCTGCCTATCGATTTCTGAGCTTGTATGGTTTCTGTCATACTGGAAATTATCCTGTTGACAGGGTGGGTGAGTTTATTAGTTGTGGATGATTTTTTTACAGATCAGAAGTGGCATTCTGTCTCAAAGGGATAGATTTTAATTTTGTGTATTCCTCATAGACTGCTTATACGTAAGTGTTGCTTGCGTTGTGTGTTACAATTTTTGTTATCAATATTTATTTTACAACATATATTATAATGCGAAAACTATTTATTTATTTTTGTATTTTTTGCGAGTGTTTTAAGAATTTTAAAGAGAGCTCAAAATTATTCTTCCCACAAAATGGAAGGTTATCAGGCGGTTATAGGGCTTGCAGTATGCACTTCGTGGTCATTACCCCCAATTCGAATGTGACAAATCGGTGAGATTGCAACAATTTAGGATTTCAGGGTTCCATAAAAAATTGACTGCGTTTTCCCTGTCGAAACGTGTGTAATACCTAGACGAACCAAAAAAATCAAGGTAAAACATTTCGCCAATGACATCAACCAAATAATTTAGTCTGTGCTAGGACTTTTTTTTCATATTATTTGGCCTTGCTTGATGCCCACATTTCTAACAGTTTTTATCCCTCGAAAGTTTTGTAATATAGTCGGGGCGATATTCTGTTCTCTCAGAGCGATTTTTGGCACTCGGAGCACCAAATGTATTACGTAAGTACTTAGGTAAGATAAAATTATAGACTTCAGAACGAGCGATTGCCACTCGAAAAGTAAACAAAGCCTGAGTAACGGAGTCAGAGTAATTTTTGTTGATTCATGTATGATTTACGTCATTTATAAACTATACCTATCGAAGGCATAATATAACGGTGTGATGAACGATATTAAATGAGGGGTCGTAGTCGATGTCAGGGTTGGCTGACAACGCTAATGAATCGCTTTTCTTCAAAGTTTCTTACATAAGGAAAAAAACTGTAGAATAGGGAATGGGGGGAAGTGAAAAATTGAAACATGATTTTATAAGACACCCTTGTGATAGGCGGTGGAAGGTCTCACGAACCGTGAAGTCTATCATGAACTTTTCAAACAGGAAACCCCTTCATCATATTGATTCCGAAGAAAACCCTCTTGTCGAGGAAGGGCTCGTGTAAAATGATGTTGAAATGAGTTTGACTTGATAATGCCACCCTTCACTCTAACCGCCGACCCCTTCGCTTAACTGGTGCAGTTTTACCCCTCGCGGCTGACTTATTGCAGACAATATAACGGCGGCTGTTTCATTAGAGATATGAAATTCCAGCTCTGACGCACTGAGATGAAAGCGTTTGCATTGTGCAGCACCGCTTTCCGACTAATTGCTGAAAATTACACGGAGTGATTCAAAACTGGGTTTAGATGAAGGTTCCCCTCGTTTAGCTTACGTTTAGCGATTATGCGAATAAATTCATCCCTCCGCGCTTCTTTTTGTATCTCAACGGCAATTGTTTTCTCTCGCCTAGATTATTTCTTTTGAGGAAGGAGAAGGGTCGTTAGGTAATTCAATAACATGGAAAATTTCATTATGACGGTTTTTGGCAAATTCCGCCTGGAAGCTAATTCCAATATGAGCCTCTAAATCATTCCTCCGCTTTCTTTTCTGTCCGCTCCACTGCAACTGTTCGCCCGTAACGGCTTTTATTAGGTACTGATCCTTTTTTCAAGTTTTGTGGGAGATGCGCCCCTCACCGAAAATTCGATACATTGACAAATTCATCAAGGACTGCAGTAAGTAGTGTTGAAAAGAATTGTTCCAAGCTAGAACTTCAAGGTTCGACTATTTACCTAAATCTGAATCCAAGTAAGAGTGATTTTCAGAAACGAGAAATGAATAACCACCTGCGGCCAAAAAACGTAGTCATCAATGTGGTCCAGTTTAAAATTTGAGTTCATTGCTATTTAATCTAGTTTTTGCTAGTTGTATGTTAATCAAACAAACTTTTTTCTCAATCTGATGCCTATCAATTTTGTTTAAAATTGAAAAAATCCCCAAGTTTTGAGTGAGGTTATCTCCTTCCTCGACTCTGGCAAGTTCTGAGAGGAGCCACTCCACCGCTCCAGGCTGGCGCAGTAACATAGTATTACCTGACAGTTTTATTCTTCATGTACCACCAAGATTCTCTCAAATAAGGGCTGCCCATCACCATGCTCATGGATTATTCCTCACCTTTCCAGACGTGCGGTCAGCTAGGAATGTAGGTTTAATGAAACCGTGATAACGAACGTGTTTTTTGGTAATATCATATCAATTTTCCCATTTTATAGAAAGAAGCCAAGGCAAAAATCCGTGCCATCCAAGGCGAAATCAATCCGATATCGACTATTCCAGAGAAACTCTAATCCAATGGGCCAAGTCGAAGCCAGATAGTGGAAGACTGAGAGAGGGGAAAAAACGCAAAATGACTTCATCACGCGAATACCTGCATTCCAAGGGAGCCGCGGAATGGAATTCATTTTAATAAACACGTTGAAAAACACAACCTTCGCACCACTTTTCTCGCTCACCGACTGGCTTGCTGTGGAATTTTATCTCACCTCCGGGTGAGGCAGACGGTATCGCATTCCTTCACGTCAAGGACCTTTTGAGGGTGTTTCGTTTCACGGCTGGCAGGGGGTAATTTTTTTCCCCTCCTACCTGACCCTTCGAGGTAAATAATGAGAAGTCTTGCCGGGAGATGGGTCGTTATAATGCCCAATAATATCTAGAGCACGTCCACTGAGACCGAGGTGACTAAATTATGTAATGCTCATTTCGAAATGCGTTTTATTCGTTGTTTTCGTTATTTAGGGGTTTAAGGGTGATGATCAAGGGATGGATTTTGACCATTGTGAACTTGGAGATTGCAATATTGCAGTAATATTACAGGATGCCTCGTAGATCTTCATTATGCATTTCAACGCCATACACCCAAGGTGTCACTGGAATAGCCACGCCTGAAAATGGATCAACTCCACAACTAGTTCGTCCCGAGTTTTGTTTCTTGCTACATTGCTAAGAAGAACATTTTCTATATTCAAAAAACTGGATTTAGGGTATCCAATTCATCGGGCACCCAACTCAGCCCTGTCCAATGGTCACAGTATTGCAGACGTATTATCGCAATAGTCAACAATTTGCCATTCCAGGGAGGGAGCAATGAAATAGTGAAGGGATTACTAGGGGATCTTTCCAGAGGAGACCCTCATCCCGGGGGGGCCATCGCGGGTGTTAAGATGCTCTGTGACAGTTTTATTCTGTTGTTTTATAGGGAAAGGGAGTCACCAGGCGGTAGAAGCTCATTACTTCTCAATCCTATTATCGGAGGGATCAACTCGAAAGTATGGCCAGGACTGGGTAAATCCCCGTTGCCGCCCTTTTCTAGGATTACCATCAAGAAGAAAAGGTGATCATCTCCTGGTACTTGGTTTACTGACTTGGTTGCTACGGATGGGAATGAATCAAGTATCTAACAACAGTGTCGTTTGGATTTCCTACGTTGAATGTTGAACGTTTGTTTGGTCCGTTTTAAACAGTATAATTCATCAGTTTTTGGGCTTCTTATTAGAAGAATGCGCCATTTTAATTCGTAACAACAGTCGATTCTGAAAGACCGCAAAAATTTTTTCTAACATGAAGAAATATCGTTTGTCTACTTTTTGATTTATTTATTTATTAAATATTTTTTTTCAAGTTATTTACTTCATTAGGTATTTTTTTAATATAAATGCATTCCAGTGTCATTCATTACATTAAACCTACGTCGACAAGTTCTCAAAAGATTGACCATGTCAACTATAGAATTCTTCAGATCGACGTAGTCGCTAGACGAGAATCTCATCTGCAGTATACGCTTTCTGCTTCCGTGCGATTCAATTCCACTCAACCGAACTCCCGATGGTTTATCACATCCTTCGACCAAGATGCGGCAGCAAGCCTAATATTTTTGTTCCCTACGATTTATCACATTCGAAAAGAAAAAGTAGAAAAATTTTCCCTCCCGGAAAAGATATATGGGACCATCCTAGTGAAGCTCCGGTGATGAGGAGTTGAGGGGCTGAGGGTGAAACAAGCTCGAGTTGAAGTTTTCACATAAATCCGCCCAAAAGTGCCCGTGAAGGGCAGGGGAAGAACACTTTTCCCGTTTCGACTCCTTAGAATTGCGTGTATATCTTATACACGTAGAAACATCACAAGCCGCCGTCTTTTTCAACTAAGGCCTCTCTCAGAGCCCAATGTTTTTCTTTTCCTTTCTACTTTTCGCCCTCAGCACTTGAAGGTTCTTCATAAGCGCCCTTTCCGCGCTTTCGCGATCAAAAGCTTCAAAACCCTTTCCATTCCGCTCCCATTGAAATACCACAATAAATAAAAAGAAAAAAAACGCGTCCAACTTCAATTCAACCAATTTTTTGTTCATGGAATTTTCCTCGTGCTCTCTCTCACTCACTTTTCTTAGTGATAAGCCTTTGAAAACTCCATTTGCTCCCGAAACTCGTTTTGACGGGATTTTCCCATCTATTTTGGCACAGTGTTTTTCGGTGATGGGACGCGGAATATTTCCTTTTGACCGCTTTTGCATCATTGGACAAGTCTTCTTTCAATTCCAATCACGTATTGTTACATTAGAAAAATCCCGCATTTTCAAAATAGTGGAAGCAGACGCTAATGATCGCCAATCTCGCTCTGAGTGACGTATAGTCAGTTATTTGCGGTAGTACGATTGAAAAGAAGACTATTTTGGTTTTCCAATTATTGTCTGAACCCCGAAACATATTCAAGAGTGAAATTACTTGATTGAAGGTAGTGGCTGAAGGGGTGCCACTGTTGTTTCATGGTTGTTTGAGACATTTTCGGTGTTTCGAATCATCAGAAGCAAGTTATTTAGAGCGATAGAAATCTATCATTTTCCGGTGGGACTCCCTTGACAAGAGTTTGCGGTATTGATTTTGAACGGGTTTTTGCTCATTTTCATCGGACAGCAGATAGTTGATAAAACAAGCTTGCCGTTAAAACGCCTATCGGAGTCTTATCAGTTTAACACCAATGTAGATTTCATCGATTCCAAGCTGTAACAATGTTCCCTGATTCAAAGCCAATGTGTTGAGTTACGTACGCGATGTATTTCTTTAAACTTATTTGACATATCAACTATTACACTAATCGCCTGAAGTGTTCTATGTACCCTTAACGAACTTCAATTCCTGAACTACGTTAGGCCTTCCCTTTACGAGTGGCTCATTGCTGAAAAATCAACGTTGAGGTGATTAATCCTTTTCCTCAGACCGATTTTCGTGGTTGTTTTAAATTTTTCACCACGACCTCTTAATTCGACAGTCGACCTCATCGAAACAAGTCCTTGGGGCCGATGAGATAAGTGAGGCTCACTAGGGGAGACGTAAGGCTTCTTTATTCTTAGCGTGAGATAAAACGAGGCCCACCCAATCTCAGAGCGCCGACTTATTGCGAGTTATTTGTTAGAAGATAGGGCTTGGCCAAGATGGATACTCTCTCGTTAACATGCTAATCTTCATTCTTCCAAACATCCTCTTTCTCTTCCTTTTCGTGTTGAGCGTGATTCAAACCCGAATGATCCTTCGTAGAGAACATATAAATCTGTGAGAATCGAATTCGATCCCAAGAATAAGAATAACTGCGCACGAGTCGCTTTGCTTTGGGAAATCAAAATATGAGAACTGTAGTCGGATGATTGCCTTAATTCACAAAAAAAATATAGAAAATTGGACTTAAAAAAGAAAAAGTTTTAGGATCTTCCCTAAACTGAACTTCAAATTATCACGGAAACAATAATATAAATCCTATCGTATTTTAGTCTTTCTCGTCGAAAAACGTTGCTCGCCTCGTATTGATTGATCCTCGTGACGACAAGAGAGTCACGAAATAGCTCAACCTTCAGCGTGACAGGACAATTACACCGGCTATATCGATCAAAAACGAAGATTCACCCAAAAATTACAATATTCATTGGAATAAGGAAGGAAAAGGAAGGAATTAACTGGAGACGAATGTCTGATAGTTTGATGTTATGGTTTTGTTTTCATGCGGATATTCGACAAAATAATTTCCACAAGAAAACTTTTGTACAACACCTTGCGAATTTATCGCCTGAACCGTTGAGTCAACTCGACTCCTCCATTTTATTTATAGCTGTTGTTGTTTGAAGACAGGCTGTTACAATGGTAGGTTTTAGGTAGTAGTTATCTCAAGATGAGATATTCGGTGTACTCATCCCTTCAGTGAAACTGAGGCGATGCCAATATACTTGCACGAGAGTGACAATACCACTTATCTACTGCAGATTTACTTGTGAGCGTTAACTTACGATAGGCTGACGTGAAAACTTCTCATTTCCAGTGAGCTGTTCCTCCGTGCTCTGAAGCGGTAATAGTCAATGTAAACTGCCGAACGAGGATGCTAAATATTTGCGTGTTTGGTTCTCATTATTCCTACTGTTTGTGCCTTTGCCCTGCGAACATTCAACAATAGAAGTGACTCGAAATGGAGTACCTACCTACTTACTGAATTCTGCCAGTGACACGTTCGACCCACCGTCGTCGACGGTTTTCATACTTGAACGTTACACCGCGAGGATTCTGATTATATGTATAGGTTTTCCACTAAATCGTAGTTTTTTGAAGAAAAAAATCGCTCATTGTATATATGTAGCGTATATATATATAGCGTTATATTTATTCATATTTTTACTGTCTCCAGGATCAACATTCGCTTTTGGTTGGTTATTCCTTGAATAATCCTATAAACCTATAAATAAATAATAAACCTATGTTTTCATGCAAATGGTCAACCTCTCCGATTCGGCTCAAAATTTTTTTCTGGACGTTTCATGGTGTCTAGATCAAAAAAGGTCAATGTCCGTCCGCCGTCCACGCCGTTTTTGGTAGTATGCGTTTTCGAGATTTCCGGTACCTGGGCGTGTGGGGTATCATTTAACACTAAATTTTGAATCCTGAATCGATTGAAATGGGTCTGGGACCCGCCGCAACCACCGTTTTCCCCATTTCTCCCATGTTTTAAATAAGTTTCCATGCGCCTGATCTGACGAATAACCAACCCCTGTTTAAGAATTTGCTATGTTCAAGTGGAACAGAAAGAAAATTGGAGATGCCACGAAAAATGATGCGCGAATTTGCATTTCCCGTAGCACATAAAACTTTGAAGCCTCAGTAGCTGAAAATCTGTGCTTCGAGAACTTGAGGAATGAAACATTGCTCCATAACCACCAGAATTCTTAGCTGTACCTAAAACTTTTGCTGGTGATAACTGATCACCCTTGTTGTCCATTCAACTCATCAATTTAGTTAGGACCAACTTGTAAATCCACCTACTAAGCTAACTCCGGGGGAACGGTGATTGCTGAATCCTGATGTAGCGTTTTCACGGGAGAAAAGCACTTGTTTCCGTCGAGACGTCTCCGGTAAATTCTCCTCAGGCCCGACGAGGATGTTCATCTTCATCAGATTACCGGTTAGGATCTCAGAGCCCATCAATCTTTGGATCCTCCCTCACGAACCAATGAGTCACTCGACGGAACGGCTTCATCACCCGGTGAAATTAGTCTCTCGTCTTTTCTTATCAGGTCAAACCCGTTCGAACTGCGGAAAGAATCCGTGATCAACCAAGAGATCGCGTAGATTTTTGTTATTTGATTTGTTATAATTTATTGTGGAATGCCTTGAATTGGGGTAGTTGTTAGAATAATTACAAGGCGGTGAACTTTTAGGCGCTGAAAAGTTGTATTTAATTTTATTTACTTACAAAGGCAGCCATGTTCTTCGATGAACGCTGGAAGTTGAACTTCCTAATCTTTGTTTACGATTTCAAATGTGGGTTATTCCGCTACACTAGTTATCGGCTAGATGCCTAACCATCATTAAACACTTGCTAGAGTTTGGGTAGGATGTCCTCACAGGTTTGATGGGGCCATTTTTATTGAAACTAGTGGCTTGACTTGAACTGTACAATTTTATTGACAAACGCAAACTGCAGTTTTCCTTTACTTTCCTTCAATACGAATTGTACAAATGTGCTCTGTATGAGAGCCCTTGTAAAAGAAGAGTGAACGATGTTGAAGAGCGGTTTACTCTTCTACCGCTTTGATCGGTTGAGTGGATGAAAATCCTCTCCAAACAAACACCAAAGATACACATCACTCACGCGCACAAAAATTGATTGGCGGGCGCGTGAGAATCGACGGTACGTCAAAATGAGTTCGTTAGGCAGTTACATCCACGTCCCAGTATCATGATCAAAGAAGACGTCGACTTTCATCAACGAGGCCGATCCCACCTAAAATTGACAGTCGGATTCGACTGTCGGTACATGGGTCAAAAGTGAGAACCGTAATGCTCGCGATGGGTTATGATGTGAGTTCAAAAGGTGAAATTGGGAATTGGGATCGGAAAGTCGAGTAGTGATGAGAGGTTTTTGGCGTCAATCAAAAAGAATGGAAGGGATTCCATGACAGTCAAAGGAAGCTAGCCAAGTGGTCATAAATGATCAAAAAGGTGACTGTATTCGACACTGGACAACACACTCAGTTCCTAATCAGAGTTTGAATGAAAAACTCGAATAAGAATTTCAGCTGTAGACACGCCAGTGAGAGAATAGACAGAGGAATCTTCTCTCATTTTGCTGGCATGGAATTTGGCTGACAAAATGTCTAAATTATTATGTCCGTTCACCGACCAACTCATTATGGGCCGTACCCTCTCTCAGTGTGCAGGGGATGTGTGAGGTCGTTAAAGTGTAAAAGCCAAAAATTTCGAACCTTATTGGAGTATTTTTATGGCTCGAATAAATGTAATTGGCGTAAAATGTAAGAACTCATTCCGCGTTGAAGGAACCTGGTGAGCCAGAATATCACTGCGTGATGGGAAATTTAGGTTGTTGGATTAAGACAGATGTAGATTGCCCATTATTGAGCTTTCTGCCATCATAATTGAATATGATATGCCTGCTAAGAGAACCGTGTTTAGAAAATATTAAACAATGCTACATAATATTAAATCAATTTACCTTAAAGATATTTTTATTCCCTTTTTGCATCTCATTTAATGGTCTTGTGATGTGCCTACAGATCCAATCTACAACCTTCATGTTTTTCTATCCGAATGTAGCGGTTTTGACGTAGCCACCTACCAGAAATGTGAGCAAGTTGAGAAAAATGATCATTCGTCATCCAATATGGGCCCATCCGTTTGATAATCGAAGCGGTCGGAGTAACCGGATTTCAGATTAATAAGATCTTTTTCGGCCTCCGACCAGCTGGGTCTTTTCCATTTTCACCATCGGTAACTGAATGAGCTCCGAATGATGCGCCCTCGTCAATACGCGTAAGAGGATTAACGATTGGAATCCTATTTGCCGAACTGGACAGTAGTGGCAACTTCATTTGCCGCTCGCCGCCTCTCTCGACCCAAACAACCCCGAATGTAAAACCTTTCTATCAAGCGGTGAGGATGAAGAAGGGAAATCAGTGAGGAAGAGCATGAACTTGGCGAGTGGATTGTAATTGTGCTGTGTATAAGCGAGGTGGCGTCCTTTTTGAGAAAAATTTCAGGGCTTGCAATCACGCTTTAATAATTAGTCTGTGTGAAACCTCGCTGAATATGATGAGCGATAAAATCCTTCTGCTTGTTCGTCAATCCAACTATTAAATTCGGAAACCTCCTATTTGCACCGATACTTCTCGTTGACATTTTATGTGTAATCAAATCATAATGCATCTAATTACTTGGAAAATTATTTCGGGAGGGTCTTTGCGTGAAAAGCGTATAATTTGACCCATAAAATGAACAGAAAACAGGTTATTTCCCTTCGATCATATTTCATGATAAGTTATAAGCCTGCTTGGAAAATAAAAACTTGTGGGTCGGGTTTTACGACAACACGGCTTTGGTTTACTTCGTCAGGCATTTTTTAGGTTACTATCACCCTCTGTCATCCTAACCTTTGTTCTTCTGTGACAGCAATGGCCACCTTTTCTAGACAAGTTCATTTTGTGCATGATACGCTTTTTACGCAAGAAGGATCTACCTGAAATAAACACACGCGCTGAAGAAAAAAACATGACATGTGATGTTTTATTGAACTATTGTTGAATTTTTCTAAATTTTGATTTTTTTCATTGTTTACAGGTAAGCGGCCATATTGAGATAAGCGTATGCTATGAAGATACCGTCTTCGTTCCGTAAGCATTATTCAAATTACGTGTAACTACGCACCTACCTATCGACCTGTGGGTACTGATAATAATACATACGCGTACCTTTTTGTAATTAGTGGAATAATTCATTACTCTCCTCGTATTTCGGGCTTTCTTGACTGTAGCTTGAACGCGAAATACGTAAATCTCAGGAGAAATCAAGTTATTAGACTCGCTGTTAATCAGTTAGGAATCAAGACGCAAGATTAACTCAATCAACACACGGTATATTGTGCTAATCAGAACAGCGTGTAGATACGACAGCAGACACGAACATTATTTGGGATATCGTTGGAAAAACGTTGCGTGTTGAATTCCACGCTGGCTTTATCAGGGTCGAATGATTGGCACCTCTCTCGCGCCGATAAATCAAAATTATCCTGCCGACCTCGATTTATCTAAATTGGCGAACGCCCTTTTCAAATTCCGACCACAGGCAAACCATCGAGAGCTGTCGTTAGAAAGACCACTCTCAAACTGACCATTGATATTAATAATCAACGAGAGAGAGAGAAAGTGATGAAGTGGAGGGGAATTAAGAGGGCGAATTATTGTAATTATTCGTTTCGCACCTTTTTGGGGGTGTAATTGGATCCTTCAGGCTTCAATATGATTTGATAATTCAGTTTAGGTCAATAATATGCTTTTTTATATATATTATTTGTATAATAAAATGTAGACGAATTGATTTATTGAACTGATCGGTCGGAGTGTGCGATACTAATCCAGCAGAGTTCGTCAAAGTTTGGGCGAGTGTGGCGACTTGTTCAGCCATCTGATGTGTGCAAAGTGGTAATGAATTGTCCTCGCGTTGAAACGCTCAACAATTTTAGTCAATAATTCCACGTTTCATGGGCGCGGATATACCAATTTTCATTAGGGTAGTTGTCATTAGAATAATCCCTGCCTACGAAGAGTTCCTTGTCTTCAGTAAATCTTACACCTTTTTTTGAGTCTTGCAGCTCAAAATGGCTCTGAACACACCAGACTATAAATCGCTTAATCAATTCATATTAGGTAGCGTTTAGTATTCAGAGTGTATTGTTTTACAAAAATATCGATGAAGGCTAGGATGATCATATTGGATTTTGGCTTATTTTTGGTTGGTTATTCCTTGAATAATCAACCTACGTTTTCAAACTAAAAGTCAATCTCTCCGATTCGGCCCAACATTTTTTTCTGGACGTCTCATGGTGTCTAGATCAAAAAAACCCCGCCAAAATGTCAAGGGCCCGGGGTCAAAATGTGTTTTTGAAAAATGGATTTTCGGGATTTGTGCAATCTAGGCTTGACTATTTGTCAAAGAACTAAGCTTGTTCAAAAGCTAATGATATAACACAACGACAGCACAAAAGCCTGACGGTTTTTCTACTTTATGATAATTCAACAGCAAAAACTGACCTCTGAACGATAATTTGTTGACCTAAAGTGCACACAGATGCGTTACTACTGAAAAAATGAGATCATTCCCACTCCAGACACTTTGACGTTGTTGAACTAGCTTTTTCCTCCTGGGTTCCACTTAACTAGAAGTTTTATTGAGTAGCTCGGATGCTTCATCATGCGAATACTATCCTTCGAGACAATATCCATTGAATCTAAAGTTCTATTGTTCGAGCAAATGTTATCGTTCAATTCAATTTTCCCTTCTCTTCGTCGTTATTGGCTCCCCCTCGTGGGCTCATCTCTGAATAGAAACCGGACTCAAATGCTTTTTATCGGGTTGGCTTCATGATCTTTTAATCACGAAGTTGATAGGCTCCGTCGCGAGGAAAAGCCCTCAGGGAACTCGCCTTGGAGAGAACGGTTCCTCTTATGAATATGATATTTGACATTAACGCGGCATCAGAGAGCATTAAAACGCCGGAAAGGGAGCGAGGGAGTAGTTTGCGAGCGGTTTAATGGTTGAAGAGACACATTGAATTAAGGATGGCAGAGAGAAGGGTAGCGGAACTGTTCTTGAAAGTAGCTTCTTCCAATCTTCAGTCTAAAACTCTTAAACTGCCGAGGCAAACTTGTAATACGAAGATGACTATGGGAAGTCAAGCCGAATTTAACTTTTGAGGCTTTTAATTAATTTGTATGGAAGTCTTTTTCGAAGCAGGAAAGGAAATCAGAAAAGGGGGTTCTCAGAAGCTATCTTTTCCAATTAGAATAGAAGATGAATGAGGGTTTGAAAGGGATGTAAATGCATTAAATTCTCAGCCTAAAACTTCGTAATTCGGCTCCTTGAATATTTCAGCTTTTAAAAGCCACGTAAAGCGACTCTTCAAACATTCTTAGAGGTCTACCGGAAACAAACATTACAAGGCTTAAGTGCCTTGTGCTCACTCCATTTCTCCATGAAAGCTCTCGTGCTCTCAACGTTTATTCCTGAACTTGTTCTTCATCATTCGTTTTGAGGTTCTCAAGGGCGATACTCTGAGTGACGGTAAAACCGGAAATGAACGATCGCGTGGCCTATAGAACTATGATGATTCGGCGACTGCTCATTCTACTGGAAAATCGCTTTTGAGTTAGACGAGGATAGTGAATAGGATAGGGATGAGGATTAGGACGAGGGTAGGATAGTTCATCTCTCAATACGAGACCTCATTGTTTTGTTTTTATTAATTAATCAATTTAGTTTTTTTTCCTGTGTGTGGGAATGTGGGTCAAATTACTAGTTATTACGATGTGCATTAATGAATTATGTGTATGTACAGGAAAAACCCGTTATGTTTCAATGTTCCTTTGAGTGAGTTAAACGTTGAACGAATTCAAACTCCGAGGAGGCGGGGAAAGGGAATTTCGGATCCGAGAATCGCAAGCAAAAGGGCAAAGATTGTCTGCAGCCGGCCTACCCAGTCGACCGGAATATTTTTGTTTGGCAAATGTTAAATTAGCGCAGGCGGATTGTTTGCGGGCGAATAGGGTGGTGGGCTCCAATTTACGGGGGCAAACAGGAGGGTTTATAAACTCAAAACCTGCTCTGAAGCGATTGTCTTTACTTTCCATTATTACAGAATGAAGGGACACTAGTCAATCCTCTGCAGCATGGGTTCACCCTCACTTTCCGCGTTGTTTGATCAGCTTTCTAATTATATTAGCACTGAGGCTGGGTTCTTCGCCGGCGGTTGTTTGTGGGGAACGTTCGGTCGTTTAACTACGAGGGCAGGAGAGCGGAGCGCTTTCAGCGGCTGAGGGAGGTTTTTGTGATGCCGAGCGGTGCATGGAAAATGGAATTTCGGCTCACTCATGTCGACAAGGCAAATCGATTGTACTTGCTGAGTAGCTGTTCAATTTTCCATTTCAAGTGTTGTCTCCATTTTCGATCGTGAATGAGTCTAGACCCTCGAACTTTTCCGTATGATGTGTTCGATTAAATTGATGAAATCTGTGACTTCCGAGTCTCAGGGCGAAAGAAAGGTTTTTTCCGTTTTTGAGACTTCAATAAAAATTGTGTGTTCAAAAATCAAAATACGTATTTACGACAAAACCTCTGGAGCAAATAAAGCAAAAAACCGATTGAATCGACTCATAGTTTTACAGTATTATGTCAATCGTTGTTGCAGGCATTTCTAATACTTCGTCGATCTTTCGTTTTCAAAATTCAAATTTTGAGTCTTTCAGCTAGTAAGAAACCATAAAGGCCTTCGACGCTCGATGTATAACGAGCATTTTTGAGAGCTTCTAGTCATTTGGACATCACCAGAGTTGTGACAAGCTGGTCACGAACTTTCAACAGAAGTCCTGTAACGACCCATTTGCGTTAAACCTGTTGCCTACATTATTCTAATTCACAAAAAAAAATTAGGATTTACCATAATTAAAATATTAGGAGAGAGAATATCAGATTCTCTTCTTCATTTAGATAATACGGTGACCCTAATTTCCGGGATGAATACCTACCCACCTGGTGGGAGAAAGGATAACAAAAATGTAGACCCTCAATCCTCCTGTTGTGTTGATAACACCCCATCACGAGTGGGTTGATAACAGCTGTTATCTGGTAGTATCAGTTATATAATTTGCGATTTGACGTCACTTTTTTGCCTACTATACCAAAATAGCGTTCACTCTATCATAAATTTATAAGATTGTTGAATGTATCGATGTTGTGAAGAAATAGGAAGACGACACGTACTACGAAATCATCATTGATTTCTTTTCAAAAAATGTATCCGGGTATATTCGTTGACCTACATTCCCACTCTGGACCTTTTGGTTCCGTGGGGAGATCCGAATCTCATCTTGTTTTTCACAGCTATGTGTCCTTGGCCCATATTTTACTCTCATTCTAGTAGCGTCGGTGGAAACATTGAATCAATAAAGTACGATGGTAGATGGAGGGTTTTGGTGTTGAAACTTTGCCACTTCGGAACACTCCTGGGCTTCACGATCTTGTTTGATAACTCCCGAAGTGATACTCCGTTTTTACTACGAATAAAATGTGATAGGTGTCACGGCCTCGGGCCTCCGGAACTCCCCTCGGATCCAATACCAACGAAAAATCAATCCAATGTTACAGTTGATCGACAAGGGAAGCCCCACACGTGTACGAGGCCCTGGGGTGAAATGGATGCAGCCACGTGGATATTCCCACATTATCCCCTCGTCAAATCCATCAGTATATTCAAAGGCTCTTTTAAATTCTGATCGGTAATCAAGTGAATATCCCGTGTTCATAAAAACGAGCACTTGTGCGTTTGAGTTTGAACCCAACTAGAGAGGCGTCCCTGCGTGCTCTCAATCTCCAGGAAGCGGACGATTTACGGGCTCCTCCCCGACCAGAGGAAAAAGCCTCGTAAAACCAGCCCAAGCTAACCAGCCGCTCTGGCTGGGTAATAACTTTCCATTTACAACCATTAGATAAGTTATCTGCCTCTGACAACCTTCACACCTAAATTCCACGGAACTTTCATCACCTCGTGAGGTGTCTCGGCGGGCTTCTAAAAATGTATTATGAGAATAGTTCATCTAGTTTTTTCCCCCTCTCCACTTTAGTAACTATCGCGTCTCGGAATATGGCAGCCCAAACCGTTCCTGCACGTATTACCTATTTCTTCGCCGCTGCAACAAAATTCACTCCGATACGAGTGTCAATGTTGAAGTGAAATTGAAGTGTTAACGCACGAGTCACCGAACGATATTGCAATAGGAGCCCTCGATTTCCCTACGCTATAATCCCAGCGCTGAAAATGGGGCGGCAGAATATACAAAGAAAGAAAGAAAATGGAGAATTGTTGCCTCGCAGGAACATTTCAATCGGTCCTGTTTCCACGGTCATTTGTATCCGGCTGTAGCTCTCGCCCCGCGGCGATTGGTTAGGTGCCCCCGCAGAAATGAAAGGACATGGAGCGTGTCAAATAAGCGTCTTCATCAAGAAATCGCCGAGGGTCGGAACCCCTCCTCTGCTGACTGAATCAGGGAAATGAGCCGAAGCCTCCCTTGTAGGTTATCCGACCCAGGGCCTTCCCTGGGTGGAACTACCGCTCATTGCTGCTTCGCATGGCTGTTGACCATTACCGGCTTCCCATCCTTTGCCTTTTCCCGAGATCGAAAACCCCTCGAGGGAGCTCCATCGTTTCATTCGGATCCATGAAGTATTGTGAGAGTTGGAACAGGCTAAGAAAAAAATTTTTGATTCCCGAACAGTGCAAATGGTTAACAAGACCAGGAGCTAAGCTTGCTCAAATTTTGAAAATATTTAATGAGAATGACCTCCTGAGTGGTTTGCGTTAACAATACCCCATAACCTCGGGGATCGCAACTTACAGGTGTTTAAACTAGTTATCTTCCGCTCGTTCCAGAACTTTTTTTTTTTTTTTTTTGGCGATTTGGCGATACAACTTTTACTGAAGTGCACATAGGTCCTTGATTTTCTTGAACAATTCTCGAATTCTCGGAATTATTTTAAGAAATGATGTACCTACCCCAAGGAAGTGCATTAGGTCCACTCTTACAGCTTCTGTACACGAGACCGTGTAGGCGATTTCACCCATCTCAAGATCGGCTACAACCCCACTTTTCTCTACAACAGAGCCATTCCCTACGCAAGTGAGGCCAAATACCTGAGCAGACTAACGAGTAACGAGCAGAACGATGTGCATTGGATTGAAATACCCACCACGCTGATTGCAATTGTCGCAAAAGGGAGACTTCTTGATTGTATTTGATTGTATCAAAAGGTCGGAATAAAAGAGAGAAGAGTGCCAAAGAAAACTTGTGTTTTTTTTTCTTTCCTCGATTTACTTCTAAATTGGAATAATAAGGTTCGTCTTGTGCTAGTAAAAAAAAAAGTACAATCGAACTCTGGCGCCGCCTCGCTGTAAAACCAGTACTGCCTGAGGGTAAACAAGACGAGAGGGGATCGAAGGGGGTAAACAAGAAAGAGGGAAAAGAAGAATTTCATTGAAAAGAGATTGGAGGGCTCGGCTGCAGAGTCCCGATAACTCAAATGCTTGGTGCTTTTCGAGCCAGTGCCATTCATTATTGGCCGCAGTGCTACCCGCTTTCGCGATTCACGACCTCCCGGTTTGCCTCATTGTAGGAGATTTGACTCGGAACTTGGCTTGGTTGAGATTTATTCGCGCATCGAGACGGGGTTTTTTCACCCCTGGTGGACGAGTTTTTCTTTTTATTAACGTCGATTTGCCCAGACTCATGAACCACAGCGCGAAGCTTCTTCAATTTTCCACCGAGTGAATCCAAAGGTCCTTCAAAACCCCTTAAGCCCTCGGTGGAAAAGTGCAGCTAACAACGGAATAAAATGCAAAAGAAAACGATCGAATTTGGTTTTCTTCTCTCAAAATTCAGCTTGAGAGCACTTGAGGTCGATTCGCTCTAAGAGCATGATGGGATTCTTAAAAAACAAGAAGTCGTATCAGATTGAAGAGTAACAATTATTATAATAATAACTTACTTTTACCTACTTCCTTTCCCTTCCCCTACCTACTTTCCTTCTTTCTTACTTTTACTTTACTTTGAATTTTATTATGTATCTTTGGATTGTAACTATTTTACAGTCGTTATTCGTTCATCATCCCTTCCATCTCAGTAGTATCCTTCTTCCCAAAGTGGAGAGCCTTCGAAGCCTGCAGTGCTCATCAATCTCACTTTCCCCCTGCTTTTCCAGTTTGTTATCCGTCATGTTTATACTCGTACATCCAACTGTAGGTTCGAGTTAAACTAAAACATCCCCTACCTGGTGTACCGCAGCTGGTGGATGTCATTACATCCTTTCAGAACCTCAATTGACTTCCCCAAAGTCAAATCTTGACGAAGGGGAGAGACAGGCTTCCGAGACGTCTATACATTATTTATCAATATTCTCCGACTTTACGGCATCCGATTTCCATAAGCATCATCTGGTCTTGAAGTGATACACGGAAGGAGGGGTAGGATCATGTATTCCCTCCTCCTATTTCCCGTATTATGCAAATGCTTTCTCACTATATGGCTGATTAATTTCCGGTTCCTCAACACGGTGTTTGCTCGTCCGGGTGTCACTTGAGCGTCTTGGCACCAGTCACTCCCTTGAATCAAATTTAGGCGTGACAGTCGAAGTTTGACACAAATCAATACGCAGTCCCGTGTAAAACAGATTGTCCAATCTAACCTATAGGGCACCGTTCGCTCCCCATTTCTACCCGATGATTCAATTAATATGGCATCCGTCGTTCGAGTTTGTCAAACTTGTCCCTCCATCATGGAGGTATCTACAACTCAAACGAAATGTCGTCATCACAAGGGAACAAGTTGGCTGTTTGTGAAGGTCGTTTCTTGTTAGTATATTGAATTCAGCTAGTATTTACTCGTGAACATACATAATGAGCGTACGATATGTTCTTTTTGGCCTCATAAAGTGAATTTGACTGTAGGTTCAGTTACCAGTCAGTACCAGGTTCCTAACTTGAAGTTCACGTGTTCCATCCTATGAGCTTCAACCCTAACATTCAAAAAATGTCAGTTTTCAAAATTAAAAATAATTTGTATGTCCAATGGTGATTAAAATAGAAGTGTTTTTTGTTTGCCTTAATCCTGATTGAGAAGGGGTACAACTTCGCTCTTTCAATAACGGGTTTTATCATGATTCTCTGTTTGGCAACCGTGCAGGATCTTCCATCCTCCTTTCCAATGAGGCAAAAATACCGGTTACTCCTCAGTGATGCCAAATGACAGTACGTCCTTCATATCTGCCGGTGGTGATGGCGAATATCTCCAAACTTCTCCAACTTTGATGATGCCTTGAAAAGTTTGAAGAGGAACTTCGTTTCAAGCGTGTTCAGGGACTTAGAATTACGTGGGTAGAGTTTCAATCAAAGTCGAGTTTCCTGAAATGGATTAGATACGTATACCTCGAGTCAGAGAAAGAAAAAAGTCGATAAGGAACCTCCGTTGGGGGAGGAAAAGTTGAGTGAAGCCCGAGGAATGAAATGCACTGACGAAGAGAATGGGACGATGGGAAGGGGGCGAGTTAATTATGAAAAACTGTTCCCTCCCTAGCTGTGCCACCTTGCTGAAATATTGACAGTAAAGTAAAACAAAGAGCGGAGGGATCCGAGGAGGACGTGAAGCGTGGAACGCGAGTTAGCCTTAATAAAACATGTTCAGTCGAACCGGAAAATGAGAAATGAATTAGTTGAGCTGAGAGATTAGGCAGTTCTTTTTAGGAAGGAAACCTTAAGGGAGCGCCAGGAAAATCAGATTACACGAGGTTAACCAAGCGCGACGAACTAACTCTGGAATGAGCTTGGGTAAACGGGTAAAGACGATCTCCGTCTTTTCCTCAACAAAAGCGCCATCTTTGGGTTGCGGAATTATTTTCTCTTTATTACCAAGGGTAAATCGGATTTTGTCGCCGTTCTTCATCTCAGCTTTCATTAATATGAGTCATGAAACCCGATCGGTTTTTTATGGCTCTTATTTGGTATTATTTGACAGTTTGGGTTCTCTTTGGGGGGCACATTAGAACATTCAGGGCAAATGACTGAAATCGCCATAACTGGGTGGTATTAGGATTCATCGTGTAAAAATTCTTTCCCAGAAAAATAACATTGATGTGAGTTCCTTTTTTCCACCCTTGGCGAGTACGCTATGATCAGGAATAACTGCAGAGGAACTGTAACACTATCTGATTGACGCCAGACACTAATAATTGATAATTCGACGCCTTTTTTACGTCATAATTGTCGAAAGATTGATAAAATGACGGCAAAAATAGTTTTTTCATGATTAAAAAAAATAATAAAATAAAAAGTTGAGAATATGAGCAGTAGGCATATTTTGGATGGAACTGGGATGGTGCCTAAAGCACGCAACTCACCTGATTCCGAGTAAACAGTGCCCCATACTAACGATATTACACAGTCAAGTACGACGCCTGGTGCACAAGACCATTTGAATCGCTCAGAACGTGCTCGTGTGATTTTTCCAAAATACAATTCTGGCTCTTCTGGTATGAATCATCAACAATGGTCTCTGTCGGACACACGATGCGTTCCACTATATCTGCATGGTACTAAACTTGAAGAGACTCAAAGCCCAATTGAGGGAACCAACGCATTCGAGATTAGTGGGAGAGAAGCTACAGTGCAGGGGAACCATGATATGGTTTCAAATGTTTGCAAAAGTACGAGTAATATGATCAATTTTTCACGCTAAAACGACTAAGATAGATCCATGGCCATTTGCGCACTCAATTATTATTTCTGCAAACTCAAAAGCCCTACTTCACCAACGGCCAAAATGGATGAAATGATGTAAAAACTTTCAACAAAGTTTTTGTCATGTAATCTTGAAATTCTCACAAAAATCAACAATTGCCTGCTTTGAAGGACATGGCCTATTATGGTGCCAAAAAATGGCATAATAAATGTGAACACCTCATCCATTAAAAAATACTCCGTTGAGAAAGCTGCACCAGCGGTAGAAAAGTAATTTTTCAAAGCGCTTCCAACTGCAGTTAGCAATGCAAACTTCAAAGCAAGATTATACGTACTAAAAGTTGTTCGTGAATCTGGATACCTCGTTGATTTTAGATTCAACTTGAACTTCTATTTAGAGAGAATCTTGTTAATTCGCTGAATCCACAAATTCCGTCGGTTACATTATAAGCGAGTTCATTAGAAGTTGTGTTTTAGATGGAACTTAAAGTGACTATAGAGCGTTAAGGCTTCGAGCGCTCGGCCCAAGGAGAAAATAATTCGGAGTTAGGTTTGGTTAATAGTAGCTAAGTGGCGCTAGAAAGGTTCCCTAACAGGTGCCCTTAGGGCTAGTGAAGATAATTTCGCTTCTTTTTCCTTTAATTATAAAGAATGGACCTTTATTCATTAAAGGCCTTTAGCACCAGGTGGCGTTATTATAGGGTTTACCTTTCCAACAGTTTTAGCGATGTTTCACGTGAAAAGCCTTTGTGCCTTTTCTGTCCCAATTTGGCTTCACTGGCTGTGGAGTTCAGCGGGAGATTAGAGCTGATGTTTATCTCAGTAGTTCGTTTGACTTGGTAAAGAGAAAGAAGTATTTTGTTGCCCTAGGCGCCTCAAGAAATGGTAACTGGTTACATATTATAAAGTTGAAACTGGGTTCCTTGAGTACCTAGTTTTAACTGATAAGGGTTGTAACTATCTCGCTACAGAAGTTGTACGGTTGTGGAAATTGGCTACTCGGCGATGACGTTCAATCCTTTGATTTGGGGCCTCTGATTGGGCCGATCGGGTTCGATCCGATCCCCTACCCACCCACCCTTCCGCCAACGTGATAATCACATTCCTCGCTCGGAGTTGTGCTCCGTTAGTTGGTGAGGGCTCATCAATCGTCGCTGATCCCACGGATTCCTTGTAACATCCCCCTCAGCTCCATTTGCCCAAGTAGCGTCGCTGGTTTCCGTTACGGTCGGCCTCACTTCCCCTCATTGAAAGTTCGATACTTGTGTAACTCCAAGATGAGCGAACTATGATGGGAGCTCGTCAAAGAGAGCATTATGCACAGCGAAAAGGGATTTATCGACATTCTCGGTGAAACTTCTGACACGAACGTCGTCTTTGAAAAGCATAGCTCTGCTATGCGCTCCCATTATAAAATGATGGCTACCTAAATTATCCATTGATAATATCTCATAAAAGGTGCACAAATCCTTCTCATGTTGCTCAACAGTTGCTGCAGTAAATCGCGTTCGAAATTATCTCTAATTTGCTTCAAATCTGTAGATGAATTAGAATTTACACCTTCGATCTAAACGGTTCCAGCCTTATTTTAACTGGAATAATGAACATCAATAGTATTCGGCCTATCATGAGTTTGAACATTTTTGGCAAAAAAAAAAGTTCTTGTCCAACAAATATTAAAATAGGAGAAAAATCATAAATTTGAATTTTGAGTTAAATGAAAATATTTCGAGCTTTTAATAGAGTAAATACATTAATTGAAATCTGCGGTGATATTTAAAGCCTGTTGCAGCTGTGGCTCTCAAGTTATATCAATTAGAAGATCGAGAAATGTGTAAATAAGCACAAAAATCACGCAATATGAACGTACGAGTATGTTGTAACTAGGTATGTTTCTTCACTTCAAGTATAATATGAACGTACTATGTTGTAACTAGGTATGTGTTCTCACTTCAAGTATAATATTAGAATTACAAATCCACGCATTTTTTTCCAATGGTTGTTGTCGCTACGTAGAAGCCTTCAAAACAAAAGTATAGGTATGGTTTTCTGAGCCAGATACATTCCGAATAAAAGTTTCAGCCAAAACGGGGAAACTGTTTTTTCAGATGTGCCGAAACGTTTTTTCCATTGTGGGAAAAAATTTCTGCAATTTTTGCAATACTGTATTGCAGAAAAAAATTTCTTTTTCTTTTTAGAAAAAAAATTCTGCAATTTTTGCAATACTGTATTTCAGCAACTTTTCAACCTACAGTAATCTACTACAGAAATTGTTGGGAATTTTATCCATCTGGCAAAAGATACTGGTTAGATGGACCGTTAGAATCATATTTTAATTTTCTTCAGCAAAATTTCAGCGGTTCGTCTACTGAAAATTGAGGATACATTTAAACTTATCAAAATTAGAAAATTCCCGCTCCTAATAGTAATTTATAATGTGCCAAATATCTTGCCTAGTCGCATCCCAATCGGCCAAACAATTATTAGATAGGCTGTTGAGGAAAATATGATGAGAAGTTTACTCATTCAATCTGCCCATGGCTGTTCCTCACCTACTTCTGGAAACTACTCAATTTATTTCCAATTAACTAAATTAAAGTAGGTACATGAGCCTTGAAACGATTTTCTTTAGTCCGTAGTGATGTGGTGATCTTTTTAACTCCTCCGGTGTTACGAGGGTCGTACAACCTTCTGTTGAAGTTACATCTAATCTTTAGCGGAAGTTCCATTTTGCTCAAGTTCAGAAGACGTGATGATACGTCGAGACAAGAGCTAACTCGATTTAACGCATATAAGCCACCTTCGGTGATCGAAAATCGGATAGCTCACATTGTGTAACTTGATCACCCACAGGCTGTAAACAGTCGGGATGGATGTAACCGGTTTCAGAAACAATTATTAATTTGGAAAAAATGTATTGACGAAATCCTAGTTGTAGTTTAATTGAATTTGTGGTCGATCTTCGTAAATCATTTGAAGACATTTTCGTCCTAAATTGCCTTCAGCGAGGGGTTTCGTTCTGCGAAATCCGCCACTGCGTCAAATATCCCGGTAAACCCTTCGGGTATTATCCAATCTTGTCAGCATTGACGTACACGAGGGATCTCGAATGTCACTGAAGGTCGACCACAACATTCAAACTTATATCTGGCATATTTGCGACGAGCATGCAATCTAAATCCATCATTCGAGCTACTATTGCGACAGTCAAAAATTATTCAGAAGTAACATAATCAAATCATGAATGAACGGATGATGGCCCGATACGATGTAAGTCACATTTGAAAGATGAATCCCTGCCTTTCATGTCTCACCAAAAGTATCGCGTGTAGGGAATTTATTGATGCGCTTCCCCTAAATCCTCGCCTACCGTACCCACCCGATATAGTTCTACTAAATATACAGCTATCATTAGTCGACGGATCGTATTGTTTTGAAATATTCATCTTTATAGTTATAAATGCGTTCCAGACATTATTTTTTCTTTCTTTTTGTTTTGAGAGGACGCCTCAAGCTTCGGATAAATTATTCCCACTCTAATAGCCTGGGAACAGTGGAAGTTAGTGGGGGAGGGGAGGAGGGGGTTGCGTTCCGAGAGCGTGCCCTACATATTGTTTACGCCGAAGTCGAGAAACCCCTTTTCCTTTCTCGGTGAAATATGCATAGGATGTGCCGCAGCACAATGGCAAACCCCGTCTCAACCACTTATACCTCGACGAAATAAACCTGAGCGAACAGGTTTCCTTCGAGGCGAGAGACGCCAATAAATTTGGAGCACAATCCGGGATCATTTATCATATTTCAAACAATATATCCTTTCAATTGGGAATTACTTAATCGTTCGGTTTTTATTCCTTTGCACCAGTTCCTATTTTATTCACAGTTCAGCGTTCGCGTTCTTATCGGTATTTACGAGTACTCGTAGTTTCCTAAGATCCAAAACCGTAGAAACCAATCAGATTGCACATTTGATGCCACTTTTGGTTACAAAATGCAGCAAACTCTTCCACAAAGATCATCATTCATGAACAGAGGTCACTTACCTTCTGTTACCTTCTGCAATCCGTTAGTGCCTGACTTTCATATTCCGCTCTTCTCATTCCGTTGAAACCACCAAACGTTGATTTGAAATTGAACAAAAATCACCTTTCTTCCGCCAGCTTCTCCGATTACATTCATCCATATTCATTACTTCCAAACCAGGAGCAGTTTCCCTGAAATGATTGGTTGGAGGGAAAAACCCGATCCGAGGTTCTCCCTCTACCGTTTCCTCATTTTCTTATTTTAATATCGTTCCTCCCAGCCTCTGGGTATATAAGTGCTTCAGTTATCAGTAATATAGCTTCGCAGGGTGGAAATATTGCTGACAGCTCGATTTACTTCCGATTTTTTTTTCTTTTTTTCCGGGGTTGGCCTAAATGGGTATTCTCATTTGAGTGGATTGATTCTCGTACTCCATCACGTCGATATCAGGTTATCCTACCAACCAAGATTTCGTCTTATTCAACTCGGATAAACTTGATTTTTTTTTTCTATAAGCGTCCCTTATAAAGTTGTGATTTGATTGTTTTGATATAAATGTCTAATAATAAAAAACGAAAAATTGATGTACACCGTCCACGCCGATTTTGATACTAGACCCGTTTCTGGCTCTAGTTGGTCCTCGAAACTTTTCTGCCCAATCGGCCCTAATTGGGGGGGGGGGGGGGGTCAAAATAACAAAATACTTATTTTGAATAATGCCTTTTCAAGATTTTGGGCATTTTAGGTGCGTTTTTTGACTAGATTTTGGATGCTGAATCCAATGAGTCTAGCCCGGAACGGTTGGCGCCCATCGGAAGATGTCACGGTTCAAAATGGGTATCTATCTACCTATATCGAATGTGGGTTTTTAAGATTTATGATACCTAAGTGTGTGGGGTATCATTTTCCATTAAATTTTGGACGCTGAATCAATTCGAATGAGTCTTCGTGCTGCTGGTCCAACTAACAACCAACCCCTGTGAAGGAATTTGTAGATTTTTTAGAATATACTACCCTCCATGGTGTTGGAAGGGTGTTCATCTTAACTCCAGAACTTCAACATTCGTAATGAAACATTCAGACAGAAGGATATCGAAAGGGGCCACGCAGCGATTAATTTGTAATTTTGATTTGCTATTATTGAGGCCAGCCAATCAACTCCTCCCCCCCACAAAAAAATGTTATCATTACGGAAAAGAGGAAGACAAAAAATTGTGCCAGCATTATTTGAGGAGGACAGAAATGAAGCAAATTCATACCTCATCATGGATGAATAGTGGCTATTTTCCGGAAGTCACTTCAGTTTTCAAAAATACTTCATCTTGTTTTTGGCCTACTGTGTAATAATTACTTGACTGGTTTTGTAGCTTTATGGAGTTACCGGCTCCCTGTGAAACCTGAAAATCGCCAACTGTGTTTTATTCAGTCAATAATCTCTGAAGGCCGACTCACATAAACAGGTTGCACGTTTTCTTTCCATGAGGTCCTAAAGTGACCAACGTTGTTTATGCAGGTATGTTTTGTTTTTCTGCTAAACCCATATTGGACGTGGTTAGGTGTCCTCATTCCTGTTGAAGCCTAAATTGCCCAATTACCGCTTCTTATTTGCTTTTTGTCTTCGAAGTTGTTGACCATAGTTTTCTGTTTTCAGTACCTTTTACAGCGGTGTTTGATTTATAGGAGAAGGCATCATTATGCTACTCGATAGGATGGAATACAAACTGTCGGCCAGGGAGTTAGTGCACCAACACAACCACGAAATTATGTTCATGTGGAGTGTGTGTTTTCCTCGGTGGTAGCTCAAATTAGATTAGAACAGCATTACACTCTTCACCATGTCCGCTAGAGTGGCCAGCTCCTTCTTGCGAGTAGTGTAGTGGAAATACTGACTACAATTTCGGAGATTTGATCATATCTTCTTCAATTTTCCAGACTTTTCACGTTTTCCCAAGTTATCGTAGGGTTTTCCAGGTTCAGCGCTGAGCCCAAGAGCTACTTACCTAAGCCTCGGCAGAATGAATGAGTTATGAGGGGCGATTTCAATTCCGGTTTTTTGTTCCAAAGTCGGGAGCTAGGTGGGATCAAACTGATGGTAAAGTCACCACTAGAGAGTTTTCTCATCCTTTTAAATCAAGATTTATGGTATTCGCCAAAGTTTTAATGAGCGGTTTCCAAATGAAGTTCCGGCCGTGACAGGGGGTTGTACCTCGGGGGTGACCACTGCAGCTGGCGAAGAACTTTCTGGCATAAATATTCATAAAACAAGTTGTTTTATGGAACCCTCCTCCTCAGAAATACATGTGCGGCGATTTCATGGATCGTCGACTACGAAAAAGGCCGTACTTCCCTCTTTCGTCCTGGCACTTTACTTGCAGCCCCTTTCCATCTCGTTTAATGCCGGTTATTCAGCACAAAACGACCGTCCGGCCAGAAACTCTTACGGAGAAACCTATACACTTCCATCAAGAAGTCTTTTTTCTTTCCCAACTTCTCAAGAAAGTGACTTAACTGAGATGTAAGATATCGCTTTCAGTAATACTCCGCGCCCAAACTGAATTTCCCATCCGGAGCTCAAGTTCCTTGTACAGTTTCATCTTCTTTCAACTTTTCCTTGCTCCTCTTCAACTCCTGCGCCAAACTTTCTTTTTTCCTTGCTGAGCTCTGAAATGGTCAACTTACGGGATCGGTAGTATCTTTTCATATTATTTCCAAGACACAATATTAACAGGCTTTGCAGAATCGTTCTCACAAAGCCGAGTTGAAAAGTTTATCTCTTCTAACTTTTGTGCGTGTGTTCAGTGAACGTGGTGAATAACTCTTATTGCTCAACGTTGATGTACCAGTTTGGACCATCTATTATATTTATGTATCTACCTATTATTACTATAAAATAGGTTTTTGTCTACCTAAAAAACTAATTATTATCTTAAAAACGCCCCAAACAGACTCATTGAAGAATACATCAGGGGGTGGCTAAGGCGGCAATCCTCCATTTTCAGGAAAGGGGGACTCTTGTCGGAATAACCACAGGCACATCAGGTACAGAGGCATTTTTTGTTGTAACTTCTTGTGATGTCGTTTAAAAGGTTATTTTTAGGGTTATAGGGAGGAAGAGGTTACTAAAGCTTAGTTTAAAGAAAAGATGCTTAGTCCTTAAGCCGCTCATACAACTGATATTTCAGTTTCCTCATTTTGAAGGATGAAAATTTGCGCGGGCTGACATCAGTGTCAATCTAAAAGGAGTGATATATGGGAAAAGACTCCAGAGCTGTGAAGGTCTTGAAGGGTTCTCTCCCCCAACTTGAATCTCTCTCCCTATTCCACCGTTATAATATAAGTTATCTTCCCGTGCCCCCAAAGCCCCTCAGGGCCCACCACCGATCGTCTTGTTCTCTTAACATGAGCAGGATGTAAAGAGTAGGTGTGTGCAGTCATTTCAGACTCAAATAAAATGAGATGTATTTCGTGAAAGAAGTTGAAGGAAGGAATCGATCTTGTGGATTCTGATTTCGGAGCTCATTTCTTCTGCATTATTTGAATACGCCTTTTAAAAAATCCTAGATACTTCGTAATGGCACTATTCCACCTTCATCAGCCTATAAAGTCGATCAGATGACTTCAGGATTTTCTCATACACATATATTTTGGGTTCATTGGTGTTGAGCTGGCAGATTAAGTTTTAATTATTATAACATTTATATCGAGTGCAGATAGTAAATATATTTTGTTATGAACTCACAACTTTTCCGAATCTCATGAGGGATAAAAGTATTTTTCCTTGACGTCTTTGTGAACTTCACTGCCTCTTCAACGCACAGTGCACTAATGAGTCCCATTTATCAACATGATAATAATTGCATTATTTGCCGCGCCAACGCTATCCGAACACTGCCGTCATTAAATCTGCATTTTGATGGAAAATACATATTTCATTAAAAGGACTCAGCGTCGACTGGATGCACTACGGTACAGAAGAATGCCTCATTTTTTGTTACACTTCGTTAAAGGCAGGTCGCTTACATCCCTCTCCGACATTATAATTATTCATAAGTTCAAGCTTCCTTTTCCTTAGGTATCCCCTTTGGTTCGAGGGATCTTCCATTCCCAGTAGGGAGCGGTCGGATGGGTTCGGCATGAATTGCATTAATTCCTTATTGTGGGAGCTTTGCGGGATTGCAGATAAAGTGGAGCGGGGGAGGAAAGCTATAGGGAAATCGCGTCATGGATGGAGGGCGCTCGGCGTACATCTGGATAGGGTTCCTGTGCTCATCACAATCGTCGGAGAGTTTCCTTGAAGAGGGTTCGAGAGATTTAACGCAGCCCCAGGGCTTTGGGATGTGACGTGAACAAGAATTTCTGAAACGACGTCGGGGGAAGGAAAGGTCACCAACAAAGCGTGTTAAATCCATTCATAAATAAATATCACCACGAGAAACCACCGTCTCATGTAGTATGAACCGTAAAATAGACTCGGCAATGGTATTAGGCTTAAAGACGTTGTACACATTTCTGCTCCATAACAATAACTTCCCCACAACAAAAGGAGAGAACCACCCGTAGTCGAGTAGCGTCATTACTAAGCCCTCCGAGGAAATCACATTCCAAGGGACGCGATAATAGTTGTGGAAACTACCTGGCGAAACTACCAAGCGACTACATTACCTTACAAAGCCCACCACGTATCTCAGACGACTCTTTCAGTCCTGTCGTCGTAACTCCTCATGAAAGCGTAACTGTGTTGGCTTACAAAACTCCCTCCGTGCGCCAAGAACATGCTGCTCAGAGTGATAGCGATACCCAACTTCCTTTGACATCGCTCATCCACCTCGAATAAGTTCTCGTTGTGGCTTGTAACTGGTGCCTGGGGGTTAGCATTAACGAATGCGACCGACCACATTTATACTTCTGAAACTATATCATCTTCACATGAAACTGGTTACAACATTTTCCTAACTTATCACGACGGAGTATTTAACATTATAGACTATTTGTTATTTTGCAACCCCGCACACAATGCGTAAAAATTAATTTGTCACGGAAGAACCCAGCACTGATTAGGGGCCCACATGACCCTGTGACCCTCTTGCAACGAATCAAGAGCAAAGGAAAGAGACAAACCAGAAAGAAGGCGAGGTCAACAGCCACTAAGACCACTTCTTTTCTCGGTTTCTGAAAGGACTCTTCTACAACGACCGAGAAGCCAAATGAAAGGAGTTTTGATAAACATCAAGATTTAAAAGCCAGCTTTCTAGTCTCTCGTAAACCTCGATTAAATTTGAAACAAATTTTGCTCCTTCCAGAGCATATATTGGTCATTGAATCTAACCCTCTTTGACACCATACATTCAGAATACATCTGCTGTCACAATTACATGTCATCCTGTTTGATTGTTCTGCCGATTTGTTTCTTCATATATTATTTTATTTAAGGTCTTTCTGAACAATTTTTCCTTCTCTTGTCTCGAGTAGTTAGAGTGGTGGTTTGTGTGTTGACCCCAGTTGTATTTTCCGATGAACTCACCTTTTCCTTGTCTGTTTGTTATAGGTCTGATGGTCGCGGTGTTCTGGGATGGGTGATGGACGGAGGGTACTCGCTTCCTGGATCTGGCTCCTCTTGGTCGCCTCCACTCCTTCCCCAGGCGCTCTGATGTGCCCGTCGAGATGTTCCTGCCGAGACGACACCTTGTCCGCCTCCTGCGTTGACGCCAGCCTCGAAGTGGTTCCCATCCAACTCAACCCGGACGTCCAAGTCATCCAACTGTCCGGCAATCGGATCGCCAACGTCCATTATACCTTAACTTTCTACACGAGCCTTCGCGTCTTGGACGTATCCCTCAACAAGATATCCTCTATTGGAGCGAAAAACTTCGAAGCCCAGTCAAAGCTTGAGACTCTTAACGCCAGTTTCAACATCATTTCCTCTCTAGGAAAGGACGCTTTTCGAGGTTTAAAATCGTTGAAAGTTCTCGACTTGAGTCACAACCAGATTGAAAGCGTTGAGCACGGTTCTTTCAAAGACGCACATGACGTGCAAACGATAGACCTGTCCCATAACCGAATAACGTCCTTCGAGGACCAGTATGTGTTCAAAGACATCGCGTCGTTACGGACTCTCAAACTTGATCACAACCAAATCATCGACGTACCCAACAATTTGTTGCGAAACTTACCCTCCCCGTGCATCCTTGAGACACTAACTCTAAACGACAACCTGATAGAGGTAATAGAAGACAAATCCTTTCCATCACCTTGCGCTCAATCGTTGAAAGTATTGACGCTTGGTTCCAACGTGATCAAGGAGATAGAGAAGTCAGGATTTAATTCCCTGCACAGCCTATCCAGTTTGGACCTGTCCTACAATAATTTAACTTACATACCGACACAGCAACTGTCGAAACTAAATGTACTGAGTAATTTGGATCTGAGCGGTAACACGTTCTCCTCTGTCAAGCCAGTGGCGTTTCAAAGCCTCTTCCAACTCACTTCCTTGAGGATTTCGAGGTTGCCTCATTTGTCTTGGGTGGACTCCCGAGCGTTCGTCGATAACATACGTTTAGATATCGTTTACATAGACGACAACCCTCTTCTCAGTAGAATACCCACGCGGATATTTCACGGGAACCCTCATTTGAGCCACGTATCGCTCCGTAGCAACGCTCTGACGACTGTGGACGTCTCGCATTTCCCTTTAGATCGGCTAAGGAGTTTGGATTTGTCTGGGAATCCATTCAACTGTAATTGTTCTCTTTACTGGCTGTGGAAGCTGGCTCAGACGGAAACGCATCTACCGTCCAGGAATTCCATCCCACTGCAGGGCAACGAGACGAGTCCTGAAGGTCAACCACAGTTAAGGATCGTCATAAGGAATCTCAAATGTTCTAGTCCCGAAGGCTTGAAGGGTCAGCTATTGACTGACATCCCTGAATCAACCGTCAGGTAAAGTATAACTTTTTTTTTCTCTTTAAAGAAAGATGAGATTTAAAGTTTCAATTTTATTCCTCTAATATGTGTTGTTATTAAGATCGTTGGTTGTTTGTATTGCCTGTCTCAGATGCGAGACGACATGGCTAACGGTAGCCATAATCACCGCCCTCGTGCTCGCTCTCTTCGGCGCCACTTGCGTCATTCTTCTCCTATTCAACACCGAACGAAAATTCTGCTGGTGTAAAAAAGGCAAAAACAGCCCCGAGCCCGAAGTCGATACTCGACGCCTAGCGTCGGGCCTGCACGCCAATACGGGCCCACCCCCCATCCTGATGCTGATGCCGGACAAACACTACCGTGACGCCATCCTCACTAACTACACCAAGGACCCCGATATGAAATTCGCCGAGCCCTGGATGAACGGAGACGTTCGAGGCAATGACTATTCCGTCGACGTTGCGACGTCCCGGAGTAAACCTCACATCGTCTACGTATAGAGTACTGTTTTTTGTACTGTTCACCCCATTCAGTTGTATGGTCACAATTTTTGTACATAACGCTTTTTTATACTGTTCCAAGTGTTGGTGGTGCGAAAAAAATCCCGAAAACGTTGTTCGTTCGTGCGCCTGAAATGTCTAGACGCACGGTACTTTACAGAAAGGTGGACTCTTGGGAGATTTCAGAGGTTTTTCGGATTCGCTTTAACGCAAAGTTGGGAACAGTTTTCAATTTTGAACCACGAAGGCATTGTCGCCATGTGTCGGTAGCTATGTCTGAAAGGGAAGATTTAATCTGAGTTACGTGAGTTCGCTAAAACGCGGTTCTGTATTGTCGGGCGATGAACTTTGTGAGATCTGCTTCTTTCTGTTGCTAACCAGCTACGCCCGATTGATCTAACTGTTGATACACTCTTCCACCATTGGCCTCATCTGTAGTAGGGATGGATTTATTGTCTCACAGGCAATTTTCGACGAGCATCTAACGTTCTTTCTGATAAGCTTTGTGACTCTGAAACGTCAATATAACTCCTCGAGTACTACCACTTTTATCAAACTGCTCGAGTTATCATTTGTTATCTTCTTATCCATCAATCCCTTCCCCAATCGCTCGACCTAAAAAACATGAACTCCCAACTCGTTCAGCTCTATAAACTCTGATCCCCTACACCTCTGCAAAATTCAGTTGTAAAATTTGAATCAAATCCCACCAGTCGTGGGATTGCGCGTCTTCGTGGTTTTGAACTGAAATACCGTGTCGTCAATCCCCATTATTTTGTAGCAATCGAAGTTTTGTAAAATAATTCTTAACAATATATTTTTGAGAAGACTGATGGATAAATGTTCATGTAGAATCATTTTAACGAGAGAGAAAATAATTTATGACAAAATATTATTGTAATAGTAAATTATTAGTAAATTTATACCCCCATGACTCATTTATGTACTCGTACTACGGAAAAATGACGAATCACGCCTAGTTCGGAAATTCATCCGCAATTTCTAAAAACCCGTTAACATGAAATATATTCTACACTATACTTATTCGCCAATCTTTACAGTATTTTTTAACGCGATTTTTCAAGTATTGCAAGTGGAATGTTTATATTTTATGTCAACGCCAATAATTTGATAAATGACGGTGTTCAAAATTTCGTTTTTTATTAGACATAGAAAAAATAGTTAATAACTGGTTTTCTATTAATTATTGTCGATCTCTCTTTAACATAAATTATTTTATTAATTGGACCATAAGTAATCGAGTGGTCAATGGCATACGCAGGTATTATTCATCGTTATTTGTTGAGACTGGCTGCAATAAATCATATTCACCAATCCTCAATATTTGAACGCTGTCTTGGCACTTTCACGTGTCGTTAGCATCGTGATCGTGGACATTTTAAGTTATTATTATTAGATCGCGTAAAATAATGTGAGGCTGTGACGAAGACCAGGCAAATGTTAACTGAGTCAGGTTTTCTGGCAAATTTTGATTCAAGTAAATATCTTCTCGAACTCAATAGAAACGTCAATGTCAACTCAAACTTTTCAACTCACTTTGGAATTTACTTCTTCATTTATTAAACATACAGGCAAAATCCGTCACATTAGCGATCTTTCAATTTTGCGTTGGTCTCGGTCACCTTCACACGATACTCCTCATTAGATATTTCGGATAGTCAGCGTAGAAATGTATTTTTTACATTTGGAACGAGTTTACGGTGAAAAATTCACAAATAAAAATGTGGACTTGTCTGTGGCTGAAATGCATTTGAAAATCCTCCATTCATTGCCGTACGGTATAATTGTTTCCCTCTCCGGATTACCAAAAGAACGAGGTGTTATTCTATTGTTTCAACATTGGTGCACTAACAAAAACAAAGATTTCCTTATTAGTTGGTTTCCTCACTACCAATATATTTGTTTCTTCCGAAGCACTCGCCCGCTGATCCTTAATATATTTCCTACTAAGATCGAAGTTAATAGTCTCATGACAATGTACGTAAACACCAAGTGATGTACTTATTCGTGCAAAAATTCAAGTTTTTTTGGAAGGGAGGATTTTAAAAACGAATCCTGTGATTTTAATATTTTGGTCTATGGAATAATCCACTGCTACACAAGTTTATTTTCGTATGGCTACCCGCTATGAATTATTTGTACATATTGTGAATAGTGTGATATATCTTTTCCTGTTAAATGGACTAATAATAAACTTAGCAGCCCTTTATTGATAAGTGAATGTTGGATGAGATTATACCTAATTCCTACTGTAATTTTACTTCCGAAAATTGTATCTACCCCCGTTGATTTTTAACCACCTTCGAGGAAGGAGGAGGTACTTTTGAAATCAAATATAAACTTTAATAGTTTTCTGGAGAGTTTGATAACCCTTTCGTCGCGAAGAGTCCCTTTGGTCGGAGAGAAGATGAAAAGGTAAGAAAGACCGTAGGCGAAAGATGGCCATTGAGAAGATGTCGCTGTAAAAGAAATGATTGTGAACCCTCGAGAATGTTACTACGCATGCATGTTAGGCATCAAATGGCCATGAGTGAACACACAGCCTCGAACTATAGTGAAAATGGGACAATAGACATTGCTGGAAATCTTAGCGGGAATCTCAACGAAGAAGTGAAGTAAATACATGATATTTGAAACAGGAATGAAATGGGAAGTGGATTATGTTCGAAGAATCAGACAATAACGGTGAATGATCGCTGAACGAATTCTTCTATCTCTCTCAAATTCACAACTGATTATCCTACGCCTTTCCACCTTAGATTTCATCATTTAGTAAGCAGGAGTAAATTAAAATTAATTTAAATAAATGTAATATTGATTAAAATTATTTTAAACACCTCATTATTCCTCCATGGAGTTTTTAACCTTCAACAAGATACGCCCCAAATTTTGACCAAAAAAGCTCATCATCGACACTGTACCTCATGAATGGACGCTGGCTTCAAAATAACTGGAGTTTCCCGTTTCAAGGTTCAGATATCATTCAAAGAAACAACTACAATTCATCCGTCGTGTGATGAATGAAGGATCGGAGATTTTTGTCTAAAAAATCGGTCGAAATCACTGATCCTTCAATGAACACCCAACCAAACTGAATTAAAATGATTACGTACCAATCCAAGGGTATAGTTGTGTCGGTACAGAAGATGATTGGGTTCAATGTTGAAAAAAAAAACCATCACAGAGCTTTCGCGAAAGCTATTCGCTTCATCAGATCTTCAGAACACACTCAATCAACCAGATGAATCATGCAAGCTGCTGAACTCACGACTACAAGGTATATAATACCCACGGTTTACCTGCACCACAAAATTTCCTTTTTACAAAAGCCAATTGAAACTTAAATTTGAAAGCATTAAATCTGAAAATTCTGAATTGAAATTTCTTAGAACTTAACGTGATAAATAATTGAAATAATCAACATTAAGCAGTCAAACTAATCTTATATATGTTTCCGTTATACGTATTTCCGTTTAGTTGTGCGGAAAGCCAAGGGATGATTTGAGGTCGTTTCCTGCGAAACCAATCTACGAATTCAAGTTTACTCTGGATTTTATTCCCGTTCAGTTTAATCCCTTCCTGCCTTGTTGTTTCCATTTATGTGAATTTTTCACGCTACGTACGCATGAGTTAACAATGTTCTGTTATAAAGGAGGTAGCGAATAAAGAAACAATTTTTTCTTGTTACGGGGCTAAGAATATCCAAACTAAAACTTCGGATTACAGTGAGACGAAGTAACTACGTTCGGAAAGACATAATGGGTCACTTTCATGAAACTTGCTTGCGAACTTGGCGAGTGAAGAAGTGGGAACTGAGGCGACCGGGTGGGCCAATTCATTAAAGGTTTGTGGTGAGGGAAGTTTGAACACTTAACGAACCTCGGTCTTCGAACAAAGTTACACGGTCAATTCCACGGCTTTCGTAGGATCATCAACTCTTCAAGGTGGGTTACAGTTTTTGTCCGACATCTTAAATCACCGAAGGTTCTAGATGATCTGGAGACAACGAGATGAGTCTGCGACGTTGGATCAACCAGCTGAGAGTGCAACAAACAGGAAGTTTGCAGCTTGAACAGGCAATTCGTTGCTGTAAATTGGTAATGAAGACATTGGAATCCTTCTGTGAGCAGGCCAGTGGCGCCTCTCCCGTCTTTTCCTCTTGAAACCCTGCCAAGAATTGCCGAGGAAGTCGATCGCAGGATGAGAAGAAGGTTTGTTCAGGCAGTCTTGCTAGATTGAGGGTGTCCCTGAAATAGGTACTAAATGATTAGGTTTTGGCGTGAGACTTTGGAGGAAGCCTCGGGCCAACCAAGATGCCCAGGAAACTCGGTCCATCCAGACCTGTAATGACGGCCATGTCCACAACAGTCCACCTACGGTAAAATGAAAAATAGCAGAATATATTAGGACAATTGTACGAAAATCCGTGAATTTCTAGTTGAATGTCTGAGGTACTCGATCATCCGACTCAAGCGCGACTCCATGTTCGGATATATTCAATATATCAGAATAAGGCGGCCAAACAGCTTTTTTGGTTTATTTTTTCATGTACAACTACGTTTTCATGCTGACATTTGACTATTAGAAAATGACTCAGGAAATATTGACAGGGTTGGCATTGAAATCAGACCAAAAATACCATTCTACTCATCAGAGCGAGTAATTTAAACGCCTCTGAGATGTACATTAGCGGTGATGCGTGGTACGAAAATTAATTCGAATTCCGTCCGTTGGCCAGATGAAGTAGTAGATGATGTTAATGCCCTGTTTCGGCGGTGCGTGAATCGCGCCAGAGGATCGCCCGGAATCCCATCCTGGAACTTGGAGGAGTGAGACGGCAATAATCCGGACGAGCCAGGAGAACCTTCGTTCTGCTCAAGCCCCCCCCCCCCCCCCCAATTCACCACGACCGGGAAACACTTGGAAAATCCTGCTTGGGAATTACGGAGGCTGTATATGGAAAAGGCGGGGAGATCCGGGTAATGGCGCTCATTTTGAGTGAGTGTGAAAGGCGAGAAAGGGACCTCCGGGGTTGAAGGCCTTTAATGCTCAGATTTCTCGCACACCCTTCACCCGCACTGCCTGTAGACCTGGCGCTAAGTTAAACTCACCCCTAGGGCATGACCATCGCAGCGAAACCACTTCCAGGTCGCATCCTCTTACCTCTTGTTCCCATCATTTACACCATTCGCGGCTTTATCTCATGAAAATGCCTTCGCGGTTCAACGTTTTAGTGAAGCAATTTCACTTTGAAACGGTCGTCTTTCAGATGTGTTCTACACAGCTTAGCAACACGCAAATGTATCCCATCTTACGGCAGAGTGTTTCCTCACAACTACGCGGACTTTACATGACTTGACATTCAAACATCTTTTCATGCTTGAATTTGGTCATGTTCAAAAACACGAATAGCAATGTCAACAAGTTTTTGAGGGCAGACCAGAGGGATGGATCAAACATAATAATAATCATCAAATTATTCAACCATCAAAGAACCAAAATTAGTTGTCATATTTACCCACAACGTTGATTCTACAAGACTATACAGTTTTGCCGCCATGTATTGAGCAAATTTACGACATGAAGCACACGAGAAAATCATCCCACATTTTTTCTCCTTCGTCCAAATAATTATCGCATTGAAATACTTGAGAATTTTCCTATGGTATCTGTTGGGGAATTCTCCGAGTGGTTCAAAAGCAAAACCTTGCGTACTTTCATTACCGTACAACGTCTATCAGAAAATGGGAACGTGCCAACGAGAGGGATTATGATTTATATTTCAGAGTCGGTGCAAACCACGTAAGGGTGCTACGTATACATATTGATGCGGAATACAATTCCCAAGTTGTTTGGGGAGCGGTAGAGACCGACCAACGTGCGTTACCTTCGGTGGTATCAACTTAGCCACACTTCATTTCAGAAGTATAAAGGAAAGCAAGAAATTGTACGCCGAGGGAGATAACGCAAAGTTTCCGCGCTTCGGGCTAATCTCGAGCGCCGAGACGAGAGATGCTTGATGTGCCAAAGGAAATGCAGTGCAAGAGGAGGGCTCGATGATGAGTAGGTGTTGATGCGACCCATCCATCTTCCCTTCCGCTTTTCGTCTTGTTTTACAAACGACTTGTGAAGGGAGATAATGAAAAGTTTTCACGTGATCATCCGTCAAAACCCCCAAGCACACGAGAGTACCGAGTTACGAAGGTAATTTAAAACACGGAATAAAACCGGAGCGTGATCCTTCCGTCAGTTTCGGGCTCCGAAAGAGAGGGTAAGCCCTCCGAAAAGAATAAGATAAAAAGGGAAAACCTCTCGCAGATAACGCTCGAGCATCAGGAAAGAGGAATTTAAAACGCGGCTCTTCTTCCCATGTTAACTTCTACCGCTTGAGAACGGCAAAAAAGGCGGCTCGAGTCGAGATAACCAACAGAAAAAGGAAAATCTCTTCAAGGGGACGGCCATCGAGGAATGCGATTACGTCGGTAAGCCTGAATTTGTTCAGTAAGCAAATGTTTATTCCGGGGATGACAGTATTGTAGCTTGGGTCCTTTATCCGGCCTTTGTTGCGACGCTGATTGTCGAAAAATGAGCTCCTCTCAGTTCATTCAGTCTTTCTCTTCTTTCCTCGTTCCCTATTTTTGAGGCGGAAAAAAGTCACACAAACAGGGTTTGTTAAAAAGTACTCTTCCCGTGAAAATTCGCTCACCTCCGTGAACCGTGGCAAACGAAGACCTTCATTTCCAAGGCTTTCTCGTACCCAGTGAGAATGGATAGCAATTAAAACCTGGTTCATACTCATAAGTACCAATGTACTCCGTTCTAGGATCAAAACGCGCGTTTGGCCCGAAACTCGTGGTGGCCATTTATACCCTTCCCATACCCATACGTACGTACAGCTTCTTCGAATTTGGACGGCGAGCCGCCTTGGGACGGGAATGTTTTGTGCTTGTGGTATTGATAAGTTGCTATCCTGAACTGATCGTTTCTCATTGATTATGATGGCACATGCATTGAGCACAAGGCCGCCACCACCGCGCTTGCAAATGGCGGGAATGATAAACCAGGCCGAGAATTTTGTTTTTAGTACGACTCATTGTCACTTGTGATCAGATCATCCTCTGTTGCTCCAACATTGTTTCTGTATATTATCCTTTTCTGCTACGATGGTCACAGGTTAGAGCATTCTGTCGAGTCATATTAGAATCTTGTTACCGAGCGTATCCCAACAGGCCGGGAAATGAGATCGGTGTGAGAGAAAACAGGAAAAGATTTCGCGTTCCAAGGAATCGCACCCTTCCCCCGTACGGATTAAATCTTGGAACGCGGGTGAGTAGAAGAGGGGGTCTAAGGGAATTTCGAGGGAAACTGGTTCGCGGAAAGCGGCAAAAATTCCATCAAGAGATCCCCTATAGGTGGCCGCCCTCTACCTTACCATGGCCGGCTGGTCGAAGAAAATGGGAAAGTTGTTTCGAAAAGAGGGGGGCCCCCTGAGAAACTAGAGCCTGTGAACTCACGAGGCAATTACATCTTGTGGAGTAGAAGAGCGAAACATCGTGAGGGGACCGGGAACTACAAAAGCCCTGCTGATTGCATTAGACTACTTGAAGACGTAAAAGGCGCCCCTGACCTTCACTTCCGAACCACACATACGTGCACACATACAAATACCTCAGCACCGTTTTCCCTTTCTTTCTACTCGGGAGCATTCCAGTGAATTGTGGAGCCCCAGGTGGCCTCGCTCCTGAGTTTAATCGCCGAAGGGTGTTTATGTCTTGCACCCTCCTGGGCATCTTGGATGCACCGTTGGTCTTGAATGGGGTCCCCGATGTTTCCAATGAATGGCTGATGAAGTTACGACGTTTAGACCCTGACGACTCCCCTCATTTGTTCAAGAGGTTTGTTCACAATAGACGCAGGAGCAGAGACCACTTATTACGTCAGGTGGAGGAGAGGGGGCTTACAACTTATCCTAGTAAGAAACGTGTGGCTTTCACGTGGAATCGGTGCGGACGTTCATCACTTCATGGATACAGCAAATATTACTTCAGAGGAGCGGTAGCGAATTCAACACTATTTCATAATGTGAGAATAACACAGTCATTATGGCACAAATCCAAAGGTGGCGTACACCAAATTCGTTTAATCCCGCAGATAATGGAAATTTCAAATTAAATACTATTTAATTCGAAATTCTGTGGTTTCAGGAGTATAATATACTCATATCATTCAATTATTCTCGATGAAAATCTACTCGAAGAGCACCTAAAAATTAATTCCTACGTTATGAGATTATTTTTATCAAATTTAATGTGTGGCCTGAAAAATATGTTTCGTCATTTTTTTTTTTCCTTTCATAATTATTTTATGCTTGATCCTTACATTTGCATCATACTGAACATTGGCTCACATGAAGCACACGTCTATTATGGCCAGCCTAGCTAAGGGTTGTCCTAAAAGTTGTATTGTTGGCACTGTCGGTAGTTTTGATTGCTAATTTGTGCATAAAGGTTAGTTTTCTCAATATCGTCTTGTTTGAACATTTTCAATTTTGCCCTGATCCGACTAACCTTGGAAAGGAGGTACGGAAACGCAACCAATCCTGAGCAGAAAAGCATTTTGTGAATGCTGCGTGACTAGCAAGATCATTCCTGCTTTAAAGTGGATGGTGAATCATGCTTCGTGCCTGAAGCTGGCCCGTGTGAACAAACCCGTTCCAAGAGCAATACAAAGAATCACATTAATATTGTTTCTGAAAAATATATGAGAGACTAGCAATTATTTTACTGGCCACCCGAATCAAAAGTCTCAGAATTGACCCGCAATGCTCAAAGTCAACTTTTCACAGTAGGCACGTGGAAAATATCCAGTTTTCAAATGGAAAGCGTATTATTACTAAGGTTGCAATTAGCGTGTTTGGGGAACTGCCGTCAGGCCTTTAATAATATATATAATGCTCTTGTAAATCAATAGATTGTAGTATTTGGCTGTGTGCCTAGCCGAAATAATTTATGGATCAGTAAAGCATTAATCTACGGCCTCTTCCCATCGCCAATCAATAATTTCGGAATTTAATTAATTGAAGGTAACCTGGGACTATTTGCGGAGTGCGTCAGACCACAATGACCTCCCATATGAAGTTCCTTAATTGGTTAACGACAGTTCGCTACTGCGTAACACAACAACGACATAAATCGTAGAGTCAACTACTAGTGCTTTCGACTTTGGGACACAATTCAAACAAGTGACAATAGAAACCACTATGGTTGATCATTCGTGGGAAGGAGGGCCGATATTTCAAATAGATTCATGTCACGGGATGGGTTGTAGTACAGAAGGAAACGCACTGAAGAGCCCGAAACGCGTGCCAACATGGCCCACCGCCAGGCCGCAAGTGCTCTTAAAACAAAATTCACCTTTTCCACATCATAAAACCCCTTTCTTCCTCGGGATATCCCAGCATTAGCTGATTAATTCGGGAAAGGGATCGAGAATGGTGTTGCTGGGATGCGCCAAAATCGATAGCAAGTGAGAAGGGAGGGAAGGTAACATGCATTATTCATGTGGCTCTCAGAACCGTTGGTGAGCCCAGGTTCAGATCATACGAAAATTTCATTGAAGGTAATTCACACAAGTATTGGAATGAGAGTGAAATATTCGCCACCAAATGGATTTTCAACTTGATGTGCCGAAATGTATCAATATTTATGTCATTTCTCGTTGGGCTATCAATAAGTCTGATGCTGTTGAAACGGTAACCCCCTGATAAATGAGAAAAAATTGGTATATTATTCAACTCCTATTATTTTATTTATATTTTGTTAAGGGGGTAGAATTACATAAGCTTGCGATTTATTTGTAATTGAAAGTCCAATGGGTCATTTCAACGCTGGAAAATCTTTTATCGCTCGGTAGCTTAGAGAAGTGAGGTTTGACTAGGCGCTTGCATTTATGACGTCATAAACCCCAGTTGCCGTCCTAGATTCCAGTTTGTAACTACCATAGAGCTAACAGCGGACGAGAGCTAGCATAGAGCTGCGTGGACGTCGGTTATTGCAGATTAAATTTATGAAGTTTCTCCAGTGATTTTTTAAGTTAACTTGACGAACGATTCAGTAGAAGTATACTTGATTTGGCAACTATCTGGCATGAGTGGCTGGATTATTCTGTGTTGGTTGGTTATTCCTTGAATAATCAACCTGTTTTCATGCAAAAAGTCAACCTCTCCGATTCGCCTCAAAACATTTTTCTGGACGTTTCAAGGTATCTAGATCAAAATTAGCGAATGTCCGTCCGCCGTCAACGCCGACTTTGGTAGTAGAAAATTTTCTAAAAATCTGAAATTTCGGTCAGGGGTCCATTCATGGCTCTAGTTGGTCCTCGAAACTATTCAACGTAGATGGGGTAGGGGTAAAAATGTGTATTACAAATAATGGATTTTTGAGATTTTTTGCAATCAAGGTGTGTGGGGTATCATTTTCCACTAAATTCTGGACGCTGAATCCGATGAAAATGGTCCCAGAACGATTGGCACTCACTGGAACAGGTTATGGGCCAAAACGGGTATTTATTGCCCACTTTGAATATGTGTTTTCGAGATTTCTGGTACCTAGGCTTGTGGGCTATGATTTTTCACTACCTTTTGGACCCTGAATCAATTAAAATGGGTCCGGGACCCGCCACATCCACTGTTTCCCCCATTTTCCCGATGTTGAAGAAATGAATCTCCATGCGCCTAGTCCGAGGTTTAAATTAGTCTCCATTCGCCTGGTTAGAGGAATAACCAACCCGTGAGTAAGAATTTGCAGCGTTTTTAGGTGAACTTGACGAATGATTCAGTAGAGGAATCCTTGATTTGGCAAATATTTGCCATGAGTGGCTGAATTATTCTGTGTTTCATATTGAGTGGCGCTTTCGTAAAGGACAAAATTGGCACCTTTGTTCACATTTTAGAAGGAATTGGCGCTTGTGTATTTCAGCATGTATTTCCAGGTCTTGACGCCGAGAAGCGCTCGGCTACACGATCAGGGGCTGCTGTTGCATTGGCTTCCATTCCAATCCACGGATCAGCTGATTTCCACTTGGTTCTTAGTACGACAGCTCACTGAATCACCAGAAAGCGTATTTTTGGACGTCTGATTCAATCAGTGTTGACTCAATCAAGTGTACAGACGGTTGGCCGTTGTGACTCTTCAATCGGAAATCGGATCCTTTGTTGGAGCAAACACTTCACCTTTTGGACGGCGATACTCTGACGACACCCGCGCGACCCTTGAGATGAGCTGGTCGAGCATACGTCCAACCCGCGGCCCACTTGAGGAGCTCTTCTTGATGAGATTACTCTTCTCCAGTCGTCAAATCCACGGTAGAATGTGATGCATGAATTCGAGCCTAGCAAGGTGAATACATTCGGAAATACATTGAAATTTTTTGAGAAAATAAATAATTTACCACATTTAACCATCAATCAGAGATATATTTAGTCTTCAGAGTGTATAACCTCCCAAGTAGGAAGTATACGTACAAGTACCAACAATCCAGCTCTCCAAATCACTTTCTATATCTGAATTGAACCACTATCGATTAGTATTCTCTGCTTTTCCTAACTGCACGATCTTCAAAGTGATTGTATTGAACTCTAATCCCCATATAATATTATTTGATAATCTCAGAGTTATCGCGCCTTTAAGATAGATACAAATGATAGCTCGTCCTCATTCGTCATATATTTCCATTATCCTTTGGGAGGATACAAACGAGCACGAAATTGCCGTCTTTTCTATAAAGCCCCATAAATAAAGCGGTTCACGATTCGTTTCTGGGACTGGAAAGAGGGAAAAGTGAGTCCAGCCTTTTCCTAATCCTTTATGGAGTGTTTATCGAGAAATGATACTTCAAGTTAAAAGCTGTAACTCATATGAAGGGCGCCCCGCCTCGAAGTGGTTTCGGAGCGCGAAAAATAAATTATCGATACGCCCTATAAATCTGGTATTGGATTGCCTGCGGGGGGTAATACATAAAAGCGAAAAACCGGCCATCAGAACGATGGGAAAGCCTCTGCTGGGGATTTATAGGAGGCCGTTTCTTCAGGGGTGCGAAACCGGGAAACCCGCGTCAATTTCTTATTAGCGTGGCCAATAAAGGAAAAGAGATTGGAAGTCACTACGAGATGCTTTCGTTGGTTTTGCTGTCAACACAAACAATATTGCTGATTGTGGACCTACAAGCTGACAACTTAACAAGGTTGGGTTGGAAAGAAACTGCTGTGAACGACTGCAAAACTTCAGCAAAATAATTCGCTTCTTCTTCATCAGGAAGCGAAAGAAGAAAAGGAAACATTCATCTTGTTGGAAGAGGGCAATTTGCCTAATTGACAGGGAACCGAACTTAGCAAGATTGAGCAGGAAAATCTGGCATCTAAAATTGAAAATTAAAGAGAAAAATTTTTAAATTTAAAATTTGAAAATTTGTAAATTTTGAAATTACAATACTGCGTAATAATGTTGAAATACACTATTAGGCGTATGTTTGGGTCGATCACTTTCATGGGAATCGTCTCAAGCGGGTCTCGATGCCTGATTTTCATTCAACTCAGAAAATCTTGATCTCGGTGTCCACATATTTTTGCGATTTTCCCTACAGTTTTTTTCTCCCAGATTTTTCCTTAATGTAATTTTCTACTGACTTGAAATTCTTGAAGCAATATCCAACATTGATGAAAAGAAGGATTGACGTAGTGCGAAGAAAGATTCACTGCCACAGAACGGATATAAATTGCATTGTATTCTTCTCTCTCGTATTAATATAATTTACGAACTGACGGATTTCCAATAAATTTCCATTTGGCGAGCAGTTTGTTACCCACGATTGATCGTGTCTGGGACTTATATAATTATGGAGAGGACGGCGGTTTCCTTCTGACGGGGGATGATGTAGAGAGGCGTGATCGGTGAAATATATGGGTGGACAGCCTATTAATAAGAACCTTTAGAACGCGTTACTATCGGTAATCCAGATTAGGAAGGCTCTTCTTTGCCTTGGGAAAACCTTCCTCGTCCACGGTCCGGGATTAGAGGATATATGGGGATGGGTTTCTCTCGGGATTTACAAGGAAACGCCGAGCGAAAGTCTACACTCATTTACCACCCTGGGCCATGGGGATTTTGCTTTGAAAACCGCACGTATTCCCTTCAAAACTACCCGATCGAGTCGTATTTCTCGGGCTTTCTCTTTATCACAGAAGCACACTCGAGATTATTTATTATAAACCACCTACCTTGTGGAGATTTCCTCCGCAAAACGTTAAACCGTTCCAGCGATGTGTTGGTATATTATATGGATGGATGTTTCTCTCAGGATCAATTCTCCTCAACATTAGACGCTGAAATACGAGGTTTTCGTCAGCCTTGATTCATTGACCGAGGTTTTTGTCAGCGTTGATTCATTGACCGAAAAAATTACTGAAACGACACAACATCAAATGGACAGTTGTTGATTCTCGTAATTAAGATTTGTCTTTACTCTAATTTATTTCACGACTTGGCGTTCGTAAACAAATAAATAATGACAATGTAGGCGGAAAAATGACTTCCGATCAAATTAAGTTAAGGAGAGTTAAATCCTCAAAGTGGGAAAATAGCCAATAAAATTCCTCATATAGCCCAATCTCCAGTAATGAGTATGAATTTACTAATTTTTTCAATATTTTATTCTAATTTTTGTCTTCACGATGCCCTGACTCCCTCCTCTAACTCAGTTTCAAGATATTTCTTGAATGTTCATAGCTCAATGACGACTGAAGAAGGCGATTTATCTCAACACAATTCAAAAAGGAAGTTCAATCCGTCTCAAGTGGCAAAGAATAGACCAATCGAGCGAGCGATTGGGAGAAAGGTGCGCAGCACTGCATTGACCTTGGAGGATGAAAACAAACCATCCAAGTAGTTCTGCTGCCTTGTAGAGGAATCATCTTACGACCATGTATATCAGCGACAGTTAAGGGCCCCAAGTTGGGTGCTCATCTTGCTGACCAAAAAAATCCTTTAGAATGTTCTGAAAGAATGCACAATAAATAAATAAATATAGCAAGGCGTTGAAAATTAGTTGGGTACACCTAATGCCTGAATAAACGCCTACTTCTTTTTCAATTTCAAGTTTGAATCAATCTGCTAGAACGATAGAGAATGACAGACAAATTAACGACGATCTTGAATTCTATCTATTTTCAGGAAAACATGTTTTAAAACGTGTTTTAAAGAATAGAACTTCTGTAAACTGAAATTCAACATAGTCGTATCGTTAGCTGAGTTCGAATAAATAACAGCGATTGGCCTCAAGACTGTAGTTTAGCTGGTCGTAGTCGATAGTTTTCAATATTCTTGGTGAACTGCAGCGCTTTTTAGATTCAGGGTCTCAAATTTCGATGACAGCGACAAAAACAGGACGATGGAGAGAGACAAAATTATGATTAAACGATAAAGAACAAGAATATAATTATAATAATTCCTAATGCTTCCCGTGTAAGTAATAGAAAAATATGAAAATTAATTCATCGCCTATCTAATCGGTGATTTGAAAGCGTGGCAAGTACATATTGGTATCTCACTTCCAGATTCGATTCTCCGTGTAAGCCTCTTGCTTTCCCATTTTCCCAACTTTTATGACACAACGTTTGGTTTTACGACCTAAGATACATTCAGTTCAGCCACGTCTATAATAAAGATATCCACAATTCTGAGATGATCTCCGTAATCATGAAATTTATCTTCGGGAAGAACCAAGGTCGTTTTGAAACCAAATCCGACTTCATCTTTGGGGAAAGCAACCCTTTCTCATCCTGATATACAGTGTCGTTCATAGGGATAAACCGTTGATTCTGAACCGTATTATTCTGATCTACATTTCCAACTGAAGATGGGATGAAGATTCAACAGTACAATACAGCGTTCATCATTCTTACTTAGGAACGCTCTTCATATTCCTGAACTCCTTGCGTAATTTCCTTAGACGTTGTAATATTACGTACCTACTCGTTCCAAAGTGTTTCTCAACTTTATCTACGTTTTAAATACGAACTAACATATTTTCTATGTTGTACCGACTTTTTTCCACTCTTGAAAACGGCGTGAGGCAGCTCGGATCAGATAAAATCCCACGATAATAACTGAATTTCACGAAAGAGGTGATAAACTTGATTTAGACTCCAATTCCAACCGATGTTATTATAGTGATGAATTTTATTACTACCGTATCTTGACTTGCAGTCTCTATTAGAAGTCGGCGGCTCGTGGTGATAAATAAAAGGACGTTACGCGGTATATTGGTTGATATGTGTTCTTAAGCGTCGTCGACTCTTCCTTTAGGTTTTCCCTTCTCTCACCGCGATCGCTAAGCATACAACACAATTAAATAAAGAAATTGACACACATTTTATCATTTATAAACTTTTTGTAATGAAATCTAGCTTTTCAGATAAGCTATTTCATCAGATTTTCATCTGAAGTTTTTTTCTAATATTTCTACGTTTTGGGCTCCAGAGACCTCAGTCGAAACATTGTCAACATAATTTGTCTTTGAATTAGACCTTAGTCTATAGAAAATTCTTCAAATAATTTGAGGTCCTATCTCACAACAAAATGGTTTTTAGTTGGAGGTCATATCTCATGCCCATTTGGCTTTTTCAAATAGCTACCCCAACTTTCCTTAGCAGATTTTTATCGGCGCAGTCGTTTACCATAAGCTAACAATCCTAGGCTTTAATCAAACTGCGTGAAGCAAAGAAAAAGTGTAGTTGCTTGTTGTTTTGTTAGTTTTGCGTAAATCGTTTTAACCAACGACACAAAGGAAATTCGAAGAGTCTCTTTACAAATTATTCATCACACAAATCATTTAACAAAAAAAATAACTAAGCTACCGATGAACCAATCCACAAAAACCAAGGAATTTTGAGTTTTGCAACACAGCGTCAGATGTAGCTGGTAGAACAGCAGAATGATGTTTTTGTGCACGGACTACAAAATGCCTTATGTTTCGGTTCGCCAAAGAACTTCAAGTTGAGGTTGTGGGGAAGTTCCCGAGTTATTGACGAAAGCACCATATCGAGCGCCCGACGAGCCCCGGACTTCCAGCTAGGAGACATCTATTCGATACAATAGGAAAGTCAAGTGTCCTATAAAATATTTATGGGGAGGATCCCAGACCTGAGTAGAACGTCCGGTCAGTGGCGGCGGTTTTCAGATTGTATGGCGGCTGCCCTGGAGGGAGTCAGAGCCCTTGTAAAGCAGAAGGGTCGGAAGATAGCGTTTAACCGTCCGTCCTCAAAGGGCAACGTCGTTGAATGGGACCGCTGACCTGAATTTAAGGGATCGCACATAAGTTAACTGTACACTGCACCCGAACGCCCGAAGCGATTTCTTGACGTTTTAACTGAACGTTCCTGAGACTGTGAGTGGCACTATACGGAGACACCCGAGGGCTAGTCAATAATTATGTCTAGCCAGTGCCCACTCGCTTGCTGACTTGATGAGATCGACCTTCGTTTAACATGGAAGGTTATGGTGAAATGATAACTACATAACCTACTCTTGGGCGACTATCATCGAGACAACTAAAATTATTAATGTTTGAGTTAACATAATCAATTTCTTTGGGTGCCTAAGTGGCTTTCAATTTAGAATATTTTTGTTAGACCCGTCCCGTATAAAGACAAGTTAAGTAGACAAGGCAAGTAGAGAAGTTTTGAGGTATGCAAAACCAGCAATACACTCAACGAGAGCATGAAAACCTTATAATACCTGCCAGCGGGCTGATGATACAGGTCTAAAAAATATTTTCCTATCTTTCAGTCCCGATAGTTTTTTGAACATTTACCTTAACTATAGGTAGAAAGAACTCAATGAGGAATAATGGTTGAAACAGCCTGTCTGTTCATCATAAATATCAGCTGCAATGTGGTTAGTTGTTGCGGTTGCAGCTGCATGGTTGCATATTTTCAAAGTCTTGCAGGGCTTAATTGAATCGCTGAATACTGAAAATGTCTCGTCACAAGTTTCTAAGGTTTTTCTGGAGAGATTCATCAATCTTTTTCAGGGTTCGAAAACACCATATGCCCTTGGAGTATTGCAGCAGAATTTATTTATTTGGTTTATCAAACGTCTTTTTTGCACTCGTTAAATCCTCTTCTCAAGAAGGACCTTGTTGGAGATGGAACACGTCATTAGGCGGCGAGAAACCAAGGATATCATCCGGAAAGTTGGCTGAGTCAGATGATGGCGTCAGGCCCTAGGATTTAGCTGCCTTCTACAAAAGTCTGAGGTTTTCCTGTCAAAATCCACCAAATATTTTCAGACCTCAAAAACCCTTGTTTGAGCAAAATCACGGTTTTTCCGAAGCGTGTCTTTTTTTCTATACTCTCTTATCTACTTGGAAAGGAATAAAAATTCTACGGGGGTCTCTGGAGATCGCACACCCCTTCAGCACGTAATCATTTCAGGGGATAGCAGAAAAGGACTCGTCCTTCGTTCTCCCACTTCCACTTCACACTCCCAGGTTTCTAATTTTCTTTCGTCTTCTCCCCTCAACATTTCCCTCGCCGAAAACCTGATTTACGGTCGTCCGTGTCTCTGGTGCAACAATAAGCCATCTCTCGCCACGTTACGGCTCTGTTTCTCTGATTATCATCTACATTGCCCTTCCTCCCATGAAATCTCATTATTGAGTTCAATCTCTAATCCTCGTGCCTTCGGTTTATAGGAAACGTTCTCAAAATGTTACCGTTTTATTTGAAGGGGCTTGAACGAATGTTGCTGTATAGTATAATCGTGTGAGTATAATCGAATTATTAGCTTTTGTAATCCGGCCGAAACCCACCTTCGGTCCCAGTCCCAGTTGTACCTACGGTTTCTAGACTACCTAAGGACCAATTGTATCCTTTCTAGTTAAATTAATGGAGACGGAACCCCCAAGGGAACGGAGAGGCTTTGAAAGGGAAGACGATACAGAAGGCCGTGGAGAGGAGAGCTGGGTGACAAACCCTCTGATACCGATTTGTAATATGTGCGCAGCATCGAGATTAAGTCTCCTCTGCTCTTCTCACCATAAATATCTCAAAGCATAGCGGCCTCTCTAAACCGTGTCCTCAAACTCCAAAGGAGCTTAAGGTAATTCGGCTATGTTAATAGAGGGTTGTTGAAGCTTTCGGTCCTGTATTATCCCCGTTCCGGTCCTTCGTGGGTCCTCTAGACCGCCCCTTGTCCAATAAATTCAAATCAGAGCCCTCTCCCATTTCAGCTGGCCGACTTGGCTTACTTAATCAAATCCAACAGAACATTTGGATGACCTTCGACTTGTTTCCTTGCTATAGCGGAATTGAAAACAAAAAGGGGTGTGGAAACATGTATGTTCATCAATAACCAAGGATAGTTCTCTTAATTAGGCTGATTTACTTCACTCAGCATTAGACAGGTTGGTAACACATGACTAGGGCCACTCACCACTTTGTTGCCAAACGAGGAAATGATATTTTGATTTTCTTCTTCATTCTTCATTCCACAATCGGTCTGTCAAACCTTCACAAAGAAACCAGAAACCCGCGGAAAAATGTCAAAGAAATTAATTTTCAAAACCAAATTAGCAACAAAAAGTTTCTCATCTTCCGAGAACAAAATTTTCCGTCCGCGAGAAGGTGAGAAGGTTTAATCAAGTCACCAACTTCGGGCAGTGACAAATTGTTTCACACCGTTATTATTCTGAAAAAGCATTATTATAGAAGCGGCTCAGAGCGAGGTGCCGAAAAAGTAATTTCCTCTCGAGGGCGCCGACTTGGTGGAAGGCTGAGGAAGTGAGAATGGAAATATTACGTTTCTTTTCGCGCCGTGAATAAAAATAATTTAAGCTCAGTTAGTCTCACCAATTAAGAGTTTTAATGACCCAAGTTTCTACCTTTTTGGTACCACTGATGATCTTGATTGGATTGGTGAGATTTATCAAGGAAAAAAAAATTTCCGTCGTCAGAGAGGAGATGGAGGTTATAAAGACTGAGTAAAGGTGTAAATTAATGTGTGTTTTGACATATTATTATAATATGAAAATTCCCTGGTGACTCGTGCAGGAAATTACCCTTTCAACGTAGAAAGCGTTCCAATCGCATTTGAATTGTTCAGATGCGGTCGAATCGTCCATGGCTTATCAACGTTGCTCTCACTTTATCGAAGTTGAGAAAAGCCTTTGATCAGCTCCTTCAAAGGGTGGCCGAGGTGATGTACTTAGTACATATTGAAAGAGAAGCACAAACAGCGTCTCTCTCGAAGAGCTAGGTAGCCAGAAGGAAAGCGAAGTAATTGAATTGCTGCTCTTCAGTTCGAAGTCCACTATCTCAACCCCTTCACGTCATTCTTGGTCTTCCCGTACAAATGTTCTCTCCTTTTCGCCCTCGGGAGTCACTACTTTTCTTCTATTTAGATTAAAAGCTGGATCAGTTACGCGTGACTTTGCTCGCGTCGACAAAAGAATTGATGATAAACACGAGGGACGGCGTTTCGACAAAGGAATGCGACATAAAAGGGCCGGTTGAAGGGACAGTAATGTATAACCATGCGGAAAGAGCCCCATATGTGAGCTCCTTGAAAGATTAAGTCTTGTCCATTTGTTTAAACCATTTCGATGACACATGCCGATGAACTGGATATCATCGAGAGGTTCTATTCACATTTACTTTATTACAAGGACATTTTATATCGGCTTTGGGTGAGAACTGGATTTTCTTCCCGCCCGTTACTTACACAGAAATAACCACAATTGTGTACGCTATTTGTGTAAAAAAAAAAAAAATGTGTCGAATTTAAAAAATGAAAATGGACATTACAAGATGAATAAGTGCAGTATTATTAAGTTTAAAAATCTTCTGATGAAAATAATTTTGTTAATGTGACAAATCTACAAACCTGAGAATACATATTTGCAAGTACTAGATAAAAATTCTCGTCATGACTAGGGTGCACCAGAAGGGATTTGGAATATTATGTCTGATAATCGTATATAAAAATTCTACTGTAATGATTATTCTAGTTGGAGCTCGTATGACAAAAGAGGATCTTAGAGGGATCCGGATTGTTATCTAATTAGAGAAAAACTAAATAAATTGGAAGTAAAACAAAACAAAAAAAAATCGTTTCTAGGTCGGCCAATCACTGCATTTACAAGTTGGCGTTTCAATGGGCCGAAAGTCAATATCATCTCCCAATGGGCCCTCCATCAATACCTCAATACCTTGGACGAACTACCCGTGCATGGTTCCTATCCTATGCAACGTCGGTGGTGAACCGTGTGGTTGGAGGTGAAGAGGCCACGGTCCTGTGGGTCGCGTGTATGTCGTGTGCGCCTATCACGGCTCAATACACCAAACTTTCCGCGTTTCGCTGCAAATCACTTCCCCATTCCTTCGGAGAGTGGCTCGGATGCGCTCGGTTCACTCAGGCCGGAGAACGAGTTCATTTCTTGTCGACAAGCGTACCACTAAGGGAGAAATTTCGAGAATTTTCAATTGCATCGCATCGAGGAGGCGTCGGGTGTATTTTTCAACGATAAAATACGCTCAAATTCAGTGCCAATTTGCTCAGAAGAGAACTGACGGAGAAAAAGTCAGAAGAATCTAAAAATTCGTCTTTTGGCCTATCATCATTCACCTCTTCTGCGCAAAATGTAAAACTTTTCTTTCAAATTCAAGGTTTTTTTTAGGAAAAATTTAACAATTAGTCGTAAAAACAAAAAAAAAATGTGTGTTTTTTCAGGTTATTCAGAATCAACGCCAACTACTGGATTCCTTCATCGAAGCAAAGGCAACTCCTTCTTGGAACACTTGCTGAGTAGTAGGTACATAATGTGTATAGTTAGTCATCATCTCCCAAACTTTTGGCTTGTTGAAACGTAAGTCGATTCCTCGTACACAGTTCTCAGTAACAGCGTAATGGAGATCTAGAAAAAGTCCAGAACCCCGAGTAATACTCATATGAAAACAAAGAAAAGAATATGAATGAGGTGAGATAATAGAGATAACCTTGAGTCCGTACGTTGATATACACAATGATTGACCCAGTAGAGCGTGGCCGCCGGGAGGGGGGTAGGTAGGGATTCAGTTAGGTCTTCAATCAGTCCCCAGTAGTCGGCTTTAGTCGCGTATCAGACTTGCAACCTCAACCAATGAGATCGTCATCGCTAGTCACGCGCACTGAACACAAACAACGAACCCGATCCAATCTTCGTGATTACATTGTAAGTAAAATATTCCCCGAAACATTTAGCGTAAAATATAAATGAGTTTTATTTAATTCAACGAGCAGAAATTTTTACTGGTGCTCAGGCGGGGTTCACTCAGAACAGTAACGATTTTCAAAATTTGTTACCAACTTGGGCGAATATTTTAGAATAATTTACACAACTCCACGTCTCTGCCTGCTTGTTGATAAATATCTCGTTACCGGCGTGAATTTTGATCGTTCGGTGTTGACATTATTCGTTAGGGTGAGTGCTATCAGAATTGGCGGGAACCCAACCTGACGCAACTAACAATATTGCGCGAGCTCCCTTCGACCGTCTCTCCGAACCTACTCGCTGTAGATGTCATGAAACGAGTGGAATTTTAGCATTTTGCATTTCGTAGAGGTACCTTCATGATCATTTCATTGATATTTCGTAGATCACCTACTTAACCCAAAAATAAATAAATAAAAACCTTGAGTCATTCTTGAAGACCATTTCTCACACTAAAATTTAATCTAACCTCCCCGAGTGCGGACACTGAGCCTTTTGCAGACAGTTACTGTGGTTGGATATTCTATTTTGACTTTGTCATTCTGATCTGGTTTTTTCATTTAAAAATGTTTGACAATATTTCTTCCATTTTATTTGTAATTTGGCATTTTGCTGGCTCCTCAGCCTCAAGTTTGGGGTGAGCAGAATAGTCTCCACCGCCCTTTAGATAATACTCCAAGATGTATGAGGGGTCAGGGGATTAGGTTTAGGTAAGTACCATAGAAGTACGTACCTACACAAGATTGTAAGCAGTCGATATGTCCTTAGTTAAGTCGATAAGTGAATTATTTAGTGTCGGTATTTGGTTTTGAAGTGAAATTATTCTAAATATGGCGCCAAATCTGAGTTCCTGTTTCCCCTAATCATTATCATTAGAACATGTTAAAAATGGCCTTCGTCATTAATGATACACCACAACAGGTACTGTTAAAATGTCCATGGAGGCGAATGTTTCTGTAAAACAATCTGTACCGTACAACGCTTGTAGACTTCTCTAAAGACGAGTTCCTCACGCGATTCGCCTCCGAGTTTTGGTCCCACTAAAACAAAAAGGTATTTGGTGGGAAAACACTCGGGGATCCGTCGTTCCCTTCGCGTAACCTTCCAACGGTAATGGCCGGAATTCGTGAAATACGACGAAAACTCAAGGCCTTTCTGCATCTCCTCCTTCTGAGAAGATCATTTGCGCTCTCATCACGCGAACTGGTGAATAGACCGCGCAGAAATATGTGCTCTTTTTGATGGATCGGGCGAAATAAAACTCAATTCGGAAGAAATAAGAGGTTGTAGGCACTGATTTTACTCAAAATCTAACTCAATTCGGATGAAATAAGAGAATTTAGGCACTGATTTTACTCAAGTCATTATGACAGGATGGAAAAGTGACGCTAAAATGTAATTACCCTACGAGAGGAAACAATATCAACCAAAGTTTCTTTTCTCTTCCAACGAATTAGAGTCCCACAGTCGTTTGCATACAAAATTATTGCTTTTATCTGTTGCCTCAATTCATGTGCTCGGACAATGAGCGATCGTCTTGTGAATCTATTGAGTAAAAATTACGAAACACTAGCGATGAGACTTAATTCATAATAAACTTACCACCATCATCAAACTATTCCCTCTTCTACTCCGCACATTGAAACAGTCCGAGTTAATACTGATTAACCCAACACGTTTATCGCTGAGTCAGAGTTCATCGAGATTAGCTGAAGTATTCTTGAGAAAAACAAATTTGTTTTAAAATTTTTTAATAGTCATTAAAATAACTCTTATCGCCCGTTGGATTTGAAACATTTTATCACGACGAGCCCCTCGCGGATGCAGAGGCTCGGACGGGCGTTGTTTTTGAGGTTTTACAAACTAATTCCACGAAACACCGATATTTTAGCGGTCCGCATTCCAGGTTTTTTTTTTTTTTTTTTTTCCGTAATGAGTTGATTATTAGGGTCGACATAATGAACTCTGTTCATCTGTGAAACGGAGAATTTTCTTAGTAATAATAAAATAACGTTGCGAAAAGTGATTCAACCGATTTATACCAGCATCATCCTGTTTTTAGCTGCCTTCATCGGAGATTGTAATAACTTGTTGAAAGAGAAGGGTTATAAGTTCGAGGTCACGGTTTCTGCATTGAACAGTTTGAACGCGGTCGCTATTAGTACAGTGACGGTGACTCGTAGGTCACACGTATTATTTGCCGAAGCAGTTCCCAGTTTTTTTTTTTTAATTAATAATTTTAAAATGTTAAAAATTGAGTGCAATCCCGATAATGTTCTATCATTCTTACATCTCTGAGAATATTTAATTTTCAATACGGTTTCGGAACGAATTCGCTCCTTCAGCCACTCACTATAAATTGAGACACAGCCGATCAAAGATTCTTGCAATATTTAGCAATTTTATTTGAATGGCTAATTTGAACGAAAAAACCTGACGGATTTGGATATCCATTGCATTCTATTTAATAGTTATTTGATAATTATAGAGATATCCAACTCATTAACTTTTGTCTGCATGCTGGAACTTGATTGTGTAAAATCGCCTGTTCCATCCTTCTTCAATTATTTAAAATAAAAATAATTTCAAAAAGTTGTTTTGTGAATGAATTAATGTGGGTGATTATTATGGACTGGGAAGAAAACGTGCATTCCTGACATATAAAAAAATCAACTTTCGTGATGAAAAATTGATCACAAGCTTCGGTCGAAATCTGCTTCATTAATAGAACTTGTGACCAAAGAGCGCAGTTCTCTCTAAATTAGCTTATTGTTGAAAATGTAGAGATGATGTCGGAGTGGAGGGTGGAAAATGGAATTTCCGTTTGGGTTTGCTTGGAAATCCCCAGCTGACTCACACTTGAAGAGACAGATTTCTCTCGCGGTCTCTTTCAAATAATGTTTGCCGATAGAAAAATCTTCACAAAAACGTGATTCTAGCTATTAGGCCTTGAAAATCACCTGCATGCACGTAGGCCACGAGAGGGAAAAAGTAGATGAACACATGAGCAACAGATGAACAATGAGCGCTCGGTGGACACGACGAAACCACCATTGCCGCGCCCTAGCGGCATTAGGAGAAGGCACTGAGTCAAACTTTGATGATTTTCGTCCCCTGCTCTACAGGTACAAAGCAAACAATAATGAGTGAAAAGGGTTGAAAGATATTTGATCTGATAGAGCGCTACCCGGTGGCTTCTCTCAGAACCATCATTGAATTGCAAGGTTGCTGGCGCAGACGCTTCATCATCAATAATCTTGGATTTGTTGTAAACCAAAACCCATGAAAAATCTGAATTTGGCGTATAGAATGTTGATTACATTACGTTAAAACCTCATCTAATTTTTAAATCACCTCCGCTAATGTAAAGACTTCTCAAGTTGGGCGGCTGTAGACTGGAAACGACCTTCCATCAACAGCCAAAGAGGTTTGAATTGCCCTGAAAATTACTCCCATTGAGAACCTCGGGGGCCTTGGGTGACCCGGACGGAATCCAAAGCGCCGAACGAAATCGGAACGAGCGCTGTCACACCGTGAGATGAAACCCGAATTAAGGTTTCATTTGAGGTTTTGCACGGAGCTCAGTGATTTTCCCTGTCTGGAGACCCACATACGGTGAATGGGAGCCAATGTTCGCCTAATATTTGGGAAAAACGTAATAAAAGTAGTATTCGATTTATCTGGATGGCCGCCGAGGCACAGGTCAAGAAAAATAATACTTACCTAAATTTCAAATTAGTATATTCAAATAGACCGATGGCCCTTTGTGCCTCCAGTGGGGACGTCAGTATTATACTCTCCTCAATGGGTACTCACATACCCCGAAAAATGCATGTATAATCTGTTCATATATATAAAAAATATTGTGTCCCAAAAAATGGAACTTGACACCTTCACAAGCCTTGGTCTACAAAAATCTCAAAACCTATCTTCGCCCATAATCAGCTCTCCATTAGCAGCATAGGGCTGCAAATCAACTTTCAGATTGTTACCTATTGGAGTTCGCAAAGCGGGATTGTAATAATGTGCACAACGACCTCAAAGAGAAAGTTTGGTTCGCAACATATTATGTGTTAGAATGTATAATCTTCATTTCGATGGACAATCAAGCAAATCATTAGGGGATAGTGTTCACTAAATTATAAATAAGCTAATTTTAAACATTTTCCTTCCCTCTCAATCATTGTAATCACATTCCCGGACCATCAAGCGTTCAACAATGAAAAAGACAACAAACCTGCCTCGCAATATTCTGTTATATAAAATTAAAAAGGGTCACGTGCCATATTCGTATCGTTTCCTACGATCGCCGCTTTTGAACCTATTTTCAATAAAATTGATATCGTTGGAAGACATTTCCGAGAGTACATTTGTCTGCTGCAAGGGAAGTTCGCTATAGAGGGTACCAAATATCTAATTATTTGCTAAAGCTCAGTTCAATTTATGGTATAGGAATTGGAGTTCAGCCTGTCTTCCTATAACGAAAAATTAAATATGATCATATTTCATGTGAATATTTCAAACATCTCAAATATTTCAATTCAAGTATTCGACAAAGGTACATACGTAATCAACTCCTGGATTGAATTTGTACCTAAGTTATAGGATTTTCAAAAAGCTGCGGTGTTTATGAAGTACCCATTTTGACCGCTACTCACCCTCCATCAGCGGCAAACGATTAAGGGCCCTTTTCGATCGATCCGTTGTCCTCCATTGCACCACGTTAATGGAAAGTAATACCAGTCACTCCTAGGTCTTCATCAATTTCAAAAATCCATTTTCATCAATACTCCACCGGTTGGGACGATTGGGCTGAATGTCAGGAATAACTAGGGACCCAAACGGAGTCTATTAGACTAACTTTTGAACCATTTTTTGGTCCAAATGGTGGGTAGACTTTTTGAGGGCTTTTCGAAATTGAAACTTTAAAAAATGTGTAATATTTCCATTAAAAGTACGTAATAACATTTGAAATTTAATATAAAAAATCTTCTGCATTTTTTTTTTTAAATTGAATTCTTGTTATTTGTAGTTTTGTACGTCTTAGTCTGTGTTTGTTCACTTATAAAACGACTACACAAATAAATACATGCCGAATGGTGACATTTTTGAGGAGAGATAGGTCGATAATTTATTTTGTATTGAATTCGTGTCTAGTTGCAAATGTTGTAATTGGGACATATTAGTGATTGTTTTTTGGAATGCATCGAAGATAGGAAGAAAAAAATGTCAAGTCGCAACGTTGTTTGCTCAAATGTGTTTTCAAACGTTCAACGTTTTCAACGATCAATTCGTCCGACGAATACCGTGGAATTTTTTTCTAGCCGGGTGTCGTTGGTATTTAATCACTTTGACCCCGTTGGAATCAATACCGACTTCCCGCCTTTAAACGCGAGCCGGCGGAAGGTACGTCGCATTTCCTCAGAGCACGAATCTCACAAAATCCAACACGTCCGACAGAAACGCAGAGGTCTTTTCTCTTCTTTCAATTCATTCGGTACCTACCAGCCAGGTGGTGGCAAACGTCCGGTGGTGGGGTCTCAAGGTCGTGATATTTCGGATGAAAGATCCTACGTTGGGAAGGAAGTTAACCTTGCGTAGGCGGCACAAATGAACCCTTCAAGTGAACGGTGATAAATGAAGGAGATGACGGAAAACTATTGTTCGCAAAAAATAAAAATGTTTCACTCATTCCTGATCACTTTTTCCAAGAATATCTTGCCACCAGCACAATAAGTCCGTTCTTCAAATAATGCTGTTCAAAAAAGATTCTGTCAATACCCTTAGCTTGACAAAAATGATTACCACTCACAATTACAACGTACCTTTGGGTTATAGAGCTCTCTAATATATTGCTGCTATGAACATAAGGTCGAGAATTTAATTAATTAATATACCATAAATTCAAATTGAGAGAAGGGACGCCAGGAAAGCAAGGATCAAACACAATATTCCCCGTGTCAACATGGACGCATATCAAAAGTTAAGATAAACGTACCAGCACTCTTGTGTGATTGGATGGACACAGGTTTCTTGCACCGTATCAAATTCCATCATCCTAGAACGGCACATAGGCTCCAGTCGTGCAGCCTCATTTTCTTGGATGAGATTACGTCTCCCAAGAGACAACTCGTCTCCTCCATTGCACACTTTTCAACTGTAAGTAACTTAACAGCTTTTTTAAGCAACTAATTTTCCACACCATTCTCATAACAGAATTACATTTACGAGAATATTATTTATTATGAGAATATTAGTTGAATTTTTTTAAATAAGTTTTTGTGGTTATGTTTCATACAATGTACTTTCTAGAGTTTGTAACCGAAATATGGAAACTCGAAAAGAGGCTATAAATACGAATTCTCAGCAAATATGCCGTCTTTGAACATTCGGGACAACTAATACTCGTTGGCCCACGGACGTGTTATACGAGCGCAGACAATGAGTGGCACGGTTGAATGTACGAGAGCGGATCGTACTGCGAGGCTCAGATGTGTGGTGACGGCGGTCGTCTGTGTTTCGGCCAGACCCCGAGCATAAATTGTGGTTTGGACGGGCAAGACCATGAGCTCGTAAATTGCGGAAACCGTCCTCGAAACGGCCTTTTCTTCTCAATCCCAAGCAAACGCGGGGTTGTCGACGAAAATGGAGCGATCCCGAGGTCTGATCAATCCCGAAGAGCGAATCACGGGGAAATTCTCGTTTCCTTTTCGAACAGGTTTCGTGATTGTTAAAAGTGAAAACGGATCGAATCTCTTTCGCGATGTGAGAAATTGCGGGCAACCTCTTTCACCACTTTATTAAGGACATATTTTCCATTCGCTATCGACCAATTTCAAGTCATTCTGTCGAGATAACAGTGAAGATGCTGTAACACACTCAAACTAATCTTATCTCCCCCATGCGAAGGCCACAGCAAATACTAATATGCACTTCGAAATCTCATTTTAGGCAATCAGCGCGTATTTAGAAGAAGTCTCTTCTACTTTTACTACTTTTCCACTCTTCCGATTCATCCCTCCCAAGACATTCAATCAGGGTTGACTCATCAAGGCCTTAAATCAGTCGGTGTCTAATTATCTTTAGAAAGTTTTGACAGCGTTCAATGACCCTTCCGTATTCATAATTATTTAGATTGTTATTGAATCCCCTTATACTTATACAAACAGTACCCTTTTTCATCTATAAAAATCATTATTTTAAACACAATTTAATTAGCTTTGTTAAAAATGGTTAGAATGAGTCAAAGTTTCAATTATTTAAAAAACGATGCAAATTCTTACACACGTGCTGGTTATTCCTCGGACCAAGCGGATGATGACTCATTTCTTCTACATGGGGAAAATGGGTGAAATGGGGGTGTGGTGGGTCCCGGACCAATTCCAATCGATTCAGGGTCCAAGTTCCAGGAATCTCGAAAACACAAATTTTTTCTACTACCAAAAACTGCGCGGACGGTGGACGGCGTACGGCAAACGGACATTTGACTTTTTCGATCTAGACACCTTGAAACGCCCAGAAAAAATTTTTGAGCCAAATCGGAAAGGTTGGCCTTTTGGTTGGTTATTCCTTGAATAATCAACCTATGTTTTTTTATGAAAACTTAGGTTGGTTATTCAAAGGATAACCAACCAAAAATTGAGTTAGAGCTAAAAGGTGCTCTCTTATATTTGTCTAAATTTGTGACCTCGACGACACGTTTTCATCCACGTGTACGTAATAAATATCTCATCTACCAAAGAAGTTGCAGCGTATTTTCGTTGAAAGGAACACCACGGTGAATGAGTAAAGAGCGATGCCACTTTTCGAAAACGACAAGCAAAGACAAAGCGCTGAGAAATGAACAGAACTTCACGACAGACTCGATCAGGCTGTTGACGTGAGCTGATTCATTACCTAGCAATTAATTGGCCAATTAGTGGAGGACTGTTTCGAGAAGGCGGCGGTTGGAGTTGAGAGATCTAATTTCATGTAAGGCCAATTTACTCTTAGGAGACGACGTGCAGCCTATTTGACGAGATCCAAAATGATTGCTGAGGAATCAACCGAATTCCCTTCGAGCTTCCAGACCTCATATTCCGGCCCGTTAGAATTATTGTCCTTATACTAACTAACTCAAGGGAAAATTGCCGTGTTCACTTCGGGCTAAAGTGAGAACTGAGTGTTTAGTTACTAGCGGTTTCGATATAAACGTTGACCTATCCTTTGCTCATCGTAAGCGTATGAAAGAATAATTAATTAAATCACCAAACAAACCAATTAGATAGTAAAATGTTCGTTCACAGCCAGCATTTCGATTTGTTTTCTACCTTTTCCATTCATTGAATGTACTCTTTGACTCTTTTTTGAGAGGCCGCCAATGTGTGCACATTATCACTCATGAAAAAATAAATCAGAATATTTTGAAGCGTTCCAAGACTCGAGGGTAAAGTTGTTTTCTGAATAACCCTATAGGAAAGTCACCCCCTCCACATCGGTTAATTGGTTTCGTGAAGGTTGGTTACTTGGTTGCCTCCTGGCGTTTTGTATAATGCAGATGAACTACACAAACACGAAAAATACCATCTTAATTAAATTTATTGTTACAAGAAATCGCTATATAGGCTGTGTTTACCAACCATTTTTCGGTAGCTCGATAACAAATAATAATTTGGAGGAAAAAAGGAGACAACGATGGACAACAAGGTCAATTTAGGGCAATTAAGTGGATTAGTGTACATTTTTATTGATGAAAAAATTAAATTAAATAACCGCCACGGGGGTTAACTACGCTTTGAGGACCCGGAGAGTCGACTCTTCGCGTCTACAGTGAATCTCAATTGCCTCCGAGCTGAGTCTATATTGAAAGTGCTGGGCTTGTGTTATAAAATCATCTCGTATTGGTTCTTGAAATCGAGCCTCACAGACAGGCTTCCTCAGATTAAACGGTGCGTTAGAGAGGATAAATCGCTGTTGTATGGATGGATTCGTATTCCTCCTCAAACTCCATTCGACGCGGGTGTACAAAGATAGAACGAGACTCGAGAAAGATTTTGTTCAATAATTTCTCTTCGAATAACTGACTTCAGGGCGGAATATTCCGCCCGAAACCTTTGTCTCCCGAGGAGGGTTGATATTGGAAAGGCGGAAATGGAAGACTAAAGGATCTTCGCCTTACGCCTTATTCTATCTCCATGTTTTTACAAATCTTAGTGCCCCCCGTCAAGGTGCCAGTGGAAGAAAAACCAATTTTCACATCGTTCCCACATTTTTGGCAAAATAAGACGTTCAGAAGGAGGGGATGAAGGAAGAAATAACGTTGCATGCGATGTAGCAGGTAAAAATACCTTGGCGGAAGGGAAAGAGAAAAACTTCATCTTGAACGTGCTGAATTTTAGTTGTACTCTGCTATCTCAAGAGTATGTTTTCTCAAAATACTCGTATTTTGAATGCAATATCCTAGTGGTGGGTTTTACCGTATGGAGTCCATTATTCCAAGTTTAGTCCATCCATTAGAGGACGAAGTATTTAAGATGCGCTGGAGCCCATATTGTATCCAGGGACTTGGCCAAAGTTGTACCCTTCAACAAACCTGGCGAGTCCCAAATAGTAAACAATTTTGGTGATTCCTCGCTGAAAGGCAACAACCATGATTGGTTGTTTGTATGATACTTGATCAGCCTACACTCCACGATTCAATATTAGTAATTAAGTTGATAGTCTTAGGTAGTTCGTTAGTCTTCTGGTGGACTTGCCGAGGGCCATTGGACCAGTAAGCCCTTGTTGCTCTTTACAGCCTTACCGAACGCAGAGTGTGAACAGTGAGCAAGATCATTGTCAAAACATTGTACGAAGTTCTCAAGGTAATGGGAATTCTCAGTTATCTTTCGACTTCTCACAAATGCGTCGTTCAATCACGTTCCCAGGCACTTTAATTAGTCTTCAACCTTCGTCTAGGTCCGCAGACGGTTCAAGCATGCCTTCTACCGTCTTCTTAAATCCTTCGTTAGTGATAACATTTCGTTCAACTGTCTCGAGAAACTTACATTTTGAAGAGAACGATACTTCGTAAGATTGTCATTCATGAAAGATCAACACACTCCTAAAGCCCACAGACAGGTTCGCGATAATTGGTTGGGTGATCGATGACCATCGAATCATTCAGCGCGGGGTGTGGTTGACCGGGTAAGTCCATTTGGAGATTTTGCGGCCGGGGTTTTTGAAAAAATAGTGGCTCCTTCATTCTTTGTTGCAAATGTCCAATGCCCAGGTGCCAATGTTCAAATTGCTGACGGAGGCTCACTCATTCTGTATTGTGGCAGTTGATGCATGAGTTTGCAATTGGTCATGGCGAGGATGATTTCAAATCAATCGTTGGTTTAATATCCGCGCGGTCGTAGGCCAGATATATCTTCAACACATGCCTGTACCGGCATACAGCCGCCAAACCGTCGTTTTTATCGTTGTTGAGTGGGTGGGTTGTAGTGGTGAAAGTTAAACTGCTTGACGGGGCATTCTACAACAGAAATTGAAGATGTGAAAGTTAACAGAACGTGTAACGAAAGCTTTGTACTACAACATTCTCAAGGGTTAAGTACAGAGTAGCGTCGGGTGGGTAACGAAGAGCTCACCTTTGATAACAAAGTTTCAAAGCTCTGTGCTCCCCGAACGTTTCGACGTGCACTCATAATTAGCCACTCATCACTTCACCTAGTTCAGAACCTACTGATTCCCTTACCTGACGTATCCTTCTGAGCCATCCGGGGAGCCACGCCTTCGCCTAATTACGAGCGAATTGAAGGGGAGGAATTATCCTGTTTCACACGTAGTCTTCGGGACATGCTGGACTGCCCGGGATGTGCTAATTGTGATTGTATCGTGCATCTTTTGCCGAGTGAGCTGAAACCGTCATCAATTGTTACCAGCAACCGCTCGGCATATAAATTGCCCAACAGATTTCGACATTCGTGTTTCCGCAGTAGTGTTGAGGTCGCTCTTATACCCGGTTGAGGGTTAAAATATAATGATTCGCCCATTTTGTAAACCTTTTAAAAAAGACACCGCTACCGGTAATACAGCAATATGACTAAAGCTTGAGTCCCCAGTGTCATGTTCTTTCTTATAATATTACCAGAGGTCATCAATAAAGCGCAGAACCAAAACATATATTCACATAAGACATAAAGGGATAGTTAAAATCCGCTTTCACATGCTTTTTTTCCCCCTTTCGCATGGAAGTTTTTGAAGGAAATTCCGGTTTCCCACACCAAACTCGGCGCCCCTGAGGCTTTCTGTTCCGCGACGAAATGAAGAAACTGTTTCTGATTGAAGGGTGACTGTTTTACGGCAGTTGGGGGCTCGAAGGGGGAAATAAGGGGAAAAGCAAACCAAAGAGAAGAAATAAAGAGCCGCGCGAAGGGTTGGGCGCTGAGTCTTGCGGAAGCCTTGGGAATGGAATGCCGAAAGAAAGAATGTTGCGGAGGAAGACGTCAAGGTTCAAAAATTGGAAAAGGGTGGATGGGCTATGAAAGAAGAAAAAAAGCCAGGGCAGGTTTATTTTCCTCTTATTTACTTCCGATACCGTGTTTTCCTTGTGCGCGATCGTGCACAAAGCAACTACCGTGCACGATGATATTTGCATTTTACCCTATTTCCTTAAGAGAAGATCTTTGTAGAGAGAGTTCGATTAAGCAATAATTTCTAACAAGTTCTCAATAAAGAACTGCTCTTAATGCGAAAGGAGGCTCCATAAAATTTGAAAACTGCCTGTACTCTCCATTTTGGCGTTAGCGGTGCCTAACAAAAGTTGCACACGAATAACTGAATAATGTTTTTTTTTTTTTTTTCAAATAAGTTCCTTTTATGTGCGTAAATGAAATAAAATAGGAAATGATTATCGTGCTACAACCATGTTGAAGTTCGTGTACATGGGCATTGGGGTCCATGTACGATGTGTGTGTTAGTGGCATTTCATAGCATGGACGAACCCTAGGGGAATAGTTTTTTAACTAGGTAGTAGGAACTAAATTTTTTGCGCACTTTGTTGCCAACTGCGTACAATTTATACGGTGAAAATGGGGATGTTCCATCTATTAGTGCCTTCAAACGTAGACCGACCCGTGGCAGGGGGAATCGCTGTGCCGTGCGAACCTTCTGTGATTGCTGTCAAACTTCTAATATTCCGTCAAGAAGAGGAAAGTGTCACAAACTGAACCACAAATGACACACCCTGTGTTCGAAAACTATTTTAATTGATGAAGGTTGCCGAGAGGGTCGGTTGCAGAACGAAGGTATGATGGCTGAAGGAATGGAAGGCCCAGGGGATGAACAAGTATTCCAAACATCCGCCCTCCTCTTACTTTGCATAACAATATCATGCGGAAAGACGTATACCCGCTTCTGACTTCGACGGTATATTCCCGCCACCGCCTCCAACAGCACCACCATACCCGGAAACCTAGGAGGACGAGAGATGTATAAACAAGATCCTACCTGTCTTACCAAGTTCACGACTACATTACCCACTCAGGTTGCCCTTTCGGAGGTCCCCAGTAGTAACCCAATCAAGGGAGCGACGTCAGATTCATACGAGATGCGAAATATCGTTCCTTCCCACTGAGGCGGCAAACACGGCGTTCCTCCGGTTCAGGATGTTAATAAAATGGAATAATCTTGATACGAAACGCACTCGTCTATCGACAGGGGAGATAAGGATTACGTTGTTTTGAAGGTGTAACTCTTCAACTATACCCATCCAACAATCCCTTTTCACCTTAAAGGCAGAAAACGTGATAGTGAAGTCAATTTCACGGTAAATTATGAATTAAGTAAGAATGTAGAATAATAATGTATTCAGTAAACGTCACACGCGAGTATATTCACTAAAGAGAACACAGTTACAAAAAATTAAAAACTTTTATTTATTTATAGCCACTGAGTCATCAACGTTCGCTTATAAACCGCGAATTTCTCTTTATTATGACAATAAAGTAAGCTCATAAAGTGAACTTCAGATCTACGAAATCATACTCTTATGCCAAAATGAAACTAACCTAAAAACGCTAAATCAAGAGTACCTAAATATTGAAATTCGTGTAAAAGTGTATCACCTTTAATGAATACGCTTCACGATCGCCCTTCTTGTAAAAATACAATCTTGGTCAATTCGGCATTATGTAAAGAGAAATTCATTTTCGGACAGAAAAAGCTCAAATACAACGTGATAATTGAATGAAAATCGTCGGTAAAACAAGAAAAGAGCTATCTATCTCCCTTTGATTTTTTTTTTTTTTTTTTTTTTTTTTTTTTTTTTTAATGTGTGTGTTTTAACGGATGTTTTTCACCGTTGTGGGTAGACCAAGGCCGAAAATAGCTCTTCAAATCGCTTCAAGACATCTTTAAATAACGTCCAAAAACGTCATCCTAGCTGTGTCTTCTCAGCTGGATTACCGCACACCGAGGAGAGCCGTGGGTCAATATTGTTTTATGAAAACATTTTGGCTCAAGGCAGAACGGCGTTTGATGGCACTTGAAATCCCCCTTTTTATTTCTAAAGCAAACGAGATTCATAACATAAATTGAACGTACATAATTTCACGAAGTAGCAATCTTCTCGCATGTATTTGAAATACCTTAAAAGCTACCTTTTTATATGGCCATTTCTTCGCGCATTCGCAACTTATCTTTTATGAAAAACCTCATTTGTTCGCATTCAAATCATCGTACGTTTGATAGGCCGACAAAAATTTTCAAATTCCATTCGGATAGCATTTTAGACTCGTTTTCCTACATTTGGTGGTTGAAAATGAGAGTTCATTACCTCAACAACCGATTGTAGAAGAGTTTATCTAGTTTTTTAGGTTTGTTTCGCATAGAAATGTAAATATTATTTTGCGAGTATGATGTATAGGTAATTGAGATACCACATTATTGGAGAGATAGTGGCGATATTCTGATCAAACCACCATTAGAAGGGAATTTCGTTCAAGAGAAATTTCGCTGACCACGATCATTAGCCGTATCACTTTCAGTTTTTCGCGTGTCCAACGTCATATTCTCCCTTTCAAATAGAATCCGTCGCACGACCACAACAACACACCTGCCTGAGGTTTTTGCCTTAACCGGATTAACGACAACCTGTCCAAGAGCTAAAGTTCTCATTCGTTGGGACGGGATGGACCTAAGTTGCCTGATGGAGCTTCGCTAAGCCTGCGGTTCGACTCGTATCGAGCCGTGTCAAACAATCGCAATCCTTTTAATCCCTTGGGGGATCGATCGGACAAAAAAAACTCAACTCCACCGCACCTACCTCAAACGACTCTTTTCGCTCGGTGTCTCAGGAGAGATTATCTGTCAATATAGTTTGCTTGGTCCCAATACTATAAAAATGATTTCATTTTTGTAGAAGAAAACTCAGGTGCATAACTCAACTAGACCATCAAATCGACCTCTCTCTCTCTCTCGCCCCGCTTCAATACTTATCTTGGTTTGTTCACTTTGTTGCAGTGATGTGAAATTTGCCCGCAGCTGCCATGGAGGGTGGGACAGGACGGCTATTGAGTCTCCTGGGACTGCTGACACTATGCTGGGCGAGATTGCCAGAACTCGAGTGCCCTGAAGACTGTGATTGCCATTATTTTAGGTGAGTCAGTTCGTATCATTCAATAGTTGTAACAAACCAACCAATCATTAACACTGGGTGAGCCTCTAGACGTGAATTTCAATGGGAAATTTTGTCTTATTTGCACTGATTATCCTGATTGTTGTGGTCGTCACGACTGATCCTGAATCCTGAATATGTGAGAATTTTTCGCGACTCCAGCTTGTAAAATAAGGCCTAATGGCACATGGGGGTACTTTGGACGGTATTTTTGGAAATGTGAAAACAGTTGCAACAGTTGGATTGTGTAGAAAACATGTATGTACGTATTATTTATTATATATTATTTTTATTTTTATAAACGTTCTGTCTTATTGCCCAAATTTCAGAATAAACTGGGTGACCGACTGTTCGGAAACAAATCTTACGGCGGTGCCGACGCTCGATGAGGGGCTCAGCCTCACGTCTACGTCCTCAATTTGAATGGTAACAACATCACCGAAATTGAACCATTCCCTGAAGACATCAAGCTAAGAAGCCTCAAACTGGCGGACAATCAGCTGCACAAAGTCACCAGAGTGGAATTCGCCGGCCTTGGCTATCTTTTGGACTTGGATCTTTCGGGAATCGTATCAGCCACGTGGAATCCGATTCGTTCTCGTAAGCATGACTTTTTTAAAATTTAATGTACGTTCATTTTATTAATTTCAGTTGGTTTATAAAGGGGACCATGTTGTGGAGATATCAGAGAGTGTAGGACAACATTTTGTATTTTGCTGATGGCTGCTGCATTTTGGGAATTACGTTAAAATATTCCCACTGGTATTTGTTCTTCCTAAATTGTAATGGGCGACTCTTCAGTCCTACGGTTTTGTGAAAGTAGCATGGAATATGACATGGGAGATGAAAGAACAGGGGTCGTTTGGTCGGGAGCCTCTCTAGGGTAATTTTCATTTATGAGTTTGCATAATACCGTAATTAACCCGGGATTGTTGGTTGCTCGGCTTTGATTCAAAACCTCCCCGCCAGCAACGAGTACCGTGGAACAGGAGCGTTTTGAACAGCACCAGAGCGTTGTAGACGCATCTGGCGCTCGCTGTGGCACCATCCCCCAGTTATAAGGTTAATTAAGTAAGGAGAAATCCTTAAAGGTCGGAGAAAGGGTCGGAGAAGACGGTTTCTGCTGTACGCCGAGTGGTATAATATTTGGTGGAAATAGCTTGGTGGCGGTGAAGAGGGAGGGAGTTCTGGAAGCTCACATTTTAATCAACTTAACTCCGAGACTGGCGTTTTCGAATTCACAGTAGAGCGGAGGGCTGGTTTCATTCCGAGGTGCTGTATAGGAGTGTTCCACCCAGCCCAGCACGAGCCTCGTTCCGCTCTGATTGTTCGCAGCGGATTTTTTCGAGCGTGTGATAGGAACAGGCGGCGCCCCCGGAGCTCGTACGCATGTTTTACTTGAAAGTGACAAATGCGAACCGCCAATGAAACTCTCTTACCGGAAAAAAATTATCACTCAAGTGGGAGGCGTTAAGAGGCAGAATTTCGAAAACCCAAATTAATGCTCTTTTACAATATTATACGTAGTAGCTAATGCTTACACTTCCGGCCACACCTTTTTTTTTTTTTTTTTTTTTTTTTTTTTTTTTTCCTACTTTGATTTATTTTACTTTCCGTACAGGCTACACAAAAACGGCGTCAAAACGTCCAAAACGACATCCCAACTATTTTTATCAAATTTTTATCAATTTAATTTTCCAGTACATAATGATTTTACATTGTTGTTGGTGAGCTTTGTGTTACCTTTGATTGTACTAGAAAATGGAAACAAGAGCTTCAATATCAAAAATGAATTGAAATTACCCCTCTTGATGGTATTTGTTATCGCAAAATTTATCTCTGGTTGAATTCCAACTACTTCCCCTTGAAATCCACAAATTCTATGTGAAGCTGTACCGGGAATTCACCTTTCCATGTGTAGATGAAATGGCGTGTAATGAGTTTTCGGAATGAGTCGAAGGGAATGTTTCAGCCCTAAATCAATAATAGGTTCACTCCGAACACTGGTTCGGGATCAATTGACTTCTCGAAAGTGTTTTGTTTCGGTTATAATTGCAGTGTCAACTCGCTGAACAAATAAAGTTCCACCATACAACACTCCAGCAACTTCATAAATTACGAACGACGTCGGTTGGGAGCCACGTATCGAGTAAGATTTGATAACTGTCGCATTATTCCGCCGAATAACTGAAACGCAATTTTAGAAGTTGGATTGCCGCTCATAAAATATATTGTTAGTCGTGAACAAAAGAGAAAAAGTAAAAAGGAAAAACGTTAATACGGTGCATGAGAATTCAAATTTCACCTCGGTCTTAATGAAATTCTGAAAAGTCTTCTCAGCAATAAATTTTCCTTAAAATGATGAAAATGATCATTCTTGGTCGGTTGTTGCTATTCAAGAATAGATAACTTCTGCATGAATTCTCTCTAAAAGAAGATAAAACTCCTTGAAGACAGAACATCTGCTTGTTATTCGAAACATCATCATGTTTGGCCTTTTTGAATAGTAGAGTTGAAAATGAGAAGCCTGTTCTCGCCCTCGCGCTAGATATTTCAATTACCCGAGTACGACAGTATTATTTCAATAAATAAAAACACTTGGAAAACGATGCAAATTCATTCATAGGGGTTGGTTATTCCTTGGAGAAGGAGCATGGACACTCATTCCAATCGATTCAGCGTCCAAAATTCAGTGGAAAATTATACCACACACACGCCTAGATCGCCGAAAATCTCAAAAATACATTTTTCGAAATACACATTTCGAATTGGAGAGATCGAACTCCATGAAAACATAGGTTGATTATTTATTCAAGGAATAACCTATCAAAAATGGAATATTGGCTAATTTTCAAAATTTATCTATTTTAGTTAATTACATTGGAATTGTCCCAATGTAGAAAAAGAATGTGACTGAATCTTCCTTCATTTTTTTCATTCAGTGAAAGAAGTCACTGATAAGTAGAGACTGTAATAATTGAACCGTCTTTGCAGAATTCCAGTTAACAAAACCTGTTCGAATAATCAAAAAGGAGTTTGGATCAGGTTCGCTGGGAACCAATGTTGAGACCGTCATTAGCAAAGAGAAGTTGAGCGTACCAGTTGGAAAGCATTAGAGGGAAACAATCTCGCCGATATTGGTGGGATCTTCTCTCCCTGGAGCTTTATTTAACTCTTATCTGTTAATGAAAGACAGAGTTTTCGAAAGAAGAAAGTTACTCGTGCCTCTTAGAGAGTATAGAAGAAAATAGAAGTCCTGATGAGAAGGTAGCCCAACTCGAGCGACCAGGAATAATACCTACTAAAAAACTAATGGTATTTTATAACTAGGAAAAAAGTTGTAGTTTAGTATATGTTTTCGGCAGATAAAAGGTACCTACTTAACTGCCTACAACACGAACGAGGGGATAAAGGCTGAAATAGAAACCGTTAAAAAGGACAAACATAATAATTTATTTCAGCTGATGAAGAAGAAAGGAACAGGTTATCATCTAAAACAGAAAGGAAGTTCTTGGTTGTTTGATGTTGAAATATCCAAGTATTGACAGGTACTAGGGTCCACTGGGGGTGTATCATAAGGTAAAAGCGTGGAGACTCATTTTTAAATCGATTCAGTGTCCAAAATTTAGTGGAAAATGATGCCCCACACGCCTAGATCGTCGAATATTTCGATACATTTTTATTTTTTCGCGGACCAACTTGTGGTGGAAATGGATGGTGATGGACCAGAATTTTAGATTATTCAAGGAATAACCAACCAAAAACTGACAGATGGGTGTAATACCTATAAGAGTAATAGCAAAGTACCAAATAAATCAGAGTAAATATCATCCCTAAATTTCAATAAACTGAGAATAGAGTATTTGATTGAATAATATTCTACAGGTTCAAGCAAGGATAATGGTGCCTGCTGTCTCCATGACCCCTCTAGCACCCCTCAGACCCCCATAGTGTGGTTGTATTTTCTAACATCTCAGGATACCAATTTTGATATAAAGAAAATATTTTTTTGGACAATATAGAACTTTTTATTCATTCATCCAATCGCACCAACCACCTCAAATTTTGGGAATTCCGGCTTTTTTGGCTCCTTGAGATTGAGTTAGACTCAATGCGGTTACAGCCCTAAAAAGTGAGGGGGAAAAAAAGGTTTTTATTGTATACAAATTATAGATGAGAATCAATAATCCTAGAAATGACGAGTTGAATTTTGTCATAATACAATTATAATTACACACGAGCAAATTCAAACGAGTTCAACCCAATGGTTGTGGTCTCGTTTAACTCCCCCAGCCTCTAAGAGGCTTACAAGACCGTGGAAACCCGTTAAGTTAAAAAGTTCTTTGCCGGTTTCTCCCTCACCGCTTTATCCACTCGTGGATAAGAAATATCGGCGGAATTGCGATTTATAAATACCTTTGTAAAAGCAGTTCGCGTTTCATTGGTTTCAAGAGCACAAATACAACGAGCCGATGAACGATTTACAAAGCATCAAAATGTGTAATCGGGCAGTAAATGGCGTTCGATCACTCATCCAAGTTTTCAGTCCATTTTCTTTATTGAAATTTCATGGATTAACTCTTCTTTTTTGCCCTTAATGGTAGTCTTAACGTGGAAAATATGGGAACGGAACGGATGTAGAAAGAATTTTTATGTCCACTTTTTCCCGATCTAGATTGTTTTCGCCATCATGATGTACCCCCCATTAGAGTAACAGGAGTGGGTTCGAGAGCCGCACTCTCAAAACGTCATCACTATGGCGAGAGGGATTACTCATCTTGCTGGAATTCTAAAAAACCCAAACTACTTTGACATGTTACTACGAAGGGCGTCTTTCCGGCCAGTCAAACTAATCGAGCTCCCTTCGAGCGGTGTGGGATGATATGATTAGGAGGAGATGGTCGGGGATCGGGGGCTATAACAACAATTAGGATGATCCAGGGCAAAGCCCAGTGACCTGTGCTTAAACCGACTCTCCCTCCCCATCAACGCCGCTTTCCACCCATACCATCTCGTGGAAAGCTTAACCAAGGGAGATCAGAGTAACGCTAGGGGAGAATTTGCTAAATGACCAAGGCGCTTCTGAGAAAAGCATGTTAAACCAACTTCCGAGTACATTCCGCGATGTAAATTGGGCGTTTCAAACGTCCTTTTGCAGCATAATTTTATCATTATTAATTAAAAATAGCATTGAAGGAAAATGGAATTTATACAGTGGTTCTTTTTCGTCGTTTTTGTTCCAGGGACAGTCCTGGCCTTATCACGTTGGAGCTCCAATCTAACCCACTAGAAGAGGTCACGGGCCCGTTTCTAATCTCGAAATCCCTTTTGAACCTGGATCTGAGCGATTGTAGTATGAGGAGTCTCAACCAGAACTTTTTCACCGACGTCCCTCATTTGAATAGTTTGGACCTTTCGCGAAACGCTTTTCAAGAGCTTCTCCCGGGTGTCTTTGATCCGCTGATATCCCTTCAAGAGTTAAAATTGAACGAGTGCAATTTAACGAACATCGACGGTGATTTGTTCGCTAAACTTCAGGATTTGAAGAAATTGGAACTTGCTGGCAATAATCTACATAGTCCGATGGATTGGGCCGCAGTTTTGACGCCTGTCGTTCGTTTGGAGTATTTGGACATCAGCCGCTCCAATATTCGCACTCTGCCAGACGACGTTTTTGAGCACAATCAATGGCTGAGGAGTCTTATTTTGGCTAACAACCAACTTATCGATCTCGACGTGGCTACCACGTTAGGTCAGAATCTCAAACACCTGGACTTTTTGGATTTGACCAACTGCAACATCATCGGGCCATTGTCTGAAAGCGCTTTTGCCAACGCGACTAAACTCAGAACGCTGATCCTCACTGGGAACGCCATGTCAGCTACGGATCTAGCAGTTGCTCTGTCACCGCTGACCAAACTTCAAAAATTGTCTCTGAGAAACTGCACACTCACCAGACTCCCGCCGAATACTTTTCACAAATTCACTAATTTGCAGGAGCTCGACATTTCCCACAACCCTCTGAACGACGCTTTTACCGCGCTCCTCAATCCCCTCAAGAATTTGAAACACCTCGATATGGGCTTTAGCAATCTTGGATCCATATCCAGAACGACTTTTCATAAGATGTCGTCTTTGAAAACGTTAGTGCTGTCTGGCAATCCCCTTCAAACTTTAGAGTCCGGTTTGTTTCAGAATCTTACGGATTTAGAGACACTCGAGTTGAAGTTTTGCGGCCTGTCACGTCTGAGTGGTTCGGTATTTCATGAGAGTTCTACTTATCCTGATTTGACGGAGTTGAATTTGGCGGGAAATCCTCTGGAAATTCCAGCACAAGGTTCGTTCTTGCCCAGACAGCTCACGAGGCTGAAGAAACTGGATCTGAGTAGCTGCGGCGTAGATTATATTCCTCCGAACGCTCTGAACTCATTTGGAAACATTACGTCGTTGAAACTGAACCATAATAAGTTAAAATTTAAGAACGACGATGAATTTAAATTTTTAAACAACTTACCTGATTTAGAAAGGTTGGATTTGAGTTATAACAACATTTCTCAGATCTCACCGATTGTCTTTAGAAACAATCAAAATCTCACGTGGGTCAAATTGGTCGGCAACCCGTGGAGATGCGCCTGCTACGTGGCCGATATGTGGGAATGGGCTGAAGTGGCTCGCGGAGATTTGAGCATACTTGTCGGCTCGACAGTGTCGTCCGAGGAAATTATCAGAACGAATCCGAAGAAGAGAGCTACGTTGTACTGCCGTTTCGACATCCGGACGTCTCCAATCAAACAGGTGACCCCGCGAAGGCAGAAATACATCACAGCTCTCAACCGAACTTGGGCTCGTTACGTTCGGGAATCCGCTTGCGACTCGAGCCAGAGGATCGTTCCAACTAAACTCCTTCCATCCCCTCAGGCTCTCAAATCGATCCAAATTGAACCTCAACCCGCGATACCATCCTGGGCTTGGTCGACCTCTGTGGCCGCCGTGTCCGCTCTGCTCGTCACCAGCGCTATTCTCATTTTCACCCTCACGAGGCCTCAACGGCGAGAATTGCCCTCACCAGATGAAGAAAGACGCCCTCAAGATCAGAATACTAGTCAGGAAATTGAACGTTCTATGTGAACATTCCCAAGGATATGTCCTTTTTAGCAAAGAACTGCGATTAAAAGAATCTACCTATACTCGGTAGATTTTTATACTCGATCAGAGCCTATGAAGTTATTAGTTGAGTTAAATTGTGTCGTATTTTTTAGTTTGTTAAGTGGATTTTCATCAAAGAATTTTTTTTACTTACAGTTTCATTCCTATTTCCCATATTGTGACTCGGTTATCTACTTTATGCACCAGGATAAACATACCATGTCATCAAACGAAGCCACGTTGAGCAACGTTGAGAAGGTTGATTTTCCACTTTCCCGACAGAGTGCGATTGCTTGCTTCTTACCAAATGAACGGACATCTATGAGTCATGTTTTTTCTTCTGATTTTAATTGTTTTCAAAGGATTTCCACCATGTTGGAGATCAAAAATTGTTTGCTCTTACGATGTTTGAAAAAAATAGTTTGAAATTGAAGAACGTCTTGCACATTAGGGAGCAACCCTTCCCAGGAACCACGCTGAGAACGGAATAAGATTCAAATCGTATAAATAAACATATTACTCGGAGTGCCCTTGACATCCGCTATCGCGTGTTTACGTAAAGGAAAGCTTTGCCGTTTCAACCGCAAATTCTACTAGTTTTCAAGAGTACACAAGCACTCCACGTCTGAAGGACTCGGTCGAGCAAGATTTATCGTCGAAATGGGAGTAAACCTGCCTGGGCTGGTCCCGAGGGGCCTTGAGCTGGCGATGACGAGTGCCTCCGTGCTGCCCCTTCTTGCTCTTATGTTGGCTTGTATAATTACTTTCCAAGTTCGGGAAGTTTCTACCATATGAAACACGGCCGGGCTCCTAATTGAGCTCAGCGGTGCATCTACTTTTCCCTGAGAGTTTCAACGGTAATGTGCAAAAGTTACATTTGTATAATGTTCTACTTAGTTTTGTTGAGAGTAAATATTTTCGTGAGCCACTTTTCATATGGTGTCCCCATAATGAGCTCGTGATTTTATTCAAATTTTTGCACGTTTTCAGGCATAACGTAATGTTGATTTGATTTTTTGATTAAAGTGAATGCGTTTCTTCAAATATAATCAACATTTTACTGTCTTCATCGTACAACTAGACCGGTCTTATGGGACGCCAAACGACGGGCCTCACTGACTATTACACTTCTCTAGAAACACGGGATGACTCGGAATGACTGCCTACAAATGAATAAATTGAAACAGGAAACAGAGCGAGTTCAGGCTAAATTAACGGGAAGTAAAACAGCGTAGGAGTAGCGCCATTTTGCAGTAGTTCGAAACAACGTTCAGTGAGGATTACTCGCGGATGCAAAATAGTAGAAAGAACGGAGACGAGATGAATTTCAACGTCCTTTGAAAATTATCACGAGCGAGCGAGAGTTCTGTTGCAGTGAAAACAACAGCAGAGAGCACACCCAAGTTGTTATGCATTAGCCGGTGTTCTATCTCATATTCTCCAAACGAAATCAAAAAAAGGCGAGATGCTCGAAGAAGGTTGCACGATGATACGAGAACATTTTACCCAGAAAATAGAAATGGGGTATATAAGCAGTGAAAACAGAACAGTCAATGTGTTTCCTAATGTGATCCTTCTCTAGAGCGAACAATATGCGTTTTAAAGTTTGCGAAACCAATTTTCATCCACCACACAGAAGAGTTTGAAGAAATACGCCAACGAACACCATCCATTGCCAGGCGGACATTCGTGGGTTATGCGGGTTGTGGCCTGCAATGTTGGTTAGCCTATCATCGCTAGTCACAGGGCGCAAAGTCCACGGAAAACCTATTTTCGGAGGTTTCTGCGGATTTTTTGATCTGCAATAAATTTTTTCACGATGGAAGATAACGATTCTTACGCGTTCTGTTGAATATGTAGGATTTTTAATCAGATTTAACGGTAAATTTCGACAAATTTACATTCAGGAAATAATTGTTTGCATGCATTGCCGAGTGTAACTAGTTTCATAAAACGCTGCAAATTCTTTCACACGGGTTGGTTATTCCTCGGGCCAGGCACATGGAGACTGATTTCTCCAACACGGGGAAAATGGGGGAAACAGTGGGTTTGGCAGGTCCCGGACCCATTCCATTCGATTCAGGGTCTAAAATTTACAGGAAAATGATACCCCACACGCCTAGATCGCCAAAAATCTCTAAAACACACATTCAAAATGGGTAGATAGGTACCCAGATATAACCTCACCCAGATAACGGCAATCGTTTTGGGACCCATTTTATTGGATTCAGCGTCCAAAATTTAGTAGAAAATAATACCCCACACTCCTAGATTGCCAAAAATTTCGAAAATTCATTTTTCAAAATACACATTTTGACCCCAAATTTGATCCGATCGGGCTAAAAAGTTTCGATGGCCAACAAGAGCAAAAAACAGGTCAGAACAAAAACAAAAACAGACCAAAATTCAAGTTTTTAGAAAGTTTTCTACTACCAAAGTCGGCGTGGATGGCGGACGGACATTTGACTTTTTTGATCTAAACACTTTGAAACGTCCAGAAAAAATGATTATTCATGGAATTACCAACCAAAAAATCAGCCGGAAATGTCTTCCCGGCCATCAGGCAGGATCAAGCGAATAAATAGCGATTTGAGGCTCCTTCTTGGAGTGGTCTGGTTTAGAGCTCTGGAACTTGAAGAGAATTTGCTTGATGTGAAGAATGGAGGGCCGAAAACCTACAGTGGCAGGAGCAACAGTTGTTGTGGCTTGACGTGGAGAATGCCCAGACTGGTGGCCAGCTGTTGCTGCATTCTACAGCACGCAAGTCGCTTGATGAGGGGAACGCAGGGACTTAGCTCAATTAAAGGCAATCCTATCTTGCTTCCAACAAATTATTTGTTGTACTCTTGTACATAGAAACGTTCTTCATCAACTTCATATCGTATAAGTTGTTGTATAAATAAAATGTTTACTGTCACTTGCTCTCGGTTGCTGCAGCATGTGCCAGCCTTCCTCACCATATTGGCTGGAGAGTCTTAGAACAAAACCAAGACGTGCGTGTGATTTTGTCATAAGTTCAGCTCAGTCTTTGATGAAATGAATGTTTACCTAGATTCATTCGATGATTCTATTTACTCGTAGTTGCAGGTAAGCCGGTGAACAAACAAGGGACGACACGGTGAGCATATTCTCGGGGTAACGAGGGATTATACCGTCACCTTGGAATTCACCTTACAAGACATTTCAGTTTCACAACTGTTCAGAAGCTCCAAATTGACTAATGTATATTCAGGTTGGGTGCCTGAAAGGGGAGGCTGCATATTCATAGTAAAGGCAGCAAATTGGACGGCGCGGAACCGGTCTATGATAATGAGGACCACCTGGGGTCTGGGGTCTCACCCGGTGCCCACCTCTTAACCAAAGCTAATCCGCCAATCTCCTTGGTGTTGAACGTAGCCCTCGGGCCTATTTCATTAAACCAAATTGAATTGTTCCATCCGGATCAATTTGCAAGCAATGCCTACTCCGCTCCCGGGACTACGGAATCGCAGTTCAAATCCGAGAGCCCTCGCTCTTGTTTATTCAAGCCCTCCCCCCTATTAACAAAGGGTTAATAGAACACCTCACCTATCGGTCCATCATTTGATTAAACCCAACCATTACGGAATGCGGTTCCTAATTCGCCGAAATCTCATCATTGGTACAGTACGCGTCACATAGTATCTCGTGTTCCACGATATCTAGATATTTAGATTAGATATATCTAATATATGACACGATTGCCACTTTAGATTGAGATTAATTGGTAAGTATGGTTACTGGAGCCATACCTATCTCAATACGGCTTCGAACGGAATTTTCATTTAGTCGCGAGTCGTTCTCACGAACGGAAAATAATTATATCCGCTGAAGCTCCCCAGGACTTGCTACTCTGCCCCTTAACAGGACTAAACCCTAGGGGAGAAATAGTGGAATCGAAATAGAAGTTTGTTTACTTACTGAACGCACAACATAAGGGGAATCTCATGGGGCAGGATTGTTTCTTTGTAAAATACGAGGGGATTGCTGTAGCCTTGAGCAACCTCTCGTTCGTAATGGCTGTTGAGTAGCGATCTCTTCCGTGAAGAATTACCAGATGCCTAGCGCAATAATAACCCACATCAATAAGAAATGAGGGAGTAGAAAACATCGGAGGGGTCTAACAAAACGTAGTTTGCCTCTGGTGGAACTTAAGTGATAACAGGCCGCACTTGGCGATATATAGGAAATAGGGCAATTCTTGACCACAACATAATTTTTCGATGATCAAAAAAAGTCCGTATTCTGCAGGCAAAATATAACAGACATACACGGCCGGAGGGGGGAGGGGGGGGGGTTCAAAAACTCAGATTGCAAGAATTTTCTCCAAGTCCTTCGTGTTAATTACAGTCTGCGAGGGGAGGAAAGGCTCAAGTTGGCTCAGTTATAACGATCTCGGGGAAAGTCCTCCATCACGTGTGGTAGGATTTGAGATGTGACGTGGCATGAAGTGTTGAAGGTGCTCCTATGAACCTATGAATAAATTAGCCTCAACTCGGAGCTCAAGAGATCAGCCCGGAAGTGTCGACGCGGAGGGTAAATAATTACTGCAAATAACGCAGGGTGGGATAAATGAAAGAAACGAGGCACGAAGAGGCAACCTAGTGCTCTCTAGTAACGAAGAGCGGTTCATCAACTATTTACGGCAAATCCTATAGGGACGTGAACTACTTCTCATATCTGGAATGGGAGATCCGGAAAGAGCGGGGAAGGGATTGTCTTCAAAGTCTTCCTTTGTTGAGAAAGAGGATTTGCAAGTCAGAGCAGTAGTTGGGATACGAGGGTGGCAGGTGAAGATGGCAAAACCGAACCGCCGTGGGCGCCATCTATGAGGACATCCAATCGCACATTTTTGCTTCCCTCCTCCCCACAACAGTGCGGGTAGATCAGCATTTTCTGAGGAAAATCGTTGTCGACAAATAGGATTGAGAAGGGGAATCATCCTTCCCGCCAGTTTTTTCTCACTCCGCTCCATTTCGAATAGAAATTGCATGTAGCGCCAATCTCTCGTAAGTGGGGTTGTCCATACAACCCAAGGAAGTATGCCCTGAGGCCATAGAGATTCTTCCGGGTTTTTTTTATTATATCTTGTTATCGAATACTAGCTGCTACTTTTTTCGATTCCATCTCCACCAACAATCGTCCTCGCTAACTTTGTTCTTTAGTCCCGAAAGGCTGTAATGGTAGATTTAATATAGCCACCGCTTTTTTAAAAGAGATAGATTATGGGTATAACATCGTCTGTTCAAAATTCATACGAAGCGATTCAGCGTCTGAAATGTAGTAAAAATGATACCTCAACCACTAATGTGCCCCAACATTTCGAAAACCCACACCCGTACGCCGCTATCGGTACTTGGTAGGAAATTTTCTACAATTTGAAATTTCGTTCAGGGTCCTCTTTCCAGTTATAGTTGGTCCTGAAACTTTTCAACCTGATCGGCCTCAATTGAGGAGTAGAAATGAGTTTTTAAAACTCGATTTTCGGAATTTTTAGGAAACGAGGCCTCAAAAATGTGGACGCTAAATCCATCCAGATAGATCACGGACACCCACTGTTTTTCCCAAATAATAAGCCAATGTGGAGACATTTTCAGCGTTTTGATCAAGTCATCTTGAAACGAAAACTATTAAATATTAAAGTCAATGGTATGAAAACATAGTTTGATTATTCAAGGAACAATTAACTAACAAATCATTACAATTCCACTGACGAAGAGTGATAATATTTTATTGAAGAAATTTATCAAAAACTTATAAACGATCATCAATCTTCTGAGTAATATTTTTAAGTTAAGTAACCTCTAAGAGTAACTTTTGTCGGGTGCGTGGAGAATCGCAGATTGAATGAACGTCACGCACCAAGAGAGTAGTTGCAATAGCAAATCACGCAACACATACATTCTAGCAATTTTGTGATAACGTTCATGTTATTATATCCTGGGAATAATAATGAAGTGGACAATTTACAAGTTTCAATTCATTTAATTGAATTCGAATTGAATGTGGTACCTACGAACGACCTGGTTCTGGAAAGCAAAGTGATTTCATTATAATCACGCAGGAACAATGCTAACTCCATCTTAAATAGTCGTTTACATTTTCCCATATTTAACTAACGGAATTGAAAATTATCTTGTTTTCGTATCAATACCCTAAGGGTTGGCAAACCCTAACGAGAGAACGATGCAAATATGTGCAACCCGGTTGTCTAATGGGAGCCCTATTTATTCTGTAAGAGTAGGTATGCGTCTGGGACAATTTGTACAAATTACAGTCGCACATGGCACGAAAACAAGCGTCGGGGGGGCAGTGAAAGCGAGGGTGCAGTTGAGATGGGGTGCCGATATGGAGGTGGGACGGTATTACCATAACATGCTGGAGATAAAGGTTCTAAGCTCAGCACGGCAGTCACTTTACAATAAACCAATGTATAGGTACATACCGTTTGCGAGATGTTTTTGGAGATATTGTGTAACATTGCTGACTATTTAGTGACGAGGTTTGTCTTTCTGGAGAATTCTGGTTTCTGAAAGCCTTAAATTTTGAAGAGGAGTGTTTTTGAAGAAACGAAAAACGAACAATATTTCTCAGCGGACTGTCCCTAACATACATGCCCGAAAGCTGAACGTAAGAAAGAAAGAATAAAGAAATTTAATAGGGGTAGGAGGATGATAAGCAGGTAAGTTAAATTTATTGAAGTGTTCCAGACCAGAGCAGAAGTTCCCTCGAATATAGGACCAGACGTTAAAGGCCCTACTGAGGGCGAGCTAAAAAAACCGTTATATCAGAATTTAACTCACTTATAAATAATAATAACACCACAACGGAATGTCTTCGCACGCGGGTATACTCAATTTTTCCAAAAATATTGACATTTCTTCAAATATTCACGTAATTATGTCTTACATAAAATGGGGAAGAGGTTTTTCTTTAATAAAAATGGCATTTAACTATCAATTAACTATATCAATTACACCAAGGTTTTCCATTATTAGGTTCTTCTCCATGTCATCATTTTCCCTAAAGCTTTTCATGAATGGAAACTTATAAAAAATTATAAGAACTCATAAAAATCCGACGAGCCTAGAAACGAGTGGAAATTCGGAAAATGAAAATGTCGATGATTCTTTTCCATTTATTCGACGGCGACAAATATAGAATAAATTTTCAGATCATGGGTAATACATTATTCAATAGGCAGAGGACGAAGGGGATGAAAAATGGCTAAAAGAGCAAAGGTGGACCAGTTTTAAACTTCGTGGTTGAACAATTTTACATTTAGAACGCTACTTGCCCTAATAATGTTCTATTTGATACACAAAATTTCCGTAATGACCAACATTGAATCGAACAAAACAAGGTACACAAGCCAAGGAACTATTTTACAGTCTTGTTTCTCTCCTAGAAATTCGTACAGGAAGACGACGGCACGTGCAGCGTACTAGGCCGCTTTTTTGGCGGTAGCGGCGGTGTTATATTTTTCGTAGGCGTTGCCCAAGGCTTTCAATACAGGGGCGATGTACTCGACGGATCTGAAAACCAGATGATATAGGATTTTGGAGTGATCAAATAGTGGCATCTGCGTGGACGATAACAACAGCAAACTAAAATTCTAATCAACATGGCTCCAGATTCGTTTTTTTTACCCCGAAATTGGCGTTTCAAATGAATGAGTGTTTACTTGGTTAAAATGTCGAGTTTATAAATCGAGGGAAAAGGCAATTTTTGGTGATTTTAATCGGTCGATGAAAAGGTCGAACGGACGGTAGGTAGTTGCCCGGAGGTTACCCAGCACAACCAGACCCAATTTGAAACGTTATTAATCGTCACGAAACTATTAATTAGGAGGGGCGATGGAAAACATGTCGTGAGGTGTTCACATTCTTCTAAACGCAAACTCCCTTTCAGAAAGGGCACTTAGGAGAAAGGAAATCTACGTAATTGGACTAATGAAAGGATCCCCGTTTTTGTCGCTCCTGACCTATTAGTTTTCATCAGCGATGACCACCTGTCCAAATTGTTTTAATTTTAAATGAAAAGCTTGAAAGTTGTCAACGACACGACAGGGAGGTCTAATTTGTGTCAGGAAGCCATTATTTTCTGGATGAATATTTTTGAAGGACCTTACGTTTTTGCTCCAATGAGATGACACTGAGTTTAAATGGAACCTCCTCTTTTCTCGTCAGCGGATGAACCAGAGATGAAGGATGAAGAGTGAAACAATTAGATTCCACCTAGATGTTTTATTGTACTGCCTAGCCGACTAAAGAAATTCAAAAGCGGTTATTCAATTATTTTTCAGGGATGAATATACCAATGTCCACATGGATACAAAACTAACGGGTAGTGCACAAAACTGTTGGAAATTAATTATTAAAAAGTCAGTATTTGACGATAACATTATACTTCATCAAATTCGGCCATTGTAGCCATTTTTAAAATTAATTTGTTTAGCGAATTATCTCAACTGGCGTTAGAGGCATGACTCATCGTTTGTCACACAAATCGTTGGGCAACCTAGGTATACATTTATGAAGTCATACTAGCAAACAGGTTTTCCCCTGATTCTCAACAATAATCATTGGTAGAACAAAACCATGGCCAAAATCTGTCAGTTGTGGACCAGTATGGTGCCCTGTTCAGTAGGGATAACATGAGAGTTCTACCTATCGCCAGTTGGTTTATAAGAGAAGATAATAGGTTTTATCAACCCCCTTGTGACATCATGACATCAAAGCCAGAGGATCAAGGGTCCAGGTTTTTGCTATTAATTCTCCCACTGAGTAGGTAGGTATTTTTTCCAGCCCGCCTCCCCTGGTCACCGTTTCCTCTCCTAATATTTCGATAGAGGTGGGGAGTTTATATTTTTTCTGTAAAGAATTTTTCCCATTTTTTCCATTAATCCCAACGCATTTGTGCATATTCTTTCGTCCATGTCTTTAAATTGTGTGTATTTTTTTAATTTTACCTTTGTCTCAGGTAAACGGTTTTCAGAGTAGTAATTTTATTTTTTAAATGTCGAGAATAGCTGCTAGTGCTATAATGAGGAGCCTTGGACTTCAAATTCTCGGCAGATAGTCTCAAACATAGGTTCATAAATCACTTAAGTTTCCAGTTTTTACTGCTGCTATTGTCAAGCTACGAGGATTATTCATTGAACGAGATAAGTGAACGTACCTTTTCTGGTACGTCGGGTTGTTGAAGGTGCCTCCTTGTCCGTACTGCTGGTTATAATCTCCGTACAAGCTGTTTGGGGCCGAGTAAGCTGTAACAGATGCGAAACTCACAGATGCAAATCAACGCCTCTCGTCTAGTTGACATCGTAATTACATCGGTAATCTACATTCTAATTGATCCAGCAATTTCATGAGACAATCAACGTCGAGGACCCAGAAGCTCTCCGGCAATTATCGACAAGATTATCATCCTCGAATGATAACGAGGTTTTTGGGATCCTATGTTAATGATTCCAGTGGTGAAGACAGAGAGTAATCTTAAAGTAAACAAAACTGAGTTTCATCACCTCTTGCGTGCTTATCGCCGGGATTGAGGAATTCCGTTGTTTTCCTACGCAAAGCGGATTCAGCCGGGCCACCCATACTAATTTTGGTTTTCGTTTTAGTTCAAAATCGAGTTTCTTCATTTTCACAATAAGATAATTATTATCGATCAAAGCCCATACTTTACTGATGTACTAATGAACATCAAGCTAAAACACAGCAAAATGTTAATCATATTATTTACTTATCATGCTCGAATGTGTAGAACGCAGTCGTGGCTGTGATATGAATTCCTACGAACAAACAACCGCATTTCCACTGTTTGGTTAGGTTTTGACACTAATGACCTGGGAATTCTGACGTCAAATCTGAGATCTGGAAAACGCGGAATATTTGGGTAGGGGTCAAGAAACTTTACTTGTTTAAAACGTCATACTAAATTCAAATAAATAAATAGATAAATGAAATAATAATTTTTAAAAAACTCTGGGGGATTATTTTTAAGGAATAATAAACCTAAGACCGACCTGCCAGTCCGCCGTCCCTACCATTTTTTGATAGGGCAAAATGTTCTAATAACTCATATTTTGGTCAGGTACCTCCCTGTAGCTATAGTTGGACCGCAAAACACTTCAGCCCGATCGGCCCAAATTTGGGGAGAATTCTTTAAAACTCGATTTTCAGGATTTTTTTGGTGTTAGGCATGTGTGGCATCATTTTCCACTAAAAGTTGAGCGCTGGATCAATTGAGATGGATCCGGGACGATCTCGCGCCCACCGAAGATAAGTGTGGGTCATAGTGGGTACCTACCCCCATTTTCCACTTGCTGGACGCTATATCGGTTGGAATGAGTCCTGTACACTTACTCTTTTCCCCACACTCATGCTTTGAGGAATATTAAGCCATTGTGGAAGAATTTGTATTATTTTTCTTACGTTCAAACTTAGGGAGGCCGTGATATGAGCATTTCTCTAGCTAAAACTGAAAATCAGCGTGGCTAAGTTCAATTTCGCAAGTAATACACGTACCTTGGTAGACACCATCACACCCAAATAGATGGCAAGACAGTCTGCTCGACAAGCCTGGAGCGACCAGCATTAGAAGAGCGGCGAATGCGAGGATCCCGGCCACCACGGCGCCACCGTTCGTCACCATGTTCACCACGCTGCTGGGGATGGTCAGGTCACCTACGTTCAGCCCTAAGCGTTAGGAGATCAATCGTAACCGTAATGCTACAGCAAATCAGGGAGACATCTGGGGTATTAGATCAAGGAGCACGCTCAAAGGAGTTCGAGGGAATTCAAATTAGTGGCGATTGTCATTAGATGTATATAGGTATAAGGTTTATTGTGTACTTGTTCTTAATGACAACTCTGATGCAACACAATGAACCTCTGCTGTTAGACTGCGCAATATGCAGGTGCCCAAATCGAGGTGCCACTGCCTGGACAGTATTGGTGAGCACTTGAAATTCAGGAAGAATCATAGTGACGGCATGGACTCCCCCGAAATTGTCAGCCAGTGCAAATAGAAAATAGTAGTATATAATTGAGAAGAAACAGAAACGTTACGTAATCGAAAAAAGGATTAAAAAAATATATATATTATGTACGTAGCTAATTTTACTCTTGCACGAGTTCAACCATCTACCCCTTCGCTTGTCAAGGAATTTTCACCCCCGGAAACCGTGATGATCTTTTTGCAATTAATGCAAGTACTAAACAACTGAAAGTGAGGCTGCGTAATTAACGACTCTTCATCAAGGGGTGCCATATCAGTTGGGGCGCATCATTTTCTCCTCGAGAGGCGTAATGGGCACCTTCCCGCCCTCAGGTGATAATTAAAAAACTCTGCTACTGCGCCAAGGGACCGAAATCCACCCCTTTTTTGCCGAAACCGTCGAAGAAAACTAGGGTTTGTTTTGTACTCATTACAACTTTCGCGGTTCATCCGGTTGAGGGCTGAGAGTAAGGGACTGAATGAAAGAAATAGGCGGGAGAAGAGCTCAGAAGTTTAGCTTTTTTTTAGCTTTGTTAATGCCACACAACCCCCACGGCTTAATCATCCTCTCGGAGACGAACATGAAAGGGGAGTTCTCTACCTATGTCTGTGATTCCCAGTCCCAAGCCAACCTTTTTCTTTTTAACCCCTCACGTTGCACCCGACCACACCCACTCCTCGCAATTATGTTCCTTTTCCTTCACGACAATTACCTCCCCTCCACCGCAACCCCTCGCACCGACAATATCTTAACCATTCCCAAAGGAGGACTGAAACAAAAAGCTGCGATTTTTTTCTCTCAGGCAGATGTGGAACCAACGAACATTTCAGTAGAGGCAGCCACAATGAAGGGGCATTCCGAAATTTCGTAAACATTTTTGTGCTCATAGATTCAGCACTCGAAATCAGTAAAATTGGAACAGTTATCAAAAAGAGTATGACCCCGTGTGAATATTCAATGGGTCACGCGGAAAGTGCAAAAAATACATTTGAAGTAGAACGAACTGATTATGTTTAACACGAGCCTAACGTTGATCGGACTACAGACGTGACATCCTCTTGTCGATTACAAATGCAAACAAGTGAGAAAATATATTCTGTTCATCAGGAGAGGATCCTTCATGAGGAGAATATATTTCTCAAAGGCCCAGAGAAATTAGTGGATTTTGTTGAGGATGAGTAAATCCTCCAACTGACACTGACAAATCCCGTATATTAAAAGTAATAAATAATCTTGTTTTCACTTATGTGCTTCTTTCATCGTTTCGGTGTCTTAGGCTGAACTATAATGTTTCTAGAATTATATAGATTGAATTCCCGAATGAAAATACACTGTTATCACGGTATTAATATAGATAAACGGGATATTTTCAGCTTTACGGAAATCATTTCGAGCTCATTGAGGTGAGAAATTTCACTAGGTTGTACATCAAATATATGATACTATGATCCTGCCATAGAGTCTCGAGCTTCAACACGCTTGTGTCATTTGAGATGAGTGGAAAATGTAGCGATTTAAGGTTTTTGGTAGTGTATAGTGAGAAGTCAAGGGTTGAGTGTTGACGTACGTGATATCAAGGTAGGTTTCAGAGGTATCTGGGGTTGAAGCAAAAAAATATGTCTGTCTAGTGAAGACGTACACTCAAGAATGGATTGTATGTCACTTTGGGGTCCCCCGTGGCAATTGGTGCGACGACGAAATGACGTGAGTTCAGAGAATGGAGATTTCTCCGACTCGAACAACTTGCCGCCTCTGGGCAAGAGACTGTGACATTGTGCCCCACATGCGTTGGATATTCTTCGCCCTATCAAACCGACTGTCTGTTTCCACGAGAGGAAAACATGTCCGTTATTTTCAACCAGGTCGGGACGTCGGGAAGAGTCAACGTGAAAAAACAGTCAAGGCCTCTGATCCCAAGAGTTTTGAAGGCGATAGCCGCCGGTCCCTTCCCACTCAATATGGTTTCCATTCCTGCGGGCGATAAAACGTCGTGGATGAGGGCCGTATCGCTGTGTTTCAGTAATGTGACATCCAGCTCGCACAATGCTATCGCTCGACAGCTTTTCCCATACCGTGCTTTTTAGATCATATAGGCCCAGACAGACTGTGAGCCGCGAATTTCCCCCTCCCGCCCAGATTTGAGTAACCACAAAGGGTTCTCGTTGGACAAAAACGTTTTTTCCACGTACGCGGTTTTATGTTTTAGGCGGTGACACTCCTGTCATCTACGTCATTTAACCGTTGGGTATAGTTTCACGACAATTTCCATATCAGAGGGCAATAGTGTCACTCACAATGGATCCTCGCGTCAGTTTAGAACTTACTATTAGCGCACGTATGTTTACCGAGGGGCTGAAACAGAAGCGACACACAGGTGTTTGAATTTACAGGACCATAGCCACGCATTTCAAAACCAAATGCACTTGATCCATCGCTCAACCCTTACTTACCGGTTATAAAATAGACCTTTAAGAAGTATCACACGATATTTATTTATTTATCAGAGAGATTATATAAGAGGTAATACAATTATAACAAACATAACAAGAGAAAAAGAGTACTGAATAAAAGCAACAAAATTCAGACAAGCCACAGAAAATCAACGATGTGTATCAAACTCACTGCTTGTATGCTGAGTTGGAGCGGCGGCATTTCTGTCGATAGTGTTTTCCGCCGAGTCGACTTTCTGGGTATCGTCAGACGCTGCTATCGCCAATGAAGCGGCCACAATCACCACGAAAAGAGCTCCTCTGCTGAAAGTCATCCTGAAAAAAAAAATCGATCATATTATTATGAATCGTCTTTTTCTATCACCCTAGTGCCGTTCGCCTAAATTAATGAAATTCAAATCACAAATGAAGCTGACGGCGGAGTGAAAAAGTGAGAAAAAATTCAACCCCATAACTTCATTTTTAACAATTGGTTAATTTAAACTTGAATACAGGGAGCAGTTTAATTTTGACTCTTGCAAACCATTTGAATAATTTAATTAAAAGAGAGTTACAAATTAAAATGTATTCAACTCTTTGTCTTTTCCGCAAGGATCATTTCCATGAATAATTGCCCTCTTGTTGTCGAATTCCATTAATAGTCTCGCAATTTAACTTAATCAGTTTCGAGATTGTTGGGGGAGAAGTGATGAGGCGCACGGCAAACTTGGTAATTTATTTCGTACAGGAGCCTCAACTCATAACGACAACAGAAGGCAAATAATAATAATTTTGGCGACTATCTCATTACTTTCTCCCAATCATTTCCGAAAATGTCCATTTTACTCGTACCTATCCCTCCTTTTGAGGTGATTCAGCTGTAGAGAACCAGTTTACGAGCGACATTTCAGTTTTCCGGATAATTTTGAAGACATTTTTCCGTCAGAACGGCACACAGAAGTTCCGATTTTTTGTATCTTAAAAGGTGTTTTGTCTTTTATCATTGTCTTGTATGATTGTATGACTATCCCTCGATAGTCATCTGCGCAGGTTGAACGTGCTCTTTCATGTGTGAGTACGCAGCGAAAATGAGGATAGTACCAGAACATTGCAGAGAGAATATGTACATGCGATCCCTCCAACCGATTCCCGAATGATTGAAATTATATTCTTCATTGCACGTTACGTTCATCCAAAGCAAAACCATCACCCGCTTCCGTCAATACGAACCCTAAATCGCTCTTTATGAAGGAAATTCATCTCAGTCCATTAGGTGCCTAAGTCAAATTAGTGAGAAAAGGTGCGTTCCGAAGTTTGGAAAGGATTTTCCCATTTCCCGAGAATCCGCCCTATAGAAGTTAGCAAACGGATTTTGAAAGTTTCTCAAGCGCGGCTGAAGTTGAAGATGCGGCAATGAGGGGAGCGCTAAACAATTTGGAGAAGGAGAGCTACGTATTTATCAATTGATCCCAGTGACAAAAGATCGAGCGAACTTGGGCGATTCTCAATCGGTTCTCATCTCCCTATCAAATACCGCACTTCGAGGGAGAATCCACGAGAATACGGTAAATTATTCACCGGCAACCTATTTTGTGAGCAGTCACACCCTTTATCGTCGGGAAATACTTACAGATTGAATTCATAGTTGACGCTTCTAACGTATTTAAACAAATTTATTAAATGCACATTTATTTAATTAGTTATTGTTTAGGTATAACCTTTTGGATTATTTACAACAATTTCAGTTCGTCATTTTATTTGTTGACAGTTTCTTGTAATAAAACTTTTTATAAACAGAATTATGAGAAACCCAAGTTGAGGTGCGTCAATTCTGAGTGGAGAAGTAAATACTTGATTGCGGAATGAGAGCTCTCAGGTTCAGCCCAACTCTATCAGTGTGGTTGGAGTAACGTATCACGTAGGAATCTGAACGCAAGACGGGTGTTTGTTCATGTAATGTAAACAGCCTCGCCGAATACAGGTTGCGTTGACGAAGGAGTAGATTTAACTGGGTACGCAGTAGCTGTAGGTTTGAGTTATCATGAGTTTGTGGTGACTAGGGATGTGACCCCTGTTATTCTCCATACAGTTTCATTAGTTTTTCCTACATTTCCCACCAATTATGGTTTACTGTTACCATTGGCATGTTCTACTTGTGTACTTTTATCGAGAAAAAAAATTGTATTCACCTAAGCAATCGAAAATGTCAGAGCTTTATGGTTCTATCGCTTCGCTGTACAACAGGCGTCACCTGGTTATGGCAGCCCAGGATGAGCCTTCCACCATTCAAGCTGTATTGTCTTGTGCCTTCAATTGTTTATGGTACTACTCGCCATGCCACTGAACCAACAGGCAGTACCGTCGATGAGAAAAACCTGTGTGTCCTCCGACCTAACCTGTCCTTCAACCGTTGATCCTAGGCCACACAGTCTTGTCTTCAGGGAAACAGGGGAAGTACTGAAATATTCTTCCCCTGTCATAATGGAATACCTAAAAATCAATATCATTTGCCACGTTCAATCGTTGCAGATGAATTTTGGAAGGGGTATCACAAGACTAGTATTAAATTACATACCTTTTTAAGATCAAGTACTACAAAAATACTGCGGAACTATCGACTCCAATTGATGTTTTTCTCTAAATGCCTACCCTCCTGGGTACTTTGACCTAGGAGCTGACCCCAAACAAGATTATACCTGAATTAGAGGTATTCAACATTTCCGTCATTTCGGCGAAGAATGACAAACGAGTCGTCACGGAGGCACCAAATAAGAGGCACCACTTGAGTATGATGAGTTTTCAACAGTTGCCATCCGGCTCTAAACGTTCGCTTGGAATCTTGTCAATAATGACTTCACCGAAACACAAAAATGTCTCATATTCGTTTAAATCGTATCTTCAGTATATTCAACGCGGCTGTGTTCGTAACATTGCCTTTATTCGCCCATAAAAAGCAGGGGTAATATCACACTACAGGAGTTTTAAAAGCTTATCAGAGAATGAGATTAATTTCCCAGGAGAGCTAAAGGAAGTTTGGGGTAGAACAATAATCCCAGCAGAATAATACGAACTGAACAAACTTCTCTTTCGCATAGACCTGCAAACTAGGCTCGAGAGCGTGTTGGTCCGCGGCGAGCATTAGTAGACCGAAAAGTTGTCCGTTTTGACTGAAAGATCTCATACGAGGAGCGAGACAGGGTGTTCTCGAGTCGGGAAATGAAGCTTTGCGGCCGACTGTTGGGTTGGCTCGCCTGGCTAGTCAGGTAAATTAGCCCTTCCCGCCTCTTCCTTTCCGCCTAGTATGTCACTCAACCAAGTCCCTGTGTCCACGACAGGAATTATATTCTACGGGTCTTGGGGTCCCGCGATATTCCTGAAGCAAGTTAAAACTCTTCTAATTAGATACGTCCGGAGCAACCTGCTCTTGGAGTTCTAGATAGTTCTAGTTGTCTCATTCGGTAGATGAATCATTGTGTGAGAGAGATAATTAGAACATTAGAACAAAAATCTGGAAACTGTTTTGACATTGCCCGTGTAATTGGGAGGTGTTGCTTGTAAAAAAGTTTAAAAGAATTAGAACGTTTATCCATTCTTTACCGTATTACATTTGGGGATGTAATAAGTAGATACATTAGAAAAAAAAACGCTGCAAATTCTTCCGCAGGGGCTGGTGTCCAAAATATAATAGAAAATGACATCTCACACGCCTCAGTACCAGAAATCTTGAAAACCCACTTCAAAATGGGTATATACCCTTTTTGACCCAAGATACCCAGATAAATTCAAACGTTTCCGTAAGCTTTGAGAAGAAGGGATACATTCCTATCATGGTCATGTTCTCTCAATTCAACTTTTCTAGGATAAAAAGGTGAATTCAACTATAATAAGCCGGATGAAATTTTGAAATGATAAAGCCACAAAGAACACAATTTGGTGAAGACAGAATCATTTTCAGATCAAATTGACGAACGCCGAGCCAGATCAATGATAAACTGTCCCGTATCATAATTATATCTTTCCATTCAACATCACGTTTGAAAGTAAATTTTCAGCTTCCTGAAAAGCCACAAACTCTCCGCTACCCAAAGTCCGTAATTAAACTCCTCTTCCCTTGAAACAGTTGCGTGTGTTCCTCGACTTAAATATATCATTTGAAGAAACTCCTTGAAATAATCCTCTCGTAATATCTGACCATTTTAGTAATTAGAAGCGGGTGAGGACAATCGTCCAAAGGCAAACCACAAAGCTTTGAGCATCCCTTTTGGATTTAATTAACGAATCCAGAATACATAATTAGACCATTAGACAATGAAGGAGAGTAATTGAGATAATGATGATGGTGGATTGCGGGTACCCCTCCAGGGGTTTGATAATAAAAGAGCTCCTCCTCCTTAATTTCTTAAGGCCTCATCCCACTTTCAAGAGTGGAATCGCTTTTAACCCCCTCTCTTCCGCCACCACCTCCGTTCTGATTCTGCTGGTACTACCACACTCATCCTATTCACCTTCAATGACGCAAAGAAAGTAGAAAAGTACAAAAAAAACTTTAATTCAAGAAACCTTTTCAAAGGAGGGAAGCGCAAAAAGGGTTGGCGACTTTTCTTTTTATTTGGCTCCAACTAATGAGGATCGCTTGTACCATAATCGAAGGTGTTTAAAAAGTTTGCTAACTTCCTCCAAAAACTTTTTTTTTTTTTTGCCTGTGTAAAGCCGTTAGGGACTAGAGAGGTTGGCCTGGAGAGGTTCAAAACCTTTTTAAAAGAAATCCCAGGAGCCAATTCGCTATTTTCAAGGAAACTCCCTCCACCTTTTGATAGCTCCGACCCATTTACCGTGATCAATTTTAACCTTCCCTCCGACTTCCGCAGTTTATGAAACTACTGACCTCGTTTTTACCGGAGAATATTTCAACTAGGTAATTGGTACAGAAATCGATATCTAACCACTCTAATAACTACCAGGTAACTTTCCTTCGAAGGTCCGAGAAGCGAGATAAGATTTTTAATCGTGGGGAGGAATATAATTTCCAGCTAAACTATCTTAAGGATGCCCAGTTTTAATGGATAATATATAGTATATAGGTAGTTTTATGATAAAAGACTCTTCTAATTGGGATTCGGAATACGGAACCAGTCGTAGTGTATATTTACTCAGGTATTTCCAATACTACAAACCCACCTCTCAATCACGCCTATAAGTTGGATAGAGAACAAAAGGTGTAGTCTTTAAACATAAGGCGGAAAACCTGAATTTCGAGTTGCAGTTTCGAGAAAAAGCTGTCTACTATTGCTGTTATTATCTCATTGTATTAAAATAGCTTTTATAGTCGTATTCGTGATTAGCATAGGCGTCGTCGAGGCAGCAAAAATGTTTAGAGGATCGATTCGAATAAAATTGAATTGAGCTCTGGCGTAGATTGGATCATTAATTGGGTCAGGAGCTAGTTTCCGTGTCCGGAAGGCATCATATTGTCACTCGTTGAGAAAAGGGACTTGTCTCAGAATGAAAATGAAACGCTATATCGGCGGGAAAGGACTTACGGACTTATTGCTACCGACATGGTCGCCAGGCTTGATTGCTACACGGTCTCCAGTTTCCACGTGGGGTATTCTCAGCCCCCCCCCCCCTCCTCATCAAGCGTACCCTCGTCAAATCTGACCAGTCCTCCGGCTTCGCGCAGGAAATCCCTGTGGCAACCCTCTACCCCCTCCCACTCTATCAATCTGTACCGCGTTCTCGTTCCCGTTGAAACCCTTCTCCCTCATCGTACAATCATTCCTGGGCTGACTCGAGAGATGGAATCGGCCTTGTTTAGATCGGATTTATTATGAGCCGGCTCTTTTATCCGTCAAATATATCAGATAAGGGGTTATGAGCCTCCTGCGTTACCAAGTAACCGTTTTACCTGATCTCATTTGTCAGAAGTATAAGATTGAGCTTCAATGTTGACTTCTAATCACACTCTAAGTATGCGACTAACGTAAAGACCTAACATGCGCGCACATTTTCATCCCTCATCCATAGTTTTCCTCATTACTCAAATAAAATTAATAAATAGAACAAAGAATAAAGATCAATAATAATAATAATAATATATAAAGTATAAGCAGAAAAATAAAGATTATAATGAAAAATAAAATAAAACACCATCGTTGTTGCCATCAAGCAAATCCAAAACACGTTGAAAAAAAAAAAATTAGTACTCATAAATATCACTCGGACCATTTTTCAAAGCAACAGAACGACAAGCAAAAGGAAGTTTTTTGAGTCACCGTCAAAAATGAGTTTCGACAACAAATGAATGAGAAAGAAAAACAGTTCGTTTCCAGTGACTTCTTTACAAAGAAATAGAGCCAGGCGATGTTCTCGCGTACATCCATTCCCCACATTTGTCCTCAAATATGGAGAAGAGCTGTGTCATCAATTTTTATTAATCATCTTCATGACGACTTGCTCGTTACTTGTTAAAATTGATGAAGAACAAACATCAATGAATTTTTTAAACATAAAAACGACTGAATCAAGTGTTGGTCAAGTAATGTTTTCTTGATGTTTGAGGCGAGGAATGAAATTTCAAAGAAGTTTTGTCAACAAACCTGTTGTTGTGCGAGGAAGAAATAAGACGATTGGGTAACTGTTCAGGATCCAAATCTTAACAGAACCTAAACCTAGGATGGGATGCGTGGGTTTTTATAGTGGAAGATAGATACCTGTGGGAGCTGGCAAAAAACTCACCCGCCGGCCGATAACAATTACGAGGAAGGAATTCCTGAGCAAACCCTTTACCGTTAAGATAGAAAACCTTCCATTCTCATCTGAGGAGGTGAGAATGAGCAAAGGATCTGACTCAGCAGGTTCGTCAGACGCGATTGGAGGAGCAGTTACTCAAATTCATCCTAAATCATTAGTTCAACACATACATCGATGGATAATCGAGGTTACAGATTCGAGAGAAATAGAGACCAAAATTACATTTAAAAAAAAGACACTCTACTCTTTAAGCACTCAGAACGAACCCAGATATCCTCAAACGCCCAGAAACGCTCTCAGAAACGCTAACTCGGTGAGACTGTGGAAAAATCTGGACATGCACCATATTTTTTCCATTTAACTGCATTCAATTGATTAAAGTGATAACAACATACCTACATTCGGACCGTAAGGGAGCGAAGCATTTTTTATTTTGTTCAAAAAAATGATCCAAAATACTGTCTCCGAAAGCCAAAGCTGAATTTACGAGGATGCATGAAGTTTTTGGCCATTGTGGACAGCCGATTTCAAAAATTCATCTTCATTGGTGGCGTTTAGGTTAACATAGGTATGCTCAGATAGCGTGAAGTTTGTCCGAATTGCCTCTAAATAAATTTCAACTCGGCTCCCACGATGCCTCCTTGGCATCCATTTCATTTATCACCTTATAAGACCGTCTTGTTCAACAAGATTTCATCATAAAGAAAATATGTTTCATTTGAATCGTTAACATAATATATTATAACAACTTTTTTTATCATTTTATAGGTTCATTTTTGAGAATATTCCGAGTAGTCGTAAGAATATTTAAAAACATAACTTGCCTACTTTATTGAATAATGACCAATAAATACGCCAATCAATCAACCTGTATTAAGAGAGATAACTCTAACTTACAGAGTAGAGCATTGGATGATGTAAAATAATTGAGGTTGTTTTCGGTTGCTTGTAGATCATAAACCTGTAAAGAGAATAGAAAAATATAACTCGGAACCAGAGGACAGTTTTCAAACCACTACAATACCCCTTGAGAAAAATCATGGTCTCATTTTAGACCACCAATACTTGTTGCTCGGCCGCGTAGCTTTCGTCAAACGTAATACCATCATTAGGCATCAGTTGACGCACTAAATTTGAAACACGGGCTGAAATGGGCACGCAGAGTCTGCACTATGACGCCCCTGTCACGACATTTACATTTTGCCGCTCAATTTTGATTTTGGTAAACCTGTGGGGACCATGTGAAAAATGTACTAGTATCGGGTGTTTTCGGGTAACGTCAGTAATATTTTGTTCATTCCAATCCAAGTATTAATTTAATGTATGAGCAACATATGAAACGCTTTACATCCCCCTCTCCTCAGAGATTTTATATTCCTCTTCCAAAGCCCTCTTTGAAATCTCAACAACCTGGTAATTGCGGCATCTCTATCTACTACAGGCAGAGGGAACCCTATTTACAAATACTGAGTTCACCAAGGCTTTTTTTATTCGAAGTAATGAACAGATCCCGCGAGTCAGAATGACTTCCACTCTTGTGTCGAGTGTCGGTAAAAACCCGCTCAAGCGTGACGCCGAAGGGGCTGATTTCAATTTAAATTCGATTAATCTCGACCGTCGATGTCAAGTGAAGATTCTAAGGATATTAGACGTTCAGGTGTAATAGGGTGTTCGTCTTGATAGAAGAGGTCAAAAGTGGGTTGAAGAGCAATATGAAGCCCAAAGGAGGTGCTTTCTCCCTCAAATCATTTTATAATGAGCGCCAGCGACCTCTGACAAGCACAAAGCGATCGACAACCCTCAGAACGCTCCTCACTGAAATAATTAAATTGATGAGAAAAGGACACTAATTAATAATCGGGAGAAAGGATCGCTTTGATTGGCCCTGAGGAAAGAGATAGATCTTAGCAACGGAGTTCCCTTTGAGATTTACTTGACGATTCCACCAACTTCTCAGCCCTCATTTCGAACTCGCCTCTAATATGATTGGGAAAGGCTTTATTGCTTATTTTCATCCTCGGCTTCTTTATTAGATCAGGTGCTTTGTTCTCCGAGCTGTTTTCTCTCGAAAAGATACCCTCTCGATTCAGTTCAATAATGAAATTATAGGTTCCAATTTCTACCTTCAGTTCCTTTGAAACGATGATGAGAATAATGTTAGCTTTGCATAATATCGAGGCAAACGGGGAAAATTGAAACGGGAAAAGCGTGTGAGGGAAAAAAAGCATTTTTCCCCAAACTCTAAGAAAAAAAAATTGGAGTTTACAGCTTAAATACTAATCTATGCAATCATCGATTACCAAACTAATTGTACATCTCTCAACAAAAAACATCTATTTTTTCTATTTATTAAGTTTTTTTTTTTTTTTTAATTTTCCAATTTCCCTAGTTTGCGAAAACGCTTGAAAGTCCAATGTAGCCCAAAAAATCTGCCGAATTAGTTTTGCAATTCGTCATTGCATATTTTATTTTGGCTCTCGTGGAGCATATAACAACTATTGATTCAAAAGTCTATCGCCTACAGGTGCTTCTTGGATCGATAGCTCAGAAACTTAGTTTGAAATCATTATTATTGTAATCGACTCACCCTTGGTAGAAGTTGAAGGAAAACACTTCAGAATTCTTATGACACGTTTTAATGTACAATAAGTAGACACTTGATCAGAGAGAAACGGAAACAGAACGTAAGATTCGTAAGAGACGTACACGGCAAGGGAGTTGGAATACAACTGGGGTGAGGAGTGGTGCATGATGACCATGTGAATCTTATCCACAGCCTTCTAAATGAAGCTATAAGAGCGAAAACATTTCACCCTACTTTTGACATTCTGATGCATATTATCAATTCAGAATGGATACAAAAAAGAGACATATTAATCCATGTGAAGTTTGCTATATCTTTTTCTATGAGGGCATGGCGTCCCTGATGTCAAAAATTATTAGGTAATAAATATTTAGGAATTTTGAAAATATTAGAATTTGTAAGATGTGTTAAAAGTTGTAATTTCTTTATTGGGCCAAGTTATTTCAATATCACAACATTGGGTGAGGTAATGCTTTAAAGTAAGCCTTAGAACCAATAAACGCCCAAAAACCTCCTTGATCTCTTGAATATGAATGTCCTGAATATCAACGTTCGAATTTTTTGGTGACTGGGCGAACCGTATCATTTTTACAAATTGGTGAAGCTGAAGCCAAACTTCGACTTCATTACGCCTAAACCCCTTTTATATATAAGCGAAATCGGCTAAAAGTAAAGGGGCTCCCACGTCTGATACATTCCAGGTTACCGTTATCTCCTGATCCAACCTTCCAAAGAGTGGAGACGCTGTATGTGGATGAATTCGTTTGCCTAATTTCCACAGAGAATTAACTCGTCCACATCGTTCAAATTGCCCACGTTTTGAGGAAGCCACTCCAAAAACGTCTTAATCAACCAGCTAAATTTCCCCAAATAGTCGCAACTCGCGTTCCTCTCTAGTTCGTCTAATTTGACCTCATCTCAAGACTTCAGTTTGGCAAGTGACTCGCGTCATGTTTCATGGAGTAAGACGTCCCTTAATCTAATTAGAATGAAAATCACGTACATTGCGGGCCTCGGGCGACGGTTTGATAAGACGAGGCGCAGTTCGTACTTCGTGACGCGTCAATCACGTGGTTGTGACAGTCAGAAGACGGGAGTGCTCCTCGAGTGTTCGCACAGATGGGTGGATAATAGATAACATTATTATTGTTTTGCATGAATATTGGGCTAAATTGTTTATATGAGCTCAGGTGCAATTCATAACTTTCATACAAGCAAATTCAGAATATACTAGACGTAATTACGAGACGTTTTAAAATGGAGATGCGGATTATACTTTATTGGAATTTTATGACCGTTTTATTTGATGACCAGCTAAATACCAAACGTATGTTTTTCGACGATCTGGAAGCCCGGAAACTGCTGGAAAAGAAACGTTCTTTTTCCTTTCTCGAGATTCGTGATTCCGGGGAACAATGAACCTCGAAAAGAGGTGCTTTCGGAATAAAACCCCGGTATTCATGAGGCAAGAGAAAAGTTGGTTACTTTTAACTGGTGAGGAGATCCAATAAGCTCCTCCTTTGTGGAAAAACATCACCGCGGAATTTCCACAGCCCACCTACTCCGAGCTTACGCCTTAAATTTATGTTCCCTTGGGCTCCTTTTCCCCTTGTATGTCCTCGGCCACCCGAAATAAAAATCCCCTCTTTCGAAGCCTATAAAAGGAATGTAATGCCTGTAAACAAATAATACTTTAAGACACGAGTTTCGATTTTATGGTGGCGGGCAGACTCAGGTGGATGGTAGATACCTGTTCTAGTGAGGGGTTCAGTGTCTGAGACTGAGGCAAAAAGAGAGGAAAGATACGAGAGAAAAAGATGGCAGAGCAAAAAAAGTGTATAGAAAAAGAAAGGGCGAAAAAACTCTCCCGTTATGGGCGAACAGGTGGTCTCGAGCTTCTCTACGCAATTATTGTCGAGCGCAACGAAGCCTTCTAAATAGAAAAGATTCGTCGCTATCGCGCAGCCTTCATTAATAATTCATGAGTTACAGGTAAACCCAGTTGGAGGGTTGGACATAAACAGCGGCCCAGGACGAAAGGGTGCCGAAGATGAAATGCAAAAGTCTACTCGCATGAATAGAAAAATCATCGAATTTCCAATATCCTGTCAACATGTTCTACCGTACAACCCGAATGGTGAAATTGCACACATTTATAGCGTTCAGCACTGAGTTTCCAAGACTTTTTTGTTGGCTGCAGAATACATGAAATCTGATTTCTCTCCGCTCAGAAAGGTAGTTTTTGAGCGCCAATAAAACCTGAAAAATTTCGGAATTTTTTGCACTGTTACCTTCACCAATTTATTACATGAAAAAACCAAAGCGTCAAAAAGCAAACTTCACTAATCCATTGAACGCTGCGTCGACTGCACGACACACCCGGCTGATTCGTCTTCTAGGTTCCCGTTTTTTGGTTGTTTCCTTGCGATAATCAACCCTATGTTTTTCATGATAATTTGGAAAAATGAGATTTCGACATTTGGGTGATTTAGGCGAGATGGGGTGTATTTGCCACTACATTTTCCCCTAAATTTTGGACACTGAAATCCATAAAATGGGTCCCAGAACAGGTGGACACCCATTGGAAGAAGTTATTGGGCTCCAATTGGGTATTTATTACCCAATTTGATTAGTGTATGTGTTTTCGGGATGTATGCTACCCTAGGCGTGTGGGGTCTTCATTTTCCCACTAAATTTTGGACGCTGAATTCAAATGATGTGTGTCCCACCATGAACGATTGGGCTACCCACCGGAAGAAGGTTATGGGTCTAAATGGGTATGTACTCCACCCATTTTTGTGTGTGTCAGGATATCTGGTGCCTAGGCGTGTGGGGTAGATCATATTCCACTAATTTTGGCACCCTGAATCGATCCTGGAATGGGTCTGGGACCCGCCACACCCACTGTTTTCCCCCCATTCGAGGAATAAACAACCCTGTGTGTGAGAATTTGCAGATTTTGCTTTGTATGTAAGCAGCCTCAGTTTTCTCTCTTTCATGTTATTTGACATAAATTATTAAGACAAAGAAACACGATTGCTTTATACCTTAATGGAACATTAAAGGCCGAGCATCCGCGTTTCATGAGAAAATGCCACGGAAATTGTCGGAATTTTTGTAGGTTATTTTCTTGATTAAATCAACCTATGGATTCATGCAAAAAGCCAGTCCTCCGATTCGGCCCAAACATTTTTTCTGGGTGTCTAGTAAATAAAGCAAATGCCCAGTTCGCCCGTACCACCGTCCAGGCTCAATTTCGGGCTTTTCGGCTTAGAAATTTTTCTGAAAACCTGACATTGGGTCAGTGACCCGATTTCCTCGGCCTAAAGTTGGTCCTCGAAACTTTTAGCCCGATCGGAATGAACTTTGGTGTGGGGGAGGGGGTCAAAATGTATATTCGAAAAGAGAAATTCCGAGATTTTCGGTGATCCTAGGCGAGTGGGGTATCCATTTTCCACTATATTTGGACGCTAATTTCAATGAGACGTCCCGGCGGCCACCAGAAGAGGTTTTTGGGACCTCTGAACGATGGGAATGGGGATCCGAGACACGCCCACACTTACCCCGCTTTCCCCATTTTTTCCCGTGATCGATCTTTTCTACTATCTGACGTGGTGGGGTACCGTTTTTCACACCCTTTTAGACGCTGAATCGATTGGAATGAGTCTCCATACTGCTGGTCCGGGGAATAACCACCCCCTGTGAAACAATTTAATAATAATGATAATAATAATTTTTTTTTTCATGCTTTCTCATGCAGACATCTGGTGAAGAAGCCTGTTAGGAGCACACACCCAAAATGATCTTCTTATTCGGACTCAGCATGAGTAAAAGTGTCCCGTGGCACAATTTTCAACGCATACCCATCAAAAAAAAAAAAAAAAAAAAAAACGTATTGATGTTTCCTTTTGTTTTTGTCTTTGATGTAAGTAGAGATGATCAGAGAGCCTGGGGTGAATCCAACTGACAGCAGTAGGCAGGAGTCATCTACAAAGAATCCTAACACCTTTAAACAACTTGGAACTTTTGAGACCATTCAACTATGGATTGAAATGAGCCAATTCAACATTTAGAATATTGCGACACCGAGGTCGAATAGCTTCAACATAATGGAAACTCGGGTTTCAATCACTCTTCGCCAAAGTTGAGCCTTTCACGTTGTATGTAAACAGCAGAAGGGTAACGATATCTCGTTTGACTGATCTGAGTTTCTCAGTACATGTTTGGAAGGAGTCGCCAGTATCCTAAAGGGTATGCTAATAGGGTGTGCAGTATCTCGAGTGATACCCGTGGTAACTCCAAGGAGGTTTAAGGGTCTACAAAGGGCCGGCAAAGGGCTCACGAGGGGGCTTATCTCCGCAAGAGATGGACGCATCAAGAAAACCCTTCAATTTAATTGGACAGCTTCCTCATTTCTTTCTCGCACCGTCGAGGAAGGTTTTTTCCCCGGTGCTTCTCTCTCCAGAGGAAAAACGAGGCAAGAGAGGTTTTTTCGGGACAACGAAACGGGAGTTATACCGTCCGTCTTCCTCTTTTCTTTGGCCGCTCTTCAAGGAGGGTATTTTTGTAAATAGGATAGAGCGATTTTTTCATGCCCCGTGTTATTTACACTAACAGCTGCCGCTTACAGGTCTTGTCTGTATCGATCTTTCAGGCAAGAAGCATTCGTCTCTGGAAACCAGCACTTGACATGACAATAGGCCGGTGATTTCCAAATTTGTATTTTTATTCAACACTAAATCCACACAATATCAGACAAACAACTGTCTATACAAACCGTATTGTATCTACAGGTTGTATATACTTTTTTTTCAAGATAAGCTGTACCTTAATATTAAATCTGCCACATCACCTAACTAAAACATTGTTTTCTATTTTTATCGAGACCATTATATATTTTTTGGATCAAGGCAAACTTATTGTGGTTGTCGGGACACGTTTTCAACCTCATTCACAAAAAAAACAAAAATCCTTGAACTTTTATTTTACCGTTCTTATGCGTCTTCACGCAAAAGAAAAGATTGGATTTATAGCAAGAATAACTGAAAACAACACTTATTAGTTTTAGGATTTTTCGAGCCGAAGTTTTGTCATTTTTGAAGAAATAAAGTTTTTACAATGTTCGGTTGTTAACAAGATTGCATGGTTCGATCGCTCGGAGCGTTTCAAAACATACATTTACGTGATACTTGGTGAATGTCTTATCGTCCACACAGAATGGAAATGATCTAACTTACAAATTGAGGGTAAAACTACGCAACGCCGACGTTCTACTCCCAGAATTTACCGCGACTTGAATTCATTCGCGTTTTATTTGAGTGTGACACGACAGAAAAATCCGCTTCAAAGATCATGAATACATAATGCAAATCAGTCGAAGTGGTTGTTTTGGAGTCTGGTTACATTCACGAAGGCAAAAGAGGAAGAGACGTTTTTAGTTTCAAACATGGTGATTAAGGGTGAATTTAGAACCGAGGCGAAGACAGCTCTCGTACCCTTTTCAATTTGTAATTTTAATTTATTCGGCATGGTAATGTAGGAACGTCGGTGAGGGTGGGAGGATGAATATAGTTTTCTGATGAGAGTATGTAAAGTGGGTGCGTGATGGCGGGCAGTTTTCCTTCCGCCTCGAGGGAGAGAGGCCCAACGTCAATTAGCAGTTTGCGTGAGGGAACCACCCAATAACTACATCTTAAACCATTTAGCCACATCCTTAGACCGGCTGGGCCTAACCCTTTCAGAATGCGTTAGCCGCGTAAGATCAAAACCCCTTTCAGTGGTCAAACAAAACCCCGTGATGAATAATCAACCGTGATTTCCCTCGGCCGGGTGTTATCTCGCCATCTAAAGGTGAAGCGAGGGTTTTTTTAAGGGTGAGTCCGTAGCTGTTATTCGGTAATTTCGGTCGTGGCGTGCCTAGTTTGATCGGGTTCTTTATGCAACGAACTGTGGTTTACTTGGATGAATATCAAATGCACTCGGGGTAAGGGTGCAAGCTGTTGGGCAAAAGGTTTCGTGTCGTATCGAATTTAAAATGCGTGAAAGAGTTTTGACTTATACGACAGGTTGAACACCGCAACTGCAGCGAATATGAGTCAAAAGAAGAGTTTGAATGCTCCAGTGACTCCTGTGGGAAGAAATAAAGCTATTTGTTCGAGAGTTTTTTGGTTTTCTGTTAATTATTCTTAAATAAGAGTTTTGGTTGGTTATTCCTTGAATAATTTGTTTTTATCTAGACATCATGAAACGTATGCTGCTAAGTTTTAGGTCCAATCAGAGAGGTTGACTTCGGCACAATTACATGGGTTGATTATTCAAGGAATAACTCAATAATACAAATATTTACTCGAATTTTTGGGATTCTTCTGGAACTGACATTCGGGGTATCATTATCTTCAGAATTTCGCACGCTGAATCCATTCAGATGTGTCTCAGACCACTGGAGATGGGTATGAGGCAAAATAGATACCTACCTACCTCATGGAATGAGACCGGGCCACCCCATACGAATCCTAGTAGTGTCTAACTGAGTTTCAGCCCAATCGCTCAAAATGGAAGATAAACATCGATAATATTGGGTAATTTTGTAATATTTTTTTTCTTTAATTTCCAGAGAGTTCTGAGGAAACAGAAAGTATTTTGATGCGTTTTCACGGTCTCAGTTTACCCACTCTTTCCAATACAGTTTAGTTTCTTTAATAATGACCAACTATTGAAGAATCTCAGCCTTTTTTGATGCGTGATTCGCAGTAAATTCTGTGCCAGTGACAAGTAATGTAGAACAAATTGATTGGAGAACCCCTGCGTCTGAAATGACGCACCACCGATGCTTGAAACAGAATAACTCGAGTGAGCGAGATTAGTTCACTATCAGCTAAATTAGCAATTTTAGGTTTGCTCATGTTTGTTATTATTCAATTATAATAATTTTTCCGAACCTATTCAGCCATTCAACAAGAAAAATGTCTCCCTCCTAAGAACTCTAGCCAATATTAATGAAACAGGGAAAAGGGCTCACGAAACGGTTTTCAATGATAATGAAATTGGCACATTAAACGACATCTTAGCTCATAAAGTGAGATTGATACCGAGGCTCAACAAATGTTTTCCTCGCCATTGGGGAGTATCTTGGTAATTGAATTACTCTATTATTGGTCGTTAGGTCTGGTAATGGGAGTGGAGTCGGGGAGATGGACGTCTAGAAGCAATAAGAAATAGAGGCCGGGGTAGGGAAAGCTATCAAGGGCTCAGACTCAGGTAAAGTGGCAAAGATAGGGAGACCGAGCGGTAGGAAACAACCCCACTCCCAATAATAAATGATAAAAGTAAACTAGAGGCTTGGGAAAAACGAAGGCCCCCGTAAGGCGTGTTCCTAATGAGGAGGCGAGGTTTGATAAGGTCCCAGAAGAAAAAAGAGTTCTCTGGAAGGTAGGACGTAAAGGATCGTGCGATTCCTTGAAGGATGGCCGACGAGATCTCTTTTCCTTATCTAATTACATTAGAGAAGACTGAGACGAAGAGGGAACGTAAGGGTTCTACGTGCCCTAAATGTTTATCTCGCGTCGATTGAACGTGAAATACGCCTTCTCGTCAAGGGTCTACGTATTGATGGCAGTGGCTCTCGACTTGTCCAAGTCCTCAGGTGGATTTCAAAGATATATAGACCACCAAGGAATAGGAAGAGGGATAGATATGGAGACTTTCAGAGATAAGAAATGTCTGATGGTAGTTCATTGATAGAAACTCAAAACTAAAGGTGGTTTTATCCAATTTGTATTCATTTTTCGCTAAGTTTCCCAAACATAATAAGATTTATCTAGATCATCATCAGATTAAAGGGAGGGTATGAAATTGTAGCACTCAACAACAGTATTGTTGGAAGCATGGACAAAAGGATAGGAGTGAAATGGGGTGAACTTCGTTCAATCTCGATCCTAAAATCGCTGTATGGCTGCTGTGGTATATAAATCTTATGAATCTACACTGAAAAAGACTACAAACAAAAAATAACTAGCTCGTATTTCGGACGCTGAATGGATTTAGAAGACTATAGAGAAATGAGTTAACAAAAGATGTTTTGTTATTTTGTATTTTATTTTATTTCTTCAGCCCTTTATTACCACGATCGGGAGACTTTGAAGACTCGCTGAACACAGTAATTTAATCACTTCAATGTTTATAAGAAAAGTAATAGAACAGAGCTCTGCGTTTCTTATTTCGAGGAGAATACCAGCCATGGAAAGTGTAACGCGGTCGTACTAAAGTTGAGCCGAGGAAGGCGAATGGGCCTGATAACGCGGGTTTCCTCGATTCTAACCCACCATTGACAGGAAAACTAAGGAACTTCGCTTTGGTAATTGCTAAGACGCCCAGAGAGTAAATAGACTCTGCTTCCTCCCCCCACCCTTCCACAGATCTGAATTTCCATAGCTAATTGAGATAAGTTGTCTTTGCAGGAGTAACAAATCACTCTCTGGTTCACATTGAATAATTCAGAGCCTCCTCCCTCGATCCCCACCAAGCTCTGGGTACAGTGAATCAAACTAAATATTATTAACAACCTCCTCCTCTTCCTATTCCTTCTCCTCGCCCTCATCCTCCTCCCGTTAAGATAACGCTATTTACAAGATATTAATTTATTAGTGGGTTCGCCTTGGGTTCAAAAGGGGTTTCAGAAAGCTACATTCGTGATAGAAATTCCCCTTTGTGCCAGAAACTGACTAATTAGCCAAGTTTAGGGTTAATTCCATTTTATCGAAGATACTCCTCACGGCTCCTGAAACTCCTCTCACCTTGGGCTTTTCACGGCGTTCGGGGACGTTAATTGATTCGTCGGATGATGAGGGTATTGTGCCTGGGTAGAATTACTTAGTGCATAATGTGGTTCGGGGGAGTGACTGATTGGATTCGCTGAACTCTGAACGAGAGAAGGCTCCTGACGGTAGTTTCCCCAAAGGAGGCGAGTAAATACGTCGAAACTGTTATTACTACGGTTTCCTTTATCGTGGCAGATTAGACAGGGGATAGCTGTATCCGCGACTACTGGGTATGACGAGTCGCGATCGTGACCCAAATGCGGATTCGACGCGCCAATATTTGATCAACTGTACCCGTCCCTGAAGGCGTCCCCTTCGTTGGATACCACTGAACAAATGAACCATCCCGATTTAGTTTCTAATAACCGAACTGAATTGATTATTTATTTCCGCACTTGGCAACGAATACAGTTATCAGCTTGTTGTCTAGGCTACACGTGAATCAGTTATTAACACCGTCAGGAGAAATGATCGTTTACAGCAAAGCCTCAAACTAGCTCGAGAAATGTTTCAATAAGCACTTTGATTGAATTGTACTGAGTATGATTGAATATAATGGATATCAGTTCAATCGTTTTTGTTCGTTCAGCTAATTAGATCTCGGAGAAAATTCATGACTGGTCTACGGTTATTGTGAGATAACTGGAGAACGGATGATGGCCGAAGACAATAAGTCGTCAAATGGGTGCTCTGATAATGAGTTTTTCAGTAATCAAACTTTCTGAAAGAATTGCCCACTTGGCTTTGCCTGCAATGCTTTGTTCCTCTAAACGCTCGTCTTGACCTGATATCACACCTCGGTGAACTCAACCTGTCAACCTGTCAACCGGTCAACCTGTGGTCCAAGCCATGGCTAAACAGCGAGACGAGACATGAGCTTCACTCAAGACATGTGACAAGTGTCCCTTCTTCCCCTACCCCTACGAATAAAACGCTAACTCTATCTACACTTTTAAAGGAAGGAAGCAACACACGGTAATGGGACACCTCCCGGCTTGCGCGTTCTTCCTCCTGCTTCCAGGGTTTGTTAGGACGGCCACCGCTCCCGCAGCAACAACTGCTGACGCCAATCCTCTGCTGTCGCTGAATGTTCCGCAGTTGGGAAACCTTTTGAGCGGCCTTGGCCTCGGCTTAGGCAACCTCCTCGGTCTAGGTAACGGCCTAGGGCCCACCCCTATCTTCAACGGAGGCGGCATCGCTCAGACGGCTGGATTTGGACACATGTTGGGATTTATACAACAAACCAACAACTTATTCCTAAATCAGTGTAAGTAAAATCTAATTACAGCGTCTATACTGACTCGTATATATGTAGAGGGAGGATTCTAATGCTTTCGAAACCCTGTTTTATGTCGAAAAAAAAACACATAAACGTAGTAACAATGCGCTTACTAACAAAATCGTGATTTCCACACATTGAGCCGTTATTATTTTATTCGAAACGACTGGCTATCCATGTGGACATAAATGATGCGCAATTGAAAGTATTCATCCAGTGAATGTGCTAACATCGAATTTTTTCTGCCACCTAGATTAATAAAAGAAATTCGTAGCGTTTCATCTCTCGTTTTGCCATCATATTCTTCTATTCATTCTCATATTATAAGGAAACATCGAATTTTCAAACATCTTCAACAGCTGCCATGAATTTCACTTCAAAGCTCTGAAAAATGACCGACGTACCTTAGCGCATAATTTATGCTCGCAAATCTAGGGAAGAGCCTCAGAAGCTTCCGACTCTATAAAATAATTCCACTTCATGATTATTCAAGACGTCGCCTATGACAAGCACATCAATCTGCAAAATCCCTGGGATTTTTGTGTAAAAAGTCTAGTGAATTCAGATTTTCAATTCCCTGCTGAATTTATCCCCTTCGATTCGACATTGGTAAATGGAAACCATTTCGCACGGCTGAGCGATTTATTTGTGCGATTTTACCCCTCTTCTTTTTAACTGAACAACAACTAACGTTTGATTAACACACGCGTTAAAATGCTAACCATCTAACACCATCAACGAAGGGGGCAGAGAGGTTGAGTTCAGTGTTAGAAGTTAGGCTTTTGGAAACTTGTACGAGGAACGGTGTTTTTAGGCTTTCAAAGCATTTAACATAAGTCGAGTAAAAGTGGGAGCTAATCTATTGTAGGCCGAGTGTTGATCCTTGCGGCTAATTACGCCTTTCCGCTCCTCGAGGATGTAATACGAGTACATAAATCAAGTTTGCGAGCTTTAGTACAACACGTTTACGTTGCCCTCTGTTCTCGGAAGGGATGTTAGGAATTTTACGGTTTAGATTAAACGAGAATGAAAGCGTACATCACGTTGACAATAAAAGCGGTAGTAACTAAGTTCTTATCATACCTTCTGTGTAGGTACTGCCTCAGTTGTAAAGTATCAACAGGTCCGTGAAGTGCAAGTTCCCCAGTTTATTAGGTAGCTTAGACATCTTCTCTCCTGAAGGCGTACAATCCTTAGAAAGAAAGGTTCTTATGCAGAGAACCTGGTACTAATCTGGTACTCCAAGTATTGATGAATCACCCCTTCTAGCCCAATCATACTACAATTCGCTTGAAGGAATCAGGCTTTTCAGTGTTCCGCCATAGTCAATAATCAATAGTTTTCCATTCCTTCTGACTCGTACATTTGATTATATTCTCTTCAGAGGACCTTTCGCTGGCAGGTATGGTGGCTGGAATTCCCACCTTCTGTACGCGTCAAATCATTCGATCAGAATTTCCAAGCAAATTTGACTTGTGGCTAGAGGAGAAGTACAACTCGGAAATAGGAGATCGTGTACGGGTGGAAGGGGTTAGGGGATCCCAGTGGATTTAGCTCATCTGGAGAGGAGCACGGGATTGGAAATCCAACCCAAGGCCGGTAGAATTATTTACTACTATTTATGCCTCTCGGCGTCCCGTTTGCCCTGTTTCGGCAGGTTGTAACCAGAGAAAACACAAAACACTGTTTGGGGAAGAGGGAAAACCACGGAAACCGTAACCTTGACACTCGGGTTCCGATCCTCGTTAAATATTCAAAAGTGCAAGGGTTTCTGTAGCAGGGATACACCGGGAACAACTCATCAGTTCATTTCTTCCTCTCTCTTTGTCCTCAGTTCGTCCAACGTCGTGTTTTATTAATTCTTCAGTTATATTGGACTGTACAAAGAAAAAAAATAAATAGGAATTAAAAACGAGAGAGCGTCAAAATGGAAATCAAGTTTAAAAAAAACTCAACTCCACCCCTTTGCTGGAAAAACGTCAACCCTAACACCCAAGAATAATTTCGAGTTGTTTCACTGTCATGAGGTTTAACCTTCGGGTGGGCCCATCATCTAAATTCACGTCAATGGGTATAGGGCGGCCCAAAATGCTATTATATTATGAATACTGCATGAGTACACCATTGACTGACTTTTACATTAGGAAAGACAAATAAGGAAAGAGAAATTCATTTTATTAAAATAATTGTATTTAGGTGGATATAAATAAAAACATCGGTAAATTGAAATTAGAAACCAAATCAGACTAGAAAAGTAGGTACATTCAGTCAGTCAGTAACACACTATAAACTTTATAATTCAATATTACAATATAATGTTCATAAACAATAATGTGAGTACATAATGTGCTAACATGAGCACCTACATACCCATATTTACTTTTCAAAAAATTGCCACCAAAATCAGGGTTTCTTTCTACAAGACAACGCGGCAACAACTAATATGATTTTATGGATTAGAAATATTGATAACTACGTAGTAGTTAAGAGTAATAAAGAGGAAAAAATTATCATCTTTGAAATATGGATATAAACATGGATAAATATGGATATAGTCTTGTTCAGGTTCTGCACACAAATTGCACGTAACTTTCTTGGTTTTTGCATACATATTTTTCACATTCGTGGTAGGCCATTGGAGTTCTGTAGATCTTCTTACTTCCAAATAAAAACAAAAGTCTTTATGAGGATGGAGCAGCATCTGCTCAATGATAATCGAAAAAGCGAGTCTTCACTTGACATAACGTCGTTTTTTCCATCGGCTGTTTCAAAATCGGAATCGTTGTCGCCAATATCATCTTCTGATGAACTTGTTTCTCCTGATCATGGGTATCGTCTTCAACGGGTTCTCCCTCTTGTTGCTCAGGATCGTCTTCCATTAATCTTGGAGGATACGTGCAATATCTTCTGGCATGTACCCTGGAACAAGAAATTGACACTGACTGCATTTTTTCTGGGAAAGCATCCTCCATGGGTAAATTCATTAGGATATTTGAAACCTGTATGTTGGGGGAGTGGTAGGATGGAGTACGACTCCACTCCCAGTGAGCGAATGATAAAGACGCTGCCACATTCTTTCACAGGGGTTGGTTATTCCTCCGACCAGGATCGGATTCAGCGTTCAAAATTCAGCGGAAAAAGATTCCCCACACACCTAGGAACCACAAATCATCTTATAAACACATTCGAAATGGGTAGATAGATACCCATTTTGACCCATAACCTCATCCGGTAGGCACCCTGAACCTATCTCATCAGATTCAGCGTCCAAAATGTAATTGAAAATATACCCCGCACGCTCAGATCGCCAAAAATCTCAAAAATCCATTTTTCGAAAACAAATTTTGTTTGCTGATTTGGTTTAGCCTTCATATTGATATATGACTATAAGGATTTCGAGATATAAGAATTATGTTACCAATGAGTCGTGGAGAAAGGCATAACTTAAGATGTAATGTGAGGCACTTGGCATAGCACTCTTCTTCGTTCAGTATCGAGGCTTCATTATACTCTGCCCGCGCAACCTATGAGTAGAGAAGGTTTAGTCTTCATTCTGAGGCATTCTTTCCTATTAACATTTTGTCCTAACTACTAAGATCCAGTTTTTTGCTTGCTTGCTGGTAAAATTGTCCTCAACCTGTTACAGTTATGATGATCGGCATTGTTGGGATGGTCATCCTCAAAATCACCGCAATCGTCCTGATTGTTGGAGCGGTACTGACGGGCGGAATCATCATTAAACTGGTCGGTGTCACACTGGCGTTGACTTTTGCTCGACTCGGTCACCACGACTCCTACCACTATCGGCGAAGTCAGTACGGGTCCCCTGAACGATCGAGGTGATATTTTTTCTACTTTTTTTTTTTTTTTTTTTTCAAAAAAATGTTTGTTTTTGAAAAAACCAACCCGTTTCGTTTTTAGCCAATGGAGTCTGAAGAGGACACCCGATTACACTTTACTCTGGGGTGAGCGACGTTTTCAAGAATACAACCCTCGGTGAATGATCTCGCCACAGTGTATCACATGTTCAAAACTCGAGTCAATTCAAACTTGCTGCACCTTGGAAAATACTCGGCCTGGTACCTCACATATTCCTAGCTGCAGGTTGGTTTACAAGGGTATCCCTAGGGTCATGCCATCCTCTTCCAAATCGTTAATTTTAGAGCTAAAATTCAATTATTTTTCAAGATTTAATAACAGGAATGCTTGGGGAGTGATTTAATAATCACTGATTCAGATTCTGATTCTACCGAGATTTTATGACCATTAAGGCCATCAACCTTCTTTTTTTCTCATTTCAAGTAGAAATCAGCTCAAAAAGATCATCGTTTCAGCTAAATACACAACTTTTTCAATTTTGTGCATGCGCGCGATTGAAAAATCAGCTAAGGGAATTTTTTTTTTAGGACATCTTGCGTGGCAACAAAGTGATTTTATTTTGATATAAGAAAGTTGGCGTCGTTGCGCGCGGTTGCCCAAAATACGCCACTTTTCTCAATCCAAAAATCCTTAAAAAATTACGATCTTAAAAAAAAATCTTGTTTTGTAACTCCAAAATTTACATTTAAGGAGGAAGTCACTACAACTTGAGAGAAACACTGTACATTTTCATTCCGTATACTACAAATGCAGGCAATGTCTTTCGAAAGAATCCAATATACGATAGTATGCAAAAAACTGACATGTCAAAATCGATTGCCTCCCACAACATGAGGTATTGAACAAGGACGAAGGATTGAAAAATCGTAATAAAAATGCAGAAAATAGAAAAAGAAAGAGAAAAGAAGAAGAAACGTAACAAATTGCTTTACTTTAGGAAAAGAAATGCATCGACAAGACAATATTACTAATATTGTACTGTAAGTATACCTAAACAGGAAATTTTCGGCATAAAAAGATGACATACAAAGTATTAATAGTACTGGTAATAAATAGTGTACTTACTGAATACTACATGGGAATTATAATCTAATTGAGTTGTGCGAATTTATTAAATACCCACGTTGAGATGACTAAAAAAAGTTACGTAATATAGATGCCAATTTCCACAGTAATTATAATTTTGGTGCATGAAAACCCCTGAATTAGGGATTTTGTACTAACTATCCTTCAAAATTTAGACGGTTCACAGAAAGCATTCAGAACACAAGCCTCGGTACTACAATTTTGAGTACTTGGT